>JAWPHD010000650.1:87500-419870 GCA_037043455.1 Cyrtodaria siliqua | reverse complement strand
ATACTAGTATACGTGATCATCTCCGTGTATATACAGAGTTGTTCTTTACACTATATAAGTATATAGTATACTAGTATACGTGATCATCTCCGTGTATATACAGAGTTGTTCTTTACACTATATAGGTATATAGTATACTAGTATACGTGATCATCTCCGTGTATATACAGAGTTGTTCTTTACACTATATAAGTATATAGTATACTAGTATACACGATCATCTCCGTGTATATACAGAGTTGTTCTTTACACTATATAGGTATATAGTATACTAGTATACGTGATCATCTCCGTGTATATACAGAGTTGTTCTTTACACTATAATTTATCGGTATATAATATACTAGTATACGTGATCATCTCCGTGTATATACAGAGTTGTTCTTTACACTATATAGGTATATAGTATACTAGTATACGTGATCATCTCCGTGTATATACAGAGTTGTTCTTTACACTATATAGGTATATAGTATACTAGTATACGTGATCATCTCCGTGTATATACAGAGTTGTTCTTTACACTATATAGGTATATAGTATACTAGTATACGTGATCATCTCCGTGTATATACAGAGTTGTTCTTTACACTATATCAGTATATAATATACTAGTATAAGTGATCATCTCCGTGTATATAAAGAGTTGTTCTTTACACTATATAGGTATATAGTATACTAGTATACGTGATCATCTCCGTGTATATACAGAGTTGTTCTTTACACTATATAGGTATATAATATACAAGTATACGTGATCATCTCCGTGTATATAAAGAGTTGTTCTTTACACTATATAGGTATATAGTATACTAGTATACGTGATCATCTCCGTGTATATACAGAGTTGTTCTTTACACTATATAGGTATATAGTATACTAGTATACTTGATCATCTCCGTGTATATACATAGTTGTTTTTTACACTTTATAGGTATATAGTATACTAGTATACTTGATCAACTCCGTGTATATATAGAGTTGTTCTTTACACTATATAGGTATATAGTATACTAGTATACGTGATCATCTCCGTGTATTTACAGAGTTGTTCTTTACACTATATAGGTATATAGTATACTAGTATACGTGATCATCTCCGTGTATATACAGAGTTGTTCTTTACACTATATAGGTATATAGTATATTAGTATACGTGATCATCTGCATGTATATACAGAGTTGTTCTTTACACTATATAGGTTTATAGATTACTAGTTTACATGATCATCTCCGTGTATATACAGAGTTGTTCTTTACACTATATAGGTATATAGTATACTAGTATACGTGATCATCTCCGTGTATATACAGAGTTGTTCTTTACACTATATAGGTATACAGTATACAAGTATACGTGATCATCTCCTATATAGGTATATAATATACTAGTATACGTGATCATCTCCGTGTATATACAGAGTTGTTCTTTACACTATATAGGTATATAATATACTAGTATACGTGATCATCTCCGTGTATATACAGAGTTGTTCTTTACACTATATAGGTATATAGTATACTAGTATACGTGATCATCTCCGTGTATACACAGAGTTGTTCTTTACACTATATAGGTATATAACATACTAGTATACGTTATCATCTCCGTGTATATACAGAGTTGTTCTTTACACTATATAGGTATATAATATACTAGTATACGTGATCATCTCCGTGTATATACAGAATTGTTCTTTACACTATATAGGTATATAGTATACTAGTATACGTGATCATCTCCGTGTATATACAGAATTGTTCTTTACACTATATAGGTATATAATATACTAGTATACTTGATCATCTCCGTGTATATACAGAGTTCTTCTTTACACTATATCGGTTTATAGTATACTAGTATACGTGATCATCTCCGTGTATATAAAGAGTTGTTCTTTACACTATATAGGTATATAGTATACTAGTATACGTGATCATCTCCGTTTATATACAGAGTTGTTCTTTACACTATATCGGTATATAGTATACTAGTATACTTGATCATCTCCGTGTATATACAGTGTTGTTCTTTACACTATATCGGTATATAGTA
Organism: Cyrtodaria siliqua; assembly: GCA_037043455.1. Classification (NCBI taxonomy): domain Eukaryota; kingdom Metazoa; phylum Mollusca; class Bivalvia; order Adapedonta; family Hiatellidae; genus Cyrtodaria; species Cyrtodaria siliqua. Next base: position 417,814 of record JAWPHD010000650.1, on the reverse strand, counting down.
TACTAGTATACGTGATCATCTCCGTGTATATAAATAGTTGTTCTTTACACTATATAGGTATATAATATACTAGTATACGTGATCATCTCCTATATAGGTATATAGTATACTAGTATACGTGATTATCTCCGTGTATATACATAGTAGTTCTTTACACTATATAGGTATATAATATACTAGTATACGTGATCATCTCCGTGTATATACATAGTTGTTCTTTACAAAATATAGGTATATAGTATACTAGTATACGTGATCATCTCCGTGTATATACATAGTAGTTCTTTACACTATATAGGTATATAATATACTAGTATACGTGATCATCTCCGTGTATATACATGGTTGTTCTTTACACTATATAGGTATATAGTATAAAATTATACGTGATCATCTCCATGTATATACAGAGTTTTTCTTTACACTATGTAGGTATATAATATACTAGTATACGTGATCATCTCCGTGTTTATACAGAGTTGTTCTTTACACTATATAGGTATATATTATACTAGTATACGTGATCATCTCCGTGTATATACAGAGTTGTTCTTTACACTATATAGGTATATAGTATACTAGTATACGTGATCATCTCCGTGTATATACAGAGTTGTTCTTTACACTATATAGGTATATAGTTTATTAGTATACGTGATCATCTGCATGTATATACAGAGTTGTTCTTTACACTATAGAGGTTTATAGAATACTAGTATACGTGATCATCTCCGTGTATATACAGAGTTGTTCTTTACACTATATAGGTATATAGTATACTAGTATACGTGATCATCTCCGTGTATACACAGAGTTTCTCTTTACACTATATAGGTATATAACATAATAGTATACGTTATCATCTCCGTGTATATACAGAGTTGTTCTTTACACTATATCGGTATATAATATACTAGTATACGTGATCATCTCCGTGTATATACAGAGTTGTTCTTTACACTATATAGGTATATAGTATACTAGTATACGTGATCATCTCCGTGTATATACAGAGTTGTTCTTTACACTATATCGGTATATAATATACTAGTATACGTGATCATCTCCGTGTATATACAGAGTTGTTCTTTACACTATATAGGTATATAGTATACTAGTATACTTGATCATCTCCGTGTATATACAGAGTTGTTCTTTACACTATATCGGTTTATAGTATACTAGTATACGTGATCATCTCCGTGTATATAAAGAGTTGTTCTTTACACTATATAGTATATAGTATACTAGTATACGTGATCATCTCCGTTTATTATACAGAGTTGTTCTTTACACTATATCGGTATATAGTATACTAGTATACTTGATCATCTCCGTGTATATACAGTGTTGTTCTTTACACTATATCGGTATATAGTATACTAGTGTACGTGATCATCTCCGTGTATATACATAGTTGTTCTTTACACTATATAGGTATATAATATACTAGTATACGTGATCATCTCCTATTTAGGTTTATAGTATACTAGTATACGTGATCATCTCCGTGTATATACATAGTAGTTCTTTACACTTTATAGGTATATAATATACTAGTATACGTGATCATCTCCGTGTATATACATAGTTGTTCTTTACACTATATAAGTATATAGTATACTAGTATACGTGATCATCTCCGTGTATATACAGAGTTGTTCTTTACACTATATAGGTATACAGTATACTAGTATACGTGATCATCTCCGTGTATATACAGAGTTGTTCTTTACACTATATAAGTATATAGTATACTAGTATACGTGATCATCTCCGTGTATATAAAGAGTTGTTCTTTACACTATATAGGTATATAGTATACTAGTATACGTGATCATCTCCGTGTATATACAGAGTTGTTCTTTACACTATATAAGTATATAGTATACTAGTATACACGATCATCTCCGTGTATATACAGAGTTGTTCTTTACACTATATAGGTATATAGTATACTAGTATACGTGATCATCTCCGTGTATATACAGAGTTGTTCTTTACACTATATAGGTATATAGTATACTAGTATACGTGATCATCTCCGTGTATATACAGAGTTGTTCTTTACACTATATCAGTATATAATATACTAGTATACGTGATCATCTCCGTGTATATAAAGAGTTGTTCTTTACACTATATAGGTATATAGTATACTAGTATACGTGATCATCTCCGTGTATATACAGAGTTGTTCTTTACACTATATAGGTATATAGTATATTAGTATACGTGATCATCTGCATGTATATACAGAGTTGTTCTTTACACTATATAGGTTTATAGATTACTAGTTTACATGATCATCTCCGTGTATATACAGAGTTGTTCTTTACACTATATAGGTATATAGTATACTAGTATACGTGATCATCTCCGTGTATATACAGAGTTGTTCTTTACACTATATAGGTATACAGTATACTAGTATACGTGATCATCTCCTATATAGGTATATAATATACTAGTATACGTGATCATCTCCGTGTATATACAGAGTTGTTCTTTACACTATATAGGTATATAATATACTAGTATACGTGATCATCTCCGTGTATATACAGAGTTGTTCTTTACACTATATAGGTATATAGTATACTAGTATACGTGATCATCTCCGTGTATACACAGAGTTGTTCTTTACACTATATAGGTATATAACATACTAGTATACGTTATCATCTCCGTGTATATACAGAGTTGTTCTTTACACTATATAGGTATATAATATACTAGTATACGTGATCATCTCCGTGTATATACAGAATTGTTCTTTACACTATATAGGTATATAGTATACTAGTATACGTGATCATCTCCGTGTATATACAGAATTGTTCTTTACACTATATAGGTATATAATATACTAGTATACTTGATCATCTCCGTGTATATACAGAGTTCTTCTTTACACTATATCGGTTTATAGTATACTAGTATACGTGATCATCTCCGTGTATATAAAGAGTTGTTCTTTACACTATATAGGTATATAGTATACTAGTATACGTGATCATCTCCGTTTATATACAGAGTTGTTCTTTACACTATATCGGTATATAGTATACTAGTATACTTGATCATCTCCGTGTATATACAGTGTTGTTCTTTACACTATATCGGTATATAGTATACTAGTATACGTGATCATCTCCGTGTATATAAATAGTTGTTCTTTACACTATATAGGTATATAATATACTAGTATACGTGATCATCTCCTATATAGGTATATAGTATACTAGTATACGTGATTATCTCCGTGTACATACATAGTAGTTCTTTACACTATATAGGTATATAATATACTAGTATACGTGATCATCTCCGTGTATATACATAGTTGTTCTTTACAAAATATAGGTATATAGTATACTAGTATACGTGATCATCTCCTATTTAGGTTTATAGTATACTAGTATACGTGATCATCTCCGTGTATATACATAGTAGTTCTTTACACTATATAGGTATATAATATACTAGTATACGTGATCATCTCCGTGTATATACATAGTTGTTCTTTACACTATATAAGTATATAGTATACTAGTATACGTGATCTACTCCGTGTATATACAGAGTTGTTCTTTACACTATATAGGTATACAGTATACTAGTATACGTGATCATCTCCGTGTATATACAGAGTTGTTCTTTACACTATATAAGTATATAGTATACTAGTATACGTGATCATCTCCGTGTATATACAGAGTTGTTCTTTACACTATATAGGTATATAGTATACTAGTATACGTGATCATCTCCGTGTATATACAGAGTTGTTCTTTACACTATATAAGTATATAGTATACTAGTATACACGATCATCTCCGTGTATATACAGAGTTGTTCTTTACACTATATAGGTATATAGTATACTAGTATACGTGATCATCTCCGTGTATATACAGAGTTGTTCTTTACACTATATAGGTATATAGTATACTAGTATACGTGATCATCTCCGTGTATATACAGAGTTGTTCTTTACACTATATCAGTATATAATATACTAGTATACGTGATCATCTCCGTGTATATAAAGAGTTGTTCTTTACACTATATAGGTATATAGTATACTAGTATACGTGATCATCTCCGTGTATATACAGAGTTGTTCTTTACACTATATAGGTATATAGTATATTAGTATACGTGATCATCTGCATGTATATACAGAGTAGTTCTTTACACTATATAGGTTTATAGATTACTAGTTTACATGATCATCTCCGTGTATATACAGAGTTGTTCTTTACACTATATAGGTATATAGTATACTAGTATACGTGATCATCTCCGTGTATATACAGAGTTGTTCTTTACACTATATAGGTATACAGTATACTAGTATACGTGATCATCTCCTATATAGGTATATAATATACTAGTATACGTGATCATCTCCGTGTATATACAGAGTTGTTCTTTACACTATATAGGTATATAATATACTAGTATACGTGATCATCTCCGTGTATATACAGAGTTGTTCTTTACACTATATAGGTATATAGTATACTAGTATACGTGATCATCTCCGTGTATACACAGAGTTGTTCTTTACACTATATAGGTATATAACATACTAGTATACGTTATCATCTCCGTGTATATACAGAGTTGTTCTTTACACTATATAGGTATATAATATACTAGTATACGTGATCATCTCCGTGTATATACAGAATTGTTCTTTACACTATATAGGTATATAGTATACTAGTATACGTGATCATCTCCGTGTATATACAGAATTGTTCTTTACACTATATAGGTATATAATATACTAGTATACTTGATCATCTCCGTGTATATACAGAGTTCTTCTTTACACTATATCGGTTTATAGTATACTAGTATACGTGATCATCTCCGTGTATATAAAGAGTTGTTCTTTACACTATATAGGTATATAGTATACTAGTATACGTGATCATCTCCGTTTATATACAGAGTTGTTCTTTACACTATATCGGTATATAGTATACTAGTATACTTGATCATCTCCGTGTATATACAGTGTTGTTCTTTACACTATATCGGTATATAGTATACTAGTATACGTGATCATCTCCGTGTATATAAATAGTTGTTCTTTACACTATATAGGTATATAATATACTAGTATACGTGATCATCTCCTATATAGGTATATAGTATACTAGTATACGTGATTATCTCCGTGTACATACATAGTAGTTCTTTACACTATATAGGTATATAATATACTAGTATACGTGATCATCTCCGTGTATATACATAGTTGTTCTTTACAAAATATAGGTATATAGTATACTAGTATACGTGATCATCTCCGTGTATATACATAGTAGTTCTTTACACTATATAGGTATATAATATACTAGTATACGTGATCATCTCCGTGTATATACATGGTTGTTCTTTACACTATATAGGTATATAGTATAAAATTATACGTGATCATCTCCATGTATATACAGAGTTTTTCTTTACACTATGTAGGTATATAATATACTAGTATACGTGATCATCTCCGTGTTTATACAGAGTTGTTCTTTACACTATATAGGTATATATTATACTAGTATACGTGATCATCTCCGTGTATATACAGAGTTGTTCTTTACACTATATAGGTATATAGTATACTAGTATACGTGATCATCTCCGTGTATATACAGAGTTGTTCTTTACACTATATAGGTATATAGTTTATTAGTATACGTGATCATCTGCATGTATATACAGAGTTGTTCTTTACACTATAGAGGTTTATAGAATACTAGTATACGTGATCATCTCCGTGTATATACAGAGTTGTTCTTTACACTATATAGGTATATAGTATACTAGTATACGTGATCATCTCCGTGTATACACAGAGTTTCTCTTTACACTATATAGGTATATAACATAATAGTATACGTTATCATCTCCGTGTATATACAGAGTTGTTCTTTACACTATATCGGTATATAATATACTAGTATACGTGATCATCTCCGTGTATATACAGAGTTGTTCTTTACACTATATAGGTATATAGTATACTAGTATACGTGATCATCTCCGTGTATATACAGAGTTGTTCTTTACACTATATCGGTATATAATATACTAGTATACGTGATCATCTCCGTGTATATACAGAGTTGTTCTTTACACTATATAGGTATATAGTATACTAGTATACTTGATCATCTCCGTGTATATACAGAGTTGTTCTTTACACTATATCGGTTTATAGTATACTAGTATACGTGATCATCTCCGTGTATATAAAGAGTTGTTCTTTACACTATATAGTATATAGTATACTAGTATACGTGATCATCTCCGTTTATTATACAGAGTTGTTCTTTACACTATATCGGTATATAGTATACTAGTATACTTGATCATCTCCGTGTATATACAGTGTTGTTCTTTACACTATATCGGTATATAGTATACTAGTGTACGTGATCATCTCCGTGTATATACATAGTTGTTCTTTACACTATATAGGTATATAATATACTAGTATACGTGATCATCTCCTATTTAGGTTTATAGTATACTAGTATACGTGATCATCTCCGTGTATATACATAGTAGTTCTTTACACTATATAGGTATATAATATACTAGTATACGTGATCATCTCCGTGTATATACATAGTTGTTCTTTACACTATATAGGTATATAGTATACTAGTATACGTGATCATCTCCGTGTATATACATAGTAGTTCTTTACACTATATAGGTATATAATATACTAGTATACGTGGTCATCTCCGTGTATATACATGGTTGTTCTTTACACTATATAGGTATATAGTATACTATTATACGTGATCATCTCGGTGTATATACAGGGTTTTTCTTTACACTATGTAGGTATATAATATACTAGTATACGTGATCATCTCAGTGTTTATACAGAGTTGTTCTTTACACTATATAGGTATATATTATACTAGTATACGTGATCATCTCCGTGTATATACAGAGATACAGTATACTAGTATACGTGATCATCTCCGTGTATATACAGAGTTGTTCTTTACACTATATAGGTATATAGTATACTAGTATACGTGATCATCTCCGAGTATATACAGAGTTTTTATTTATACTATATAGGTATATAGTATACTAGTATACGTGATCATCTCCGTGTATATACAGAGTCATTCTTTACACTATATAGGTATATAGTGTACTAGTATACGTGATCAGCTCCGTGTATATACAGAGTTGTTCTTTACACTATATAGGTATATAATATACTAGTATACGTGAGCAGCGCCGTGTATATGTATTGCCGATCAATGTTGCTTGGTTTGTTATATTGATATTATTTACACTGTTCGTTTTCACTGGGCTGACAATACGGTAAGTGAATTGTGGTGCATAATAGATTTAACCTGGTTTAAACCAAGCAACCTTGGTACTACTGACCGTTCCAGATTTGTACTACCCATATGTTTGTGTCGGATATTTTGCTTCCATTTGTCCTTGACATTTTTGCTGATTGTTGTAAATACGTGGGTTTGCTGGAGTAGTACAGTTCTTTTCCAACTTTTGTATTTACCTTCAAGTATACATTCGTCCCAAATGAAGTCACTGCAGGCATATAAATCACATAAACTGCTTATAGTGCCAGTGAGAATGAACCAAATAGTCTTGAGTGTGTCCTAAACCTAATGTAACACCTGGATAAATTCAAGACGATAGCGTTTTTTCTTTTTTCCATGCTTTCAGAAGTGTAAACGGACAAACAAATCAAATATCAATAACTATTAATCAAAATAATGGACAAAGAACACAGGATAGCCCAATAAGTGAATTGCGTATACTTGTGTAGTTGTGGCTAATTACTTTATTGGTTATAACCATAATGTGAAACAATTTCCATAGTACGGAGTAAGTGCTCTTCCAATGTCTACACCCACTTCCAGTTAAATACATTTCAAAAGTGGGACTTTATCCTCCGTGTTCTCTATACCTTGGAGACTTCGAACCGTTTTCATCTTTTAATGCTCCCAAAGGAGAATAATAAAATAAAAACATAAATCCCAAAGCAGTATTATAAATGCAGCCGCGTACTCAGGTATTATATAATTATGTTAAGCACAATAAATACCAAGTTTTACAGAAAACTAAAATTGAAAATGTGGGGTTATCATGGTGGAAATAAGACAACTGGTACATAAAGGAGATCAACACCTTTATAACGCTCTGAAATTATACTGAACATGTTATATATTTGTGAAGCAAATGTACAGTTAGTTTAACGTATTCTAACAGATACATATATAGCTCGATCAAATGATGTTCATTCATTTCGTACTTATCATCGAGCTTCTGCTTTTGTCATTTGATTCTTAGAATAAGTATATTATAAAAAAGAAATCATATTTAAATCGCAACAAATCGGTTTAATGGCGTCATAGTTAAAGTTCTGTGTTGCGTATTCCGCTATATAGATCTCTTTTTTTGTGTTTGTTGCTTCCAAGGTATCCCCTTTTCAGTATTTATTGACGTTCACACTAACGTTTGTTTAGTGCTGTGTGGCGGCCGTAAAACGTCGCCCCGATTACAAATCAGTAGTGTTATTACTTACTGTTCCTTTGGGATCATCAAGCCCAATCTTTGTGGCGTTAAAGTAGAATATCGCTTAAACCGGTGTTAGGAGGCGTGAGAGGTGTTGCACCTTACATTACCCCTCATGAACATACTCAATATAACCGAGTCTGCTACATGTGTTTGTTGCTTCCAAGGGATATCCTTTTCAGTATTTATTGATCTGAATTTCTTTTTGAACATATGAAATTTAACTAAAACTACAGTGTATAGAAAAAAATGTCGACATTTAAAAAGATAGATGGAGACGCTAATCTATTATTTTTGGAAGGTAACTGTCATTTGTGTCATATATTGTTGTACATGGACATCCATATGCGCATCTTGTTTTGTTTTTGCGCTATTGAGTCATCTAAAACATCTCGACAAAAGCACGTGGCCTGTTCAGATAAGTCATAAGTGACGTCATGTACGACATAATTAATCAATCACGTTTTTCGTAATATATTCCCTTTTATGATAAGTCGTCCGAGTCATTACAATACTGAACTTACAAGTTCCCATCAAAATATCATAATTATAGAAAGAGGCAGGACTATTTCGTCTGAGGATATTTCACCAGGATGATGTTTAAGTTTTCCAATGTGTGTATTTATTATATGTTTTATATCCGCAGGAGGACTCGATCATTACTAGTTAGGCATCCAGGATGCCGTATCTAGTGTTTGGACAAGTACAATTTCAGGAGATATCGTAACGTTTTTCGACTGGGCCATCGGTCAACCAAATGACACGCCTAATGCCCAGCAATGTGTCATCTTTTGGCAGGATTCTACGCCTTTCAGCTATCTTTGGGGCGATGCACCGTGTGATTATGGAAATACGTATCCACTATGCGAGTTTCAACTTTAAAGCCAAACATGTGCGGATGACCCATTGAAAAAATATAATTCACTCGATACTTGTTAGATAAATCGCATTTCATCGAGACTGTGCTCGAAACATTGATGAAACAGATATTCCTGTAATGCCGTATTTGACAAAGGCTATTTATAAATAAAATAAAATAAAAGCCCTGAAAATATTTTTAAAATAATAACTATATAAAAATATTTAAATTAAAAATCTTTCTTTACGATGCTTAGAGTTGTAATTCTTTTATCAATATAGTGACTTTTAAATATTGAGCATTTTCTATTCAATGAAACAAGTCAATGCGTGTGTTTTAAAAAGGAAATGAAGAAGCACATGTTCGATGTTTGCAATAAAGACATTTAAAAGTACCAAGAAAAAATCCAAAGTGTGTATGGCTGACCTAATGTTCAGGGCGCTTGTTTCAGCCAAAGGTTTTTCGACAATAACATGAGCAATTTTATAAATACGAACATAAGTTATATATCATTAGAACTTGATTTTCTTTTTTAAAATCAGCTTATAAATAAATATTTTACAGCCAAAATGCTTTTTTGTGGGGCTTTTTCGACGTAAATTCCCTGTTGCTGGGGCAACAGAAAATGAAAAAATCTCAAATAACTTCAGTTAACCCTAATATTTTACTATAAAACTTTCAGAGTGTCTTAATTTACATTTTAGAACATACTGACACCAGTTTTGCATAAACATTCTAAAATAAATATATTTTTCAAATATTTGATGCAGCGGAATTTTGCATTGAAAATGCCATATCAAAAATATTTTTTGCATGAGAATTTTTTATTTTTTAACCGATTTTCAAAAGTAAGATGTTTTTATTTACCACTAAAAATGTCTTTCAAGGATTTACATTTTATTTAGGTAATGGTTGATTTTTGTCTTAAAGGTAAAAAAAACTTTTGCTGAAACAAGCGTCCCGAACAATATGTAATTGTAGCCTTTTCCGTCCTACAAATTTGTTCATATATTGATGCAAACAAGTTCAGAAAGTAAAGAACAAGTTACATCACAATATACCATTGCTAGGCTGTGTATCCGTCGTCATGAAATGAACAGTGTAATTAATACAATTATCAAGTATATTAATGAACATTATTTTCGAACTTTATTTGCCAACAAAAGTAAGCATAAAAAGAATATAAAAAGATCGGAAAGGGAAAGTAGCATTCAAGGAGGACAGTCAACCACAAAACTCAGAAACAAACACGCAAACAGACAAACAAGAAGGCAAAAGCAATAATAAATGCAAACGACATCATAAACACAAAAAGGGTTGACAATAGGGCTACCGCCTTGGAACGGTCAGTGGCAAAGTAGGCCATTGGGGGTTTAAACCGGTTCTAGGGTGCACCAAACCTCACACTTACCCTACTGTCATCCCATTAAAACAGGACAGTGTAAATAAAGAAATCCCCGCCATGATATAATCTCTAACCAACAAGGCAGCATCAATAGGCAATATAAGTAAAACACAAATATGCTCGTGTAAATATAATACAAAAAAACAATAGCATAGAAAGCCACAATGAAGGTACTCAATGACTTTGCAGAAGCCAGAGCAGTAAGAGAATAAACCATTAAGGGCACGACAAGAAAGATCATGGACAAACATCAAACGCCACCGTCCCAATGGGCTTTAGGTAGGCGTCATCAAAGGGTCCACAGCCTTTCCGGTCATCGTACAATTAAAGCGGAAAGCATAGTGGCGAACTGTAAAAGGGTCCACCACCAAGCATGCAGTACGTTGCAAAATGATAGGGTCATAACCTCTTTTGATAAACTTTTTAACAAGTTTAACAAAGATAGTATGAAAGTGATCATGACCTAGAATCTTACGAAGTTTATAAATCACATCACCATAGAAGTCAGGTTGTGATAGTCCTTGTCGCAGAAGGATCCTTAAATTACTTTTATATTTGGAAAGAAGATCAGGGTTACGATAATAAAATTTTGCAAAGGTTTTACGAAGTTTATGGTAACGGTAACCCTGATTGAGTAACTTTTTAGTTATACAAATATTACGAATATTAAAGTCCTCAACTCGAGTACAAGCTCTAGAAAAACGAATAAGTTGAGACACATATACCCCATAAGAAGTTGCTCGGGGAACATCCCCATCCAAGTGGGGATAATTAACAATGTCAAAATTAAAATCATCTCTCTTGTCATAGATTTTGCTAATTATTTTACCATTTTCAATCGAGAGATCTAAATCAAGAAAAGAAGCGTTTTTATCATATATATTAGCTTTGTTAAGCTGAAGTTCTTTAGGATAAATATAATTAACCATAGTTGGAAAGAAAGGGTTGTCAATGTTCAATATGTCATCCAGATACCGAGAGGTGTCATTAAAGGCTTCAATAACATCTGCCTGGGTATCTGGTGAAAGACTCAACATGAAATCCCTTTCATAGCAAAATAAAAACAAATCTACGACAAGTTGTGCACAGTTCGTACCCATAGGGATACCATCAATTTGTCTATAAACGGTGGTTCCATACCAGACGAAAATATTATCTAATAGGAAGATGAGTGCTTCACAAACTTCATAGCAAGTCCACATAGTATAATTGTCAAAACTGCCGTTAGTAAAAAACGCTTTTATATTATTACATGCCAAAAATGTAGTATTTTCTCTAGCAAATGTTTTTTGAATAGGAGAAATTAGCTTGTCTTTAATAAGGTGATGTGGTAAGGTTGTATATAGTGTAGAGAAGTAATAAGTGCTTATTGATGAAACTTGATCTTTCTTGAAAATGTTATCAAGAACGTCTCCTGAATTTTTTATAGACCAAAATAAATTAATCCCAGAGTTTTCATAGGTTTTATCACAATACAGTTTAACGTGATCTTTAACGGCAGTAAGACAAGAAGTTAAAAATTTGGAGATGTTTGTTGTGGTGCAGGCACTAGAATTCGAAATAAAGCGAGCCTTATATGGATTTTTATGTACTTTAGGAATCCAGTCCATAGTAGGCAGTTTATTTTGCTTATCGCTTACACCAGCCTTGAAAGTAGTGCACCGAGTGACATATGCGGAAACAACATCATCCTCGGTAGAATTAACTGGAGTATACGAATTTGGTGCTGCCGAGTTCCAGAGATAAAACATTGACGTAATGTAGGCGTCAAACAATAATTATATTATTAGCTGCTTTATCTGAAATTCCTGAATTCCCGATTTTAAATTACGAAAGGAAAACCTAGGTCTCGGAGGAATTAAAGAGGGGTTAGCAATATAAAAGTTAATACGTGTATCTATAATTTTCAGAATTGACTTTTTCCAAGTAGAAAGTGAGTTTGGGTCCGCATGTTCTCTACGACACCATTTGATACTAAAATCTTCAATGGAGTGGGCGATCTGGGCACGACAGGCATTAAAATCAATAGTTGAAGGTAATCTATATTTAGGACCTTTTGAAAACAAATGCCGAATACGTTTATCAATAATTATAAACAGCCGCCGTTTTTTTTTTGCCGCGCCGGTTTTTGGCAAAAACAGCAAATAATTCCGAATGAGCTAGGGCGCTTTCGACTATATCATATGAAAGCACATATCAAATGATTGTAAAATAATATTCTATTTCATTGGTGACACTTTAATTTTTCCGAGAAAATTGACTCGAAGTTGAACTTTCCCATGGGAAAAGCCTATTTTCCCATGGGAAAAGCTTTTTTCCCATGGGACAATATATTCCCATGGGAAATGACTTTGGCAGTTTTCCCATGGGAAAAACAGAAAGTATTTATCTTTCAATATAATGTCAAAATAGTATGCGGCTTTCATATTTAGGGTCTATGATGAAGTTTTACAGCGATACGAGCACTTTGATATTTTCCCATGGGAATAATTTCCCAATATTGTAATTTGGGAAAATTTTCCCATGGGAAAATGAGTTATTTCTTAATAGCTAAAACAACACTTCAAAGCTTGGAAACATCTTCCATTGCAGTGTTGACAATTAAATATGCCATTATGTTTATAATTTAATGAAATAAAAACTTTCCCAAAATAAAATGGGAAAATTCTCCCAAACTCCCAAATTGTTTTTGGGAAAATTTTCCCAAATGTTATTGGGAAAAAATTCCCAAATTGTTTTGGGAAAATTCTCCCATTTTTTGACTGGGAAAATTCTATAAATAATTTTAAAGGAAATGAAAAAGAAAACAAATCTTCCAAATAAGTACAAGTCATAATATCAAACCAAAGAAAAACACAAAAAAAAAACAAGAGGGCCTGTATACGCTCTACTGGCTAACATGGCTCTTATACCATCAATGAAGCGAGTGACGAGCGACTGCCATTTACGTTTTTTGAAAGTTTTGGGAAAAAAACAGCTTTTTAACTAACTCAAGGGCCACAACAAAAGAATCTGGTAAAATTTGATAAAGATCAGATGAAAAATGAAGGCCATACCGTATTAACGAGGCAAAATATAGCATTTTTAACTAAATCAAGTGCCATATGTCCTCTTACTGGTCCGACTGGTCCGACTGGTCCAACATAGAGCTAAATAAAAATAAAAATAATAATAATTTAAAATAAAAAAATAACAAAAACAAAAATATATAAAAAAATAAATATAAACAAGAAATGTCACAGTAACAAATGCCCCCGAAGTGACCTGTAAGTGTGACCTCCATCTTGGAGCAATATGAAACCAACAGATATATTTAAAAATAATTTAAAAAAAATATATATTAAAAAAATCAAAAATAAATAACAAAATAGTCACAAAAAAAAAATAATCTAAAATACAATTACAAAAAAATCACAAAAAAATAAATATAAAAAAAAAAAAAATTAAATAAAAAAAAAAAATATCGCAAAAAAAACACAAATTAATGAAAAAAATATTAATGAAAAACAAAAAAAGAAATAAACAATTAAACAAGAAATATCACTGTAAGTGATAAATGTGTCCTTTGACCTCTAAGTATGACCTTAACCTTGGAGCCATTGACCTGGATTTTGTGCACGACACATCGTTTGGTTGTGGTGAGTTATTTGAAAATCCGTCAAGGCATGCAAAAGTTATTGACCGGACATGATTTGACCTTTGACCTCTAAGTGTGACCCTGACCTTGGGGCCACAGACCTGGATTTTGTGCGCGACACATCGTCTTGTTGTGGTGAGCACTTGTGCCAAGTTATTTGAAAATCCGTCCATGAATGCCAGAGTTATTGACCGGACACAATTTGTCTTTTGACCTCCAAGTGTGACCTTGACCTTGAAGACCTGGATTTTGCGCGCGACACAGCGTCTTGTTCTGATGATCAGTTGTGCCAAGTTATTTAAAAATCCCTCCAGTGGATGTGACGTTACGGTCCGTACACGAAATTGTGTACTTTTTTTTACCTATAAACTTCAAGTGTAACCTTGACCTTCAAGGTATTTCCTGGGTTTTACGCGCGACACATCGTCTTGTTATGGTGATCATTTGTGCCAAGTTATTTAAAAATCTCTGCAGGGGTTGTGACGTTACAGTCCGGACACGAAATTGCGTACCTGTTTTTGACCTATGAACTTCAAGAGTGACATTGACCTTTGAGGTACGGACCTGGGTTTTGCGCGCGACACATAATCTTGTTATGGTGATCACTTGTGACCAGTTAATCAAAAATCCATGCAGGGGTTTTGAAGGTACAGTCCGGACACGAAAAGCGAAATGACGGACGGACGGACAGAATCCGGACGTATGGCCGGACTGTGCGATAACTATATGCCCCCGAAATTTTTTCGGGGACATAAAAAAGTTATTTGAAAATCCGTCCAGGAATGCCCCCGTTATTGTCTCAAACAATCTGACCTAAGACCTCTAAGTGTTACCTAGGGGCCACAGACCTGGATTTGTGCTTGACACATCGTCTTATTGTGGTGAGCACTTGTGCCAAGTTATTTGAAAATCCGTCCAGGAATGCCGGAGTTATTGTCTCATACAATTTGACCTTTGATCTCTAAGTGAGCTTGGAGCCACGGACCTGGATTTTGTGCTCGACACATCATGTTGTTGTGGTGAGCACTTGTGCCAAGTTAATTCAAAATCCGTCAAGAAATGCCAGTTATAGACTGGACATGATTTGAAATTTGACCTATAAGTGTGACCTTGAACTTGGAGTGACAGACCCAGATTTTGTTCGCTACATGTCGTCTGGTTGTGCTGAGCACTAGTGTCAAGTTATTTGAATATCCGTCCAAGAATGCCAGAGTTACTGACTGAACACAATTTGACCTTTGACCTCTAAATGTGACCTTGACGTTGGAGCCACGGACCTGGGTTTTATATACAACGTCGTCTTGTGGTGAGCAATTGTGCGAAGTTATTTGAAAATCCGTCCATTTGAAGCGGACAGGATTGTACAGACGAACGGGGACGAACGGAAAGACAGTGCAACTACTATATGCCACCCTTCGGGGGCATAAAAAAGAAAGTCATAACATCTGGTAAAGTTTGGCAAAGATCAGATGCAAAATTAAGGCCCATTGTATGACGAGGCAAATTATAGCAATTTTAACAAAATCAAGGGCCTTAACTCCGCTGTTACTTGTTCCGATCTGGCTGGTTTTCGAAACTGACCGAACTTTCATTGACATTAACAATTTAATAAAGTCTGGTAAAGATCGGGTGAAAAATGAAGGCCCTATCACCTTAACAAGGCAAAATATAGCATTTTGAACAAAATTAAGGGCCATAACTCCGCTGTTACTAGTCAGATATGATTGGTTTTCGAACTTGTCCGAGCTTCCATTGATATTAACAGTCTAATAAAGTTTGGTAAACATCGGATGAACAATGAAGCCCCTATCGTCTTAACGAGGCAAAATATAGAATTTTTAACTAAATCAAGGGCCATAATTTCGCTGTTACTAGTCCGATATGATTGGTTTTCGAACTTGTTCGAGCTTTCATTGATATTAACAATCTGATAAAGTTTGGTAAATAGTGGATGAACAATGAAGCCCCTATCGTCTTAACGAGGCAAAATATAACATTTTTAATTGAATCAAAGGCCATCACTCCACTGTTACTGGTCCAATATGTCTGGTTTTCAAACTTGTTCAAGCTTTCAACGACATTAACAATTTGATAAAGTTTGGTAAAATTCGGATGAATAATGAAGCCTCTATCGTCTTGAGGCAAAATGTCGCATTTTTAACTAAATCAAGAGCCATAACTCTGCTGTTATTAGTCCGATATGGCTGGTTTTCGAACTTGTCCGAGCTGTAAATAATATTAACAATGTAGTAAAGTTTGGTAAAGATAGGATGAAAAATGAAAGCCCTATCGTCTAACGAGGCAAAATATAGCATATTGAACTAAATCAAGGGCCGTAACTCTGCTGTTACTGGTCCGATACTATGCTGTCATCAAAATGCATTTGAAAATTATTCTTGGTTAGTTAACTAAACAATTTATGGTTGTGGTCGGGTCTATATGTCGTTTGAACAACACAGATTGACTTCATGTATTGGAAACATATGATC
This sequence comes from Cyrtodaria siliqua, assembly GCA_037043455.1. Lineage (NCBI taxonomy): Eukaryota > Metazoa > Mollusca > Bivalvia > Adapedonta > Hiatellidae > Cyrtodaria > Cyrtodaria siliqua. Next base: position 400,829 of record JAWPHD010000650.1, on the reverse strand, counting down.
ATGTCTCTGTGGTGGTGACTTATCTTAAGTCTCTGTGGTGGTGACTTATCTTAAGTCTCTTTTGTTGGAATATCTCTCATCTCCATAAGGGTGGAATGTGGTTTGAATATCTATCTCCCTGTGGTTGGAATACAACAGCCCTATTAGTGGTTTGAATAACACAGACTGTATCCATGTATTGGAAATATATTATCATGTCGTTATGCTGCTGGCTTATCTCAAGTCTGTGGTTTAAATATCCCTGGTCTCCAATGTGGTTGGAATATGTGGTTGCAATATGTCTCCATGTGGTTGTTAATACACTGGGTTTCTATGTGGTTCGATTAACCCATATTGTCTCGTTGTAATGGAAATATATATTATCATGTATATGCTAGTGGCTTGAGTGGTTGGAATATTTTTCTCTTGTTTCCATGTCGTTGTATTATATCAGATCTCTATGAGGTTCAAATAACTCTTGCCTTCATGCAACATAATTGTATTATCATGTCTCTATATAGCTGGCCTATCACAAGTATGAATGTAGTTGGAACATATCTTGTCTATATGCGGTTGGAATATATCAGGCATCTATGTGGTTGGAATATCTGTTCTCTTGTGGCACGACTATCACTTTTTGCTATATTGCTGGAATTAATACATCATGTGCCTAGTCTACGTGCTTGGAATACCACAATATAATCTACAGCTATGAGGCTGGAATAGCACATATGTATAAAACATTATTCAACATTGTCATCACAAGTCTCCAAAGGTTGAAACATCAAAAGTATCTATGTGGTTGGAATATGTCAGGTCTCTACATGGTTGGACTACATCGAATCTCCATGTGGTTATCCCACATCTCCATGCCGTCTCTCTGTTGCTAGAACATCACACGTTTCTGTAATTATGTGGTTTGAATATGTTTCCTGGTTGAAATATCTCTGTAGTAAGAATATTTTCATTCTTAATGTGGTTGGAAATATCGTGTGTGCTTTTATGTGGGAATATATCTCATAAAATCTCTATAGCTTAATATCGTGTGCGTCTCTATGTGGTTGGAATACCTAATGTGTCCATGTGGCTGGAATATATTGCCTCCGTAGATTTGTTTGCACTATCTATATGTCACCGGAGAACATGGAGCAAACCTGAAATACAATAAATTTATTATATTTTGAGTTCTTTGGAAACTGATCTTATATTCATGAACAGTCTGTAAGCAAAGTAGAACCGGAAATGTAGCATTCAAGGACCACAGTTAAAGACAGAATATGCTTATTGTTAACCTTATGAGACGATAGAGACTTTGTATCAAGTATTTGTGTATAATATTACCGTCAAATTTGCATTAAATCCCACTATTAATCAAGCATATAATAAAAACTACTTTTAACTATTGTGTTTACATAAACATTACCTGTGCTATAAACCAATTGGATCTGCACACATCCTGTGTTGTGCTTAGGGGATACAGCGTAATAAGTGCACAAATATTTATTAGTGTGTACAGTTTAATTTTAGTCAGTTTATTTGTTAGCGTAATTCTCCAATTTGTAAGTGCTTCATCAGATGTTTCAGTTTATGTGTAAATAAGCATATTCTGTCTTTAACCAAATGCAATCCCAAACTTGCCTTTCATATAAACTACAGTACAGATCAGGCAAAACCCACACTTTACTCGATTTGTCGAGTGTGGTCATATCGAGTGCCAAGCGGATCTACGCGGAGTGACTGTTTGGACTCGGTAAATCCACGTGGCGAAAGTATGCCATTGTCAAGTCATTCGCACTCCAAGTTACTCCGCGTATATATAATCCAATTAACCATGAGTGCTCACCTGTGGTGGTTTATTACTGGGAGAAAAGCAAAATTTTCCGACAGCGCGCTTGAAAAAGCCAATCGCCAGAATAAGTACAAACAATGAGACGCTGAGTGCATATTTTCTGTGCAAGACTGATAAATACACTGAATAAATTTCGAAACAAATATGTATTTCAAAATTTTAATGCATTAATCACAAGTTTTGTTCGTTTCTGTTGTCCAAAAGTCACACTTCTTCAACCGAAATAAGTACCCATAATTCTTGGCCATGTATGTACCTTTTAGCAAGGTGGCACTAACAACGGGTTAATGACCCGGAATTCTTTACAATTTTTTCTGATTATCTCTGACTAAAGAACTCGTCAACAAAATAATAAACAGCGGAACAAATTTGTTACAAATAATGATTAATTAAAATAAAATTATAATTTCCAGTATAATAATTACTAATTGCAGTCGTCGCGAAGTCGGTAATAGGAACCGCCATATAACTATCGTGACCCAGTATACATAATCCGGGCATTCAAATTTTTCCACATCTGCTTTTCCAAAAACAAAAGTAAAATTCATAACTTTCACATGACATCATCAAAATAACCTGACCAATCAGTGATCAATAAAATAAGACCTCAACTTACGGGTAGGGTGTAAACTGTTTATCGTTGGTGCTCAGCTGATTTTAGCCCTTTAAAAAACTAGTTTGTAGCGATAGTTATATTAAAAACTTTGTTTTTGGTGTACATATATGTATCTTCTTGTTGTGTTGTCTGATTTTAAAACACCAATATGGGTACATTTAATTTAAATCATGGTGTACTATTTTCATTTTCCATATAGATCCAGAAAAAAGTCCGAGTAAACCTACTGAATATCTTAACCTAACAGAAGTTGACCGGATGTGAAGGTTATGAATTGTCTTCTGCTTCGATTTTTTTGAAGTTATTAAATAAATATGCATTAAAATGACTGTAATTAGAAAAATGTGCACCCTTTACCTGGGCAGTATCGACTCCGCGAACTCCCGAGTTTATCTACGCGAAGTATCGTGGCATAAGTATCGCGTAAGTGATTTCCACTCTGAGTAGTTTTATCATCAAAACTCTGCGTAATTATGCGATTTGTAATTCCTCAGAGTAAAGTGTGGGTTTCGCGTGAGCTGTACTGTACCTACCCACCAGGCGAGGTTATTTTTGTCAATAAGAGCAAGGCAATGCTTATCTTTTTATCGTTATCTTATTACGATACAGTCCCAACAATATGATACCTGTGAAAGAAAGTCGCGCTATAATCGTATCACGATTAATCATTGCACCCCTAGTTTTAAAAAGGAACAATACGGTATGTATGTGAAATTTCATAAACATAGGTCGAACATTTTTTTTTGTTATGGCCATGAGTTTGCTTATAGGTTACTGAATTTGTCTGTTATTTATGAAGGTGAACCTAAGGTACCAGTCACCTCAGGTTTACCCAAAGTGTCTGGTATGGGTTCGATTCTCTTTTTACTGTACATATAAAATGACCTACCAGTAAAATATATCACTTATTTGCATCATGGGAGATGGATTTTAATCCAAGTAATAACATACCATGTCCTTCATATAACAGTCAAAGCATCAATCAAATCCTCCTTGGACAGGTACTTCTGTAAAAAAACAATGCAAAATACCTTAGTGTTAATGAGCTGGAATACGTCTGAAGATAACCTAGCCAAGTCTGATTTTATTGAAGAAACAAGAAAGGTGGAAATTCAACTTAAACCAGGATTTCCCTAAGCTACCTGCAACATTTGTTTTAATATTTCTTTCAGTATAACCCACTCACCAAGGCCCCGGCTTCAATCCTCCGTGATGCCACTGAGTTTCGTCGGTGTGTTCTTGGGCAAGACACTTTCCCTTAGCCCCGTCCGTCGGATGGGGATGTAAACCGGGCAGTCCTGTGTATCGGTCCATCCTCCAAGCAAGTTAAATAACCACAGGAATCTATTAGATAATAAGAGTATGGCAGGTTTCCGGATTCCTTGTATCCTTCCCCTCTCTCTGGGGCGGCTCTGAATAACCTATACTGTGTTGATGAGCCGTTAAACAACATTCAATTCAATTCAATTACCTTCGAAATACTCCAGTTCTCATGACAGTATGCATAAAATATGATAAATAATTTATAAATAGAGTTGATGACTTTATAATAAAATAATTAAAAAGATAGTATATTTATCATAAATAATAGGATATTTCATCAAAATAATGTAAACATGTTGACAATTTCCTTTTCTTTAAAATTCATCACTCCTATTCTCCATAAATGCAGTTTCCATTTACCTTGAAAGCAATAAAATTCATTAATGACATTATTGTTTAGTCTGATGTGTCTGTTGTACATTATTGTTTCTAGAATTGGTCAATCATTGAATCTTATACCAGTTACTAACAAATACGAAATACACAATATGTGCATACCTTGATTCTGACCTTTTTACGTAAAATTTAATAAAATTTATATCATAACAATTTAGTAGAAGGGTCACGGAAAGCATATGAGTTTCCCTTTTCTTCTATTCAGACTATTGTTTACAGTTTCGTTTTTGTTCGTCAAACCGTTTCAGTACTGTGATACCACTAACTCCATGCAAGTCAATGAAAACCCTACATTTTCCTTTATTCAGGCTATTGCAGGGCCTTTTTACCAAATTTGGAAATTTTTTGCAATTATAGTATTATCAATAAATACTTTTTTTTCCAACGTCTGTGCAAGCATAAAAACAAATAGCTTCTTCTCATTCCTATAACAATTCTCATTGTAAAACCGGGTACCATTTATGACCATTTTGGCAGTGAAAATCACATTTTTTTATCAGCAATATATGATTCTTAGAACTTAACATTTTCAAGATTATTATTCAAAAAAACATATTTCAGTCAAGCACATATTTGCTTTAGCATTTATTTGTTATTAGTACAGTGTTCAATCAGCTGATGTTAATAATTCCCTATTAAAGGGATTCAACGAAACTGATCTTCTTTAATTTTTGGATAATGTTGTTTTTAAATGACGTGAAAATTTTATCTCAATAGTTTCTGTTTTGGAGCTAACAATACAGGTAATGTACAATACTTACATAGTTTGTATGCATACTTTTTTTGCAGATACGGCATATTTTGGCTATAATCAGTCTGCTAATTTAAAATATAAATTGTAAGTAGATGCAGATATTTTATTGTCATTGGTTTTCGCTGTAACGTCAAGGGTTACACATATCGACACTCGACTGCTCGGTCATTAGTTTCTGACCAGCCACGTTTCCAGCGAAAGGTTTGGATATTTACTCGTAGCCTACTGCTGGAGTTTTTGAACTGGGAATTGAACCTAACCCACTAAAGAATGGGCCACTGCAGATTTATTTGGAGGGGCGGACATAGGGGTACAGTAGAATCCCCCCAAATTCATGTTCATTTTATCATTTTTTGTTCATGTTCATTAATTCATAACTTTCACATATGGTCAACTTCCGGTAGGTTGATATATTCAGTAGGTGAAAATAAAGGGGTTTACTCGGACTTTATGCTCAATCTCTATATAAAAAATGAAAATATTAAACCATGATTTAAATTAAATGTATCCATATTGGTGTTTTAAAATCAGACAACACCAAAAGGAGATACATAGATGCACACACAAAATAAAGCTTTTAATATAATTATCACTACAAACTAATTTTATAAAGGGCTAAAGTCAGTTGAGCACCAACGATAAACACCGAGTTTACCCCCTACCAGAATGTGGAGGTCTTTTATTTTATTGATCACTGATTGGAAATATTATTTTGGTGATGTCATGTGAAAGTTATGAATGGTCTTCATCATGATCCCTGCATTGTTTCAGGTGCCATCTCGCTCACATGAAAAGAGCAGTGGCAGAAAAACAATAAACATGGCTCCAGCATAAATGGAGTTTCTACGATAGAATTTGCAGCAACTCTGCAGTTCAGGGTGAGAAGGTTCTAGGCCCAATTTTCAATATTTTATCTCGATGTACATGGAGGATGAGCCTGGCATGTTCATGCCTGATAGGTGCCATATAACCTTTCATGTGTTGTTGCGCCTTAAAACCAAATTCAGTTCAATTTGGCACATATATACACAGGGGTGTAAAATTCCACTCGCCCGCGTGCATTGGCGAGTGCAAGCTGCCTGCGGAAGATTAACATTTGGCGTCTGGTTGTCCGACAGGGCGAGTGACTTTTTGCACTATAAAAATTAAGTTAAAATATCGTTCAAACATTATGTTGCAATATTTGCAAGATTTCAGATTAAGATGTGTTTGTTTGTTACCAGGTAACCCACGCATCATATAGACTGTGATTCAATTCACGCTAAAATCAATTGAAGTGTGATGTAATATATCGCTAACCAGTCAGACTTGTTTTTTTTTACATCGACACCGTAAACATGAAAGGTAAACAAACAGACATCAGGTCGCTGTTCGGAAAATCTGTGTCAGCGACTGCAAGCAGATTCGACCCAAGTGTCTGCGAATCAAAACGGGTATGGCTGAGCAACAAGCGTAGTTCCCTACCGCTATTAATTAGTTCTGGTGTCTATTATTGGTCCAATGGAGACAAAATACTGAAGAGAAGTTCAGCAGAATATTGTTGTTGTTGTTGATGTTGTTGTAGAAGATAATTCTCCGCGCTTATTTTTTTTGCCCACTCCCCGACGAATGTCTGCCTGGAAGGGAATAAATCTTAATGACAGTTGCCTGTGACAAAATGGGATGCGAGGTAGTACTGGTTTTTACGGACCAGTGGACCTTAAGGGGTACTGGTCCGTGTCAATCAGTACTGGTCCGTATAATAAATATCCATAAAATCAGAACAAAAATCATTCTAACATATATAAAGCCATTTTATTATACAATTCACCATTCGTGTATATTATCTACTTGAAAACAGTGTAGGAAGTGACCGACGAAAATGTGTGACATTCAGAAACACGTGTTGTGTTACTTTTTCACTCGCTACCACTGGTGTAAATCGACTATTTTCTCTGATAAAACATACTAAAACACGCAGAGGTAACCTCAGTAAGTTTCACAATCGTCCTACATTGTCTTTTATTTGCATTTAGACACGAGAAAGTAAAAATCTCTTACATGCTAAGCCTTTGACCTCACACATACCTATGAAAACAAATGGGCGCTGCCATTTTGATTTGCCGTCATTTATAAGATGCGTAGCGATTGGTTCACAGTCAGCGTTTCCTGCCAATCACAAGTGATCACTTCCTATACTGTTTTCTAGTCAAGTATGAGAGCCGTGTCTCCCAAATTTATTATTTTCTGTCACCTTTTAAACATTTCAGTGAACGAAATTGATTTCAGACGCTTTTATCCTTTTGTTGTATTTATGCAAGGTGTGTATTTGACGATGTTGGGTAGACTACAGCAGATTACAGCACTCGCGAATACAGACTAGTGCACCTGTATGTGTACTCGCCCGTACGTCGTCCAGCTCGCATTTGCGAGCGGGCGAGCGCCCATTTCGTTCCCTGTGTATGGGGACAGGTTGCAGACCATAATTTACTAAATGTGTTGTTAGATAATATGGCGCTTTCTTTATTTGAATAACAATAAAATATCCACATACTACCTGTCAGCTACTACAGTGTCTGTGAGTACACATATGTACTTATTGTAGCCAGGGAGTATTAAGTATACGGGGAGGAGAAACAGATCGTTTTGCCATTTTATGTTGTCGCGCGTGTGTTTCACTACTGTGTGAAAATGACTACTGGTTGTTTCGCGCGTGTGTGAAAAACAGCAAATTCTCATAAATTATTACACTTACAAACTCAATAAAGGTGCGCAGTGTAAACATAAGTACTATTTATTCACATTGTGTCCTCTGATACAGAGCGTGTATTTGTTTGCATGTATAAAAGCACATTTTACCAAACGGTTCCGTATAAAAAGGATGACGCCACTCTACACCAGAGTCCCAGATAAGCTGCGTATTTGCGTAATTACCCAATTAAAACTATGGAAAACCAAATTGAAATTAAAATCAAGCGTACCAAAAAGCATATGAAATCCCATTTAAGCAATTATTTAAAAAATGTGTGCGTACAAACTGTTTTCCATTATTGTAATCGCACGTTGTCTCTGACTTTCGTAGAATGTAAACAAATCTTCGTCATTCTGTATTCTCCCGGTTAATTAGCGAACCCGTCTAGTAGACGTTACTGGAGTATTTAATAGTGTCGCTATAGAACAAATAGTAATTTCGTAAACCAGTCCAATATAAAATAAAGTCTAGATCACTATGTGGCTTGGAAATTTTCAAGCATTTGTGTTAAATGGCGTCCGTCGAAAGAGGTTGTAGAAAGGCAAGTATAAATACATAGCAAAACAAAATTGTAGGGTATTTTGGAATTCCCAAACCATTAGATGGTGACGGGGTTGTTTCGGGAATTATAGAGTAATTAATCGATATATGTATTCACCCGTCAATTCCAATTGTTCACAATGTATTAAACAATATTTTGTCATCAGTAACAAAACCGACGGCAATCGTGTAGTTACTAAAACCGTTAGAGACTGGAAAACTAAATATCCGTGGCTAATTGTCGTCAATAATGATGATGATGAATAAATCTGAATCGTGAACTATTCAGCGAAAATAAAACAATCCGTTAAAACATAGTTCGAAATTACAGTTTATGTTTCCAGCGTAAATGGAGTTTCTATGATAGAATTTGCAGCAACTCTGCAGTTCAGGGTGAAAAGGTTCTAGGCCCATTTCCCATGTTTTATCTCGATGGAGGATGAGCCTGTCATGTTCATGCCTGTTAGGCGCCATATAACCTCTCATGTGTTGGTAACAATTCATGTGAAATAGAAGCCACAACAGAGACGCATACAACACACAACACACAACATAAAGATCTGAAAAGTACACTATTGTGAGTACATGTACCTATTTGTACTATTTTGTGTTGATACCCAATTAACGAAACATTTGATGAGTGAATTACTTTTTTTTATTCAGTTGTATTTTAAAATACCCAATTGACAAAAATATAGGTGGCTATTTAAGCAAATCAAACCAATGCTTATCTGGGGCTCTGCTGCACCAAATAAAAAATGGTGACGGGGTATAGCTATTGCAAGCGAGATATGAGACTACGGGTTATTTAGGCATTAATAATAACAAAAAGTGAATAGTAGGCATATTTATCTTTGTCAATAAGGTAATTTCAAAGTGGTGATTATAAGACAAAGCCTAAAACGAGGTGATGAAAATGTGTTTTGAGATATCAGCTGAAATTTTTAATTTTTCAAATTAAAAATGGTCTGGAGCTATTGCAAACGAGATGCGAAGTATGGGTTATACTAGGCATTAATAATAACAAAAAGTGAATAGTAGACATATTTATCTTTGTCAAGAAGGTAATTTCATGATGTTGATTATTATAGAAAGCCTTAAAAAAGAGGCAGTAAAAACTGCCTAATTTGAGATGTTGGCTGAAAGTTTAACTTCTCACATGCAACGCGCTTACAATCGATTTACCTGTATCGATAAAATAGTAAATGCCGGCATTTTAGCGCGACAACATAAATCGATAAACTAGAGCGTTTATGAACCCGTTTCTCCTCCCCGTATACTTACTCCCTGTTGTAGCTTACTAGAGTGGTGAAATAATGTTTCAGGTTATATGCTGCTAATTTGTAAACTTGTTATTAGAAATCCACTAATAAAGACTGAGATTTTTAAAAAAAAAAATATATATTTATTTTAGAAACCAATACAGGAATTGTGCATACACTAAATCATTTTGAATTCCTCAAAGTGTTAGATTCAACTATGTTTCACATTTCTGTTGTTTTTGAAGAAAAAGCTTATTAATTAATGTGTGTTTTTTTCCTTTCTTTTTTTTATATATTTGTTTAATTAAAATAAACAATTGATCTCAGCTGCTGAATGCAGTCAATTTAAACAATTTAATATCTGTAAGTGTTGAAGAGATATGACCCAGGGCCCTATATATCAATTTTCATTCCAGCATGACCTCACCAGTGGCATATGATTCAATACCCCATGCTGTCAATCACTGGTACTTGGTGCTGCTCAATTAGTGTTTTATGGTGTGTCCCTGTTATGTAATCAGCTTATTAGTTATAAAATTCATGGCACACTTTTGGTTTTACAACAGGCCTTGAAGGGGTTCAAAAAGGGTAATTGATAAGACACAACTGTATTTAATACAGCAGAGGATATAAAGGCAGTAAAAAAATACTTGAATTATATATAATACTTGAATAAAATATTAATAAATAGATTACCTGATGCAAGTATATATTTTACATCTTTTTGTATATTTTAATACTTAGTTTTTGATTATAATGTGCCTTGACTTTTAAAGGTACTACCATAACCATAGTTTGTTAATCCAATAATATTGATAATTTACTTTCAAATAAAAGGTAATGCAAATTTTCTTAATTTACCAAAGTGTTTACATTTCAATTAATATTATTCTACCAAAGTTTGAAATGTATTAGTGGTTGAAAATAATCAAAATTATGCAAAAACTATTCAACTTACAGCAAATATGCAAGTTAGATAAATGCAGAAAAAACTATCTTGCAATTCAACAAAATCAAGGTTGCCATGTGTTCGTTTTATTTAAAAATTACCTTCAGCTTTCATAATTGAAGAAATCCAAAAGGCGGATCCTCTGCAGGGGCGTATGCACATGCGTACAGGCTATTAAAGAAGCAAAAATATATAAATGGCTAAAAATGCGAAATATGCAGTAAAAACTGAAGGTATATGGGGGTTAGGCACATTTGTGAATCCAAAACTCGATGGTGCTTATACCTAAATTAGCCCCGGGAACGCCCCTGCTCTGTCATGGTTAACAGTGTATACTATTGCGAACGAGATATGAGACTACGGGTTATATTATAATAACAAAAAGTGAATAGTAAACATAGAGATTATTTAACTGTTGGGATCGATTATAGGGAAATGGTAGGAGATGGTAGACGTATGATTCTTTTCACGAACGAGCAATTGAATGTTGTTTAACGGCTCATCAACACAGTAAAGGTTATTTAGACCCACCCCAGAGAGAAGGAAATGATACATAGGAATCCGGGAACCGTGCCCTACTCTTATTATCGAATAGATTCCTATGGTTCTTTAACTTGCTTGGAGGATAGACCGATACACGGGACCGCCCGGTTTACGTCCCCATCCGACGGACGAGGCTAAGGGCAAGTGTCTTGCCCAAGAACACACCGACGAAACTCAGTGGCACCACGGAGGATTGAACCCGGGGCCTCCGGTTACAAGTGAAAAAAACACAGAACAAAACACGTCTACCATCGAGCGATGGTGATGGATTTCCCTATAATCGAACACAGCAGTTAAATAATCTGTTTATTACATTTTAAATCTTCTGTGCATGATTTTAACCGAAATTCTTCGCTTTATTGAACGCTATCGGCAGATGACGTCGACGTCAGCACCACTTTAATGACGTCATAACTCAGTGTCACAGTTAGTTACTTTTGTGTTCGGTGTTAGTTAATAATATTTAGCTATTATGAATATTCTTTCACTGAGAAATCCCAATCTTTCACCGATGAAAATGTTTACAATAAATATTTATCTTTGTCAAGAAGGTAATTTCACGGTGGTGATTATAAGACAAAGCCTAAAAAGAGGTGATGAAAATGCCTCTTTTGAGATATCAGCTGAAATTTTGAATTTTTCAAATTAAAAGTGGTGTTTAGCTATTGCAAACGAAATACGAAGTACGGGTTATATTAGGCATTAATAATAACAAAAAATAAATAGTAGACATATTTATCTTTGTCAAGAACGTAATTTCGGGATGTTGATTATAACAGAAAGCAGTCAAAAAGAGACTGTAAAAACTGCCTATTATGAGATGTTGGTTGAAATTTTAACTTTTCAAATGTAACGTATACACGCTTACGATCGATTTACATGTATCGCTAAAATGTAAAATAGCGCTACAACATCAATTGATAAACTAGAATGTTTATGAATCCGTGTCTCCTCCCTGTATACTTACTCCCTGGTTGTTCTGGTTAATACAGAATTTATCTATTTACTTAATACCGATAAACTTGATAAAGTAAAACAATTAGGAACAACAACATGGTATACCAATAAACTTGATAAATTAAAACAGTTAGGAACAACAACATGATTAAAATTGAGTGATCGTTAGTTTCATTACAGTTTGTCATTATCCTTTTTTTTAAATTAATTCATAGTGGTCTTTTTCCATTATTTATTTTTGATATTGCACCCAATGCAACATAATAATGATTGTACATATGCATTGATAAAACGAAGAAGTCGAAATAGTTGTCGATAAAATCATTTAGAAACCAAGCAAATTACTCTGTTTTGCAGAAAATATATAATTTTATGTTAGAATATACAACTTTATTAAAGATAATTTATGGTAGGCATTAAGAAAGGAATTATGGTAAACAATACACAACATAATGCCAGAAAGCAACAGTTGATAAAATATTGTATTTCAAATAAATTACACATAGATTGAGAATAGTTTGGCAATTTCCAGGTTTCTCCTTTCATGTTTTTTTTTTTACTGTTATGCTCATAATAAGTTATTAGCACTCCTTCAATATAAGAGTAAACTATTTACTATTCCATTTTTGAAAGATGCAGCATGCACATGAAATCCCATAAAATAGGCAAATGCAATAAAGAAATGAAAATATATTCTGGATAAAACTTGCATATATTAAATAACGAAGTTTTATAAATAGTCGACTTGATTTATAATATAAATATATATTAAAAATAGATTATTAGAATGTAAAATACTGGGATTTAATTTTATCTACATGTATGGTTTTTAACACTTCAATTTGAATTGAATTGCATGTTGTTTAACTTCTCATGAGCACATTAAAGGTCATTTAGAGCTGACCCAGATACAGGGGACGGATATGTACCAATCCAGGAACCAGTCTTACTCCTAGTTACTACTGAATAGATTTCTATGGTTCTTTAACATGCTCTGAGGGTTCATTCTGATACATGGGAAAGCCCAGTTTACATCCCCACTTCATGTACATTTTGTCATTTGTTATCATGCTCATTCAAGGTCTTCTTCATGACAACGTATATATGCAAATGTGGAAACGTGGCTCCATCGTAAATGGAGTGTCTACAATAGAATTTGCAGCAACTCTGCAGTTCTGCAGATTAGAAGGTTCTAGGCCAATTATCCATATTTTTATCTAGATGCACATGTAAATGGAGGATGAGCCTGGCATGTTCATCCCTGTCTGGCACCATAATGCTGTTCTAACTTAAGTACTTAAACCATGAACAGTTATAAATACTACATTTGACACATTTAAAGCAAAAATATGATCTGCCATTTGTTTCATTTCAGTACCTTTTCAGTATTCTTTAATATATCCAGCCAAGTTGATTTTTTCATTATTTTGTTGAAACAGATTAATCACATGTAAATATGTTGTAAATGCCAAATAACAGCTCATCAGATCTTTCTCATATATGATATATGGTCACTACTTAGTGGAAGACCCCTGGCCATGCATACCTCACCTGTCATAGATCACGGGATAATCTTTGATTAATCAATCAGATCTGGCCAATACCTTGACTTCACAAGGGAGGAGTTTAGTTTCAAGAAGTAACATGTGGGGTTTGTCATATCAACATAATTAACTGCATAACTATTTATGGTTATAAACAAGACCTATTTAATAGTGTATGCTTTGGACAGTGGAAATTGTTAATTCCTTCTAGCATTTTATGGGTTATTTTTTTTAGTATTCATCAGATTATCAAGCATTTTAACAATTAAAAAGCAATTTTAGGTTAGGAATTATATCTAGAAAATAAGTTTTTATCCATTGAAAATACAGCTGTACGAACAATCTAAAATTGGAATTTCCCAAAAACAATACAAATAAAATCAATAAAAAAAAACACTTTCAAAGCTCAACCTTATTGAGAGAACTGAGTTTATGTGGCTCTTATATGAAGATACATTAACTATTTATATTTTTATACTACTCATAAATGTAATCTTAATGACCTTTTTTGTTTGATTTATAGTTTGTTAATTCATTTCACCCAATTTCTAAGATGCTGTTTTTCATTATATTTTTGGAAAGTTGGGTAATTCATTTAACTAATGTTTCTAAGATATTTTAGCAAATATTATAAATGTTTTAACATTTTAACTAAGGTAATATATTTGATATTCATAAATACTCTGGATTCAAAACTACCTATATATTTATCCGCCAAATGGCTATTAAACTGGTTCCCTGATTACTCTGCGGTATACAACAGGGTACCAGTTGGTTCCCCGATTAGTCTAAGGTATGCAAGAGGGTACCAGTTATGACAAATAGGAAACATTCATTTTTAAAATGTCAAATGTGTACGCTTTTTTTTAATCAAACTCCTCCTTGATTTACGGCAATATTTTGAAAATGGTGAATTGTTTGAAATGGCATTATTGTGTAGATTCGGGTTCAGGTCTTGGATGTTGTAAACACTCATTTTGTTCAAAATGAACATTTGTGAATTGAAATTGGATAAAAAAAAAGGACACATTCCTTCTTTAAAAAATGAAATGTATACTGACTTAAGTGACTTTGGATTAAAACTCTTCCTTTATTAGTAAGCAATTTTCAGAAATAACAAATCAGATATACTGTATAATTCCTAATAAGCGCCACCCCCAGGGTGTAACATTTTGAAAATTGAGACCAAAAGTACATAATTTTACTTTTAAACGGACATTATTTAATGATTTTCTTTACCAAGAAAACCAAAGTCTGCATGTCTGTCAATCAATGCATCAGATTTTAAGTTTTCTAGTGATTTTGTCTACATGTTCCATTGTGAATGAAACAGATTAACTTGCATTTTTTGGAGTTTTAAAAATATATATCTGAAAAAATGGTAGGGGAGAGGTGGGGTGGGCGTTTATTAGGGGAGTGGCATTTATTAGGAATTATATGGTATTGGTATTGTTAAGAAGATGCAATATCTGGCATTTAATGATATCAAAAAAGCGTTTATTTTGGTCTAAAATATGTTAACTGAAAATGGTTTAACATATGAACGTGTTTTTCATTATCAAGTGTAATGTGCATATTATTTAAATCTAACTGCTTCTTTAGTAATGACATGCATGATGTTCAAACTCATGATCTGATTATATTGGTATTGCTATTTAGACTTGGCTACAAGTTTGTACTTTCAAGAAAATTTTATTCAGATCTCAGATTTGTGTATTAAATTGGTACAAAACAACAACAGAACGCGTCATTTATTAAAAGTTTGATACCTTTTTGAAATTAACAATTTCAGTTTATTTATGGCATGATGTTCAAACTTGCGGGTTGATTCACAGACATACCAGACATATTGATAATGTTATTAGGCTTGTGGTTGATTATAGCATTATCATGCATTTTTCAAAAGATATCTTGGCTCATTTTGAATATAAGGAAAACTTAACACGTATTTTATCAATTTTAAGATGTTCGTAGAGATAACATGATACTCATTTAACCTGTATGCCTATCCATCATTGTTTTGTGAAGCGCTGTGGTCTAGTGGTAGAGTGTTGGACCCATGATCCAAAAGTCATGGATTCGATTCCCGGCATTGCCATATGCGTTGTATCCCTGAGCAAGACACTTTATCTGCATTGCTTAGTACTGGTTCTACCCAGGAAGACATCGAGAGTGATTCAGATAAGTTCATAGAGCTTTCGTTACAATCGATGTAAAATAAATATGTTTAAACTTCAACTATCATTGTTTTACAATAAAAACAAATTGAATTCCTACATTTACATTTTTAACAAATCTTAAGCGACATTTTTGACAAATCTTAATCATTGTCTCACCAACAAGCAACAACTCAGATTTAGCACCCATTTTATCAGGGCCCTGATGTCAATTTTCAACCAAGATTTCATATAACAATTAACATGTCGCCAGTTGTCAATCATTTATCCATTTCAACCAATCAAACCAGATGATACCTCCGACAAACAACAGCACGTGTATAAAGCATGTGCAACTATGTTATATAAACTATTGTCAATATACTCCGACATCAACAATAGGGCGGAGATATCTAAGTCACTGGCGACATGTCAATTAAGAGGCGCGCTCATTTCCCACACTATTATATTTTTTACCGCCTTTCAAAAGGAAACAATATGCCACAATGACTGAATTATATTTGGTACCACACTTTAAAAGGTGAAAATATGCCGACAAGGGTTTGAAAATACTACAACCACCGATTGAGCATGACCATTATACGGTATAACACGAATGGATAGAAATAAGTCGATCACAGTGTTTGATCTGTTTATTTGGCATAACATGGAGGAGTAGGAAAAATAGGGTGTTACTCATTTGTGTATTTGCTTAAGTAACAACCGACATGAAGTTGTTAACTCATTGGCTGGCGTGGCACAGTCGGTAGCGCTGCGGATTTGTAACCGGAGGCCACGGGTTCAATCCTCTGTGGTGCCACTGAGTCGTCGGTGTGTTCTTGGGGAAGACACTTTCCCTTAGCCTCGTCAGTCGGATGGGGACATAATCTGGGCAGTCCCGTTTATCGGACTATTCTCATAATCAAAATGGCCGCCACGGCGACTCAAAGTTTACCTAGAGTTATATAGAAAAAGGTTAAAAATGACATCTTCTCTGAAACCGCTTGAAGGATTTTGTTGAAATAATTCACAATGATATTTTGGATAGTTCATCTCAGAGTTAAGTTTTTCGAGACTGCTGCTTTATTCTCTTAATTGTGTTAGTTGCTCTCAAAGGATCACCTTTATCAGTACTTTTCAACAATAACCCAAAGTTTACATAGAGTTATATATAGGAAACATGTTTCTTTTGTTGACCTCTGTCATGTTTATGTTTTTGAATCACATCATGCAAGTAGAGCGTCTACAGGCCCTCTTGGGCCTCTTGTTTATTATTATAATTTTTTTCGTCTAAATTTTTATTAGCTCTACTGATCAGAGATCAGCAGAGCTTATGCCGTGGTCCGGCGTCCGTCCGTCTGTCTGTCCATATTCTTTTTTTGTAGCAGACTACTCTGAAACTACTGAAAGGATGTTCATGAAACTTTACAGAAATGATGCCCATGAAGTATAGTTGATCCTAGCACAAATTCATATTGATATGAAGTCGAAGAAAGCCGCCAAATCTAAAAATAAATTTTTAAAAAACAAGTTTGCGACTTCTTCTTGAAAACTCGTAAGTGATATTGATATCGGACTAAAATGATCAGCATGACATGATGTCGGTCCCTGTCGAAAATGGTTTTGATTCAACGTTAAACATGGCTGCCAGCGGTCATCTTTGTTTACATAGAGTTATTTAATAAAAAGTTGTAGCAACTACTCAGGACTCTGAAACTACTCAACAGATATCCATGAAACTTCACAGGAATGTGGCACTGGATGTCTAAATGATCCTAACAACATTTCAGGTTGGTCGAAAATTCAAGATGGCCACCAAAGCTAAAAATAGATTTTCAAAAAACAAGTTTGCAGCGAGTACTTCTTGAAAACTAAAAGTGAAATTGATATGGGACTTTTTCTAAAATGATCAGTATGGAATGATGTTGATCCTTTTCAAAAATTATTTTGATGCGACGTTAAACATGGCTGCCAGTGGCCATCTTTGTTTACAAAGAGTTATATAATGAAAACTTGTAGCGACTACTCCTCTGAAAGGATTTTCATGAAACTTCACAGGAATGTTGCTTTTGATGTCTAATGCTCCTAGCAAAATTTCAGGATGGCGGCAAATTGAAGATGGCCGCCTAGGCTAAAAATAAATTGTAGCGACTACTTCTTGAAAACTATAAGTGATATTGATACGCGTCTTTTCCTAAATTGATCAGTATGACATGATGTTGATCCTTGTTAAAAATTGTTTTGATTCGATGTTAAACATGGCTGCTAGGAGCCATCTTTGTTTACATAAAGGTATCTAGTAAAAAATGTAGCGACTACTCCTCTTAACTACTCGACGGATTTTCATGAAACTTCACAGGAATGTTGCTCTTGATGTCTAATTGATTCTAGCAAAATTTCAGGTAGGCCGGATATTCAAGATGGCCACCATGGCTAAAAATAGATTTTCAAAATACAAGTTTGTAGCGACTACTTCTTGAAAACTATATAAGTGATATTGATATGGGACTTTTTCTAAAATGATCAGTGTGACATGATGTTGATCCTTGTCAAAAATTATTTTGATTTGACGTTAAACATGGCCATCTTTGTTTACATAGAGTTATGTAAGGAAAACTTGTAGCGACTACTCCTCTGAAACTACTTTACCGATTTTCATGAAACTTCACAGGAATGCTGATCTAGCTATCAAAAACCTATCAGTAGTGCTTCAAGATCATTGACCTCTTGTTTATTTTTAATTATTCTTTTTTTAAATGTTTTTGTTATTTTTTTTGTTATTTTTTTTTTTGTTTGTTATTTTTTTTCTTCTTTTCTTTAACCAGCCAGATCGGACCCGTAACAGCAGAGTTATGGCCCTTGATTTATTTAAAAATGCTATATTTTGTCTTGTTAAGATGATAGGCCTTCATTTTTCATCTTCATTTTCAAACTTTACCAGATTGTTAATAACAATATAAGCTCTGACAAATTTGAAAAACAGCCAGATTAGACTATTTACACAGGAGTTATGGCCCTTGGTTTTCTAAAATGTGCTATATTTTGGTCTCATTAAAACGAAAGAGCCTTCATTTGGGCCGATTTCAGTGAAACATTTCAGGGATGATCAGTACCAAGCCTAGTTGTACATATCGTCACCGAGTTCCGGTTGAATGATTTTGGCTGAGTTATGTCCCTTCAAAGGTTTTAATACACAACCTTTGTCCAGACTAGTTCTCCTGAACCCCTGGCCGGAATTAAACGAAACTTTTTAGGGATGATCAGTTCCAGGTCTAGTTGTGCAAATCATCGCCGTGTTCCGGTTGAATGATTTTTTGCAGAGTTATAGCCCTTTAAAGGTTTTAATACACAAACATTGTCCGGACTAGTTCTCCTGAACCTCTGGCTGGATTTCAGCAAAGCTTTTGCAGGGATGATCAGTACCAAGACTAGTTGTGTACATCATCGCCAAGTTTCGGTTGAATGATATTATACATAAACTTTATGATTAGCCAGTAGAGCGTCCACAGGCCCTCTTGGGCCTCTTGTTTTAAAGATGATCTATCATGAATTATCGAAAATTAATCAAAGTTATGCTAAGATGAGAGCGTAAAATAAAGCCTAAGGCCTAGCACCAATACATAATTGCGTTTATATGCCCAGAATGGTAAAAAATGGTCTAGTACACTAAGTTTTGATCATACTGAATAAACAGGAAAAGAGGAAAATAATACAGGTATATGTCACTTTCTCGAAAATGTTAACCAGTAGAACAACCTTGTTAATATTTTTGTAACAACAAGAACTTTAATTTATAAATTATGTTTAATTTCAGGTTCACTCAATGTACTCCAGTGACAGATAGATATTCCAGCAACATCGAGTCATACAATATTCTCAATGCTGAAACCTATACAATATTCCAACCACTTGAACAATGAGAGACTGAAAATATTCCAATTGAAAATCGACAAGAGATCGTTCAACCACATACAGACGCAAGCCTTTCCAATTACATAGAAATACGAGACCTTCCAGTGGCATAAAGACGTGGAATATTTCAACAGCATAAAATTGTAACATATGTCAGCCACATAAGAGATATATCAACCAACAGAGACCTGATAGACTTCAACCAAAAGGAGATCTAAGATATTTCAACCACTTTAAGATACTTCAACAGCATACTGAATGACCTGAGATAGATTTACCATGCAGAGACCAAAAAATAAAATGTTCTAGCCGCATGATGACAATATATATTTCAACCACAGATGCTTCAGATTCAGATATTTTAACCACATAGATCTAAGATAGTTCTACCACATGGATACAAAACATATTAAAACAGATATAGCCCTGAGATATTTCAACCCCATGGAGATGTAAAATAATCCAACAGCAGGGCCTTGAGATGTTCCAAACACATAGAGGCTGGAGGTTTTTCAACCAAGTTACAGACATGAGATACTGAGGAGAAAGACGCAGCTCGTCGCATATTTCATAAGTTGTATTGTAGCCATGTATGAGCACATAAACAATGGAATGAAAAACAGATAAAGACCGAGTGCACCGTCAAACATTAATGGTACGGTTCAGCTGAAAGCAGCATAAATCAATCAAAAATCAAAACCAGTGTGAACTAAGATAATTATTGTGTGTTTCAAGTGATCTTCTTAGCTGAATTGCCAAAGTTTATGCGTTGTAATTATTAATCGGTTGTAACTCACTGATCATCTGTTACTTAGACATCCGATTAAGTATGTAAGAAGTCATTGGTAAAATGTAAAAATGCACTTTAATTAATGTTAAGAAACATGATTTTCCAGGAGACAATCTGTCTTAACAGCTTTGTTACAATTAGATGTTTGATCAGTTTTACAATCGGCAAAATTGACTCGCATGTTATGGAGATTAACTGCGATGATAATGTAGAAAAGGGCAAATTTTGACTAGTAATATATATATATATATATGATTAATTCAGTGAACTCTTTTCGCTTTTCACACAATTTGCTTTTCGCACAATTTGATTAGAAGATTAATATAGATTGTGTTGCATATCATATTCAGTGCGATTTTTCATAGACCACACTTGAGTTTACCCTTTTAAGAGTTTGCTTCAATAAGATTGAGGATAATTTTGACAGTGAGTGAAATCAAAGAATGTGACAACAACATTTACAGTATTGACTTATGTTGTAAGTGAAACCAAAATCATTTGAGTAAAACAATCATATTTTTAGCATATTGTAGTGTTTATTATGTATCAAAAATGAGATATAGGGTCCTATAGAAACCACAGGGTCCGACGCAATGGCATCATAGGTCCGCACTGTACTTGATAATACAAAGAAAGAGACAAAAACCAAGAGAAAGGCTGGTGAAGACGGGGTTACCGACTTGGAACGGTCATTAGGCAATAAGGTCTACTGGTTAGCTTGAATCGATTTTATATGCGCACAATCCTCGCTATTATCCTGTCTTCAGTGCCCAAATAGACAAGACAGTGTAAACAAAACTACATGCCATCAAAAGGAATTCTCTAACAATAAAGTTCACATCCGGAGAAACTAACTAAAGAAACACTAAATAATAAACAGCTCAGGATGTATCCAGAATCGTAATGAACAACCATAGTAGTTGTAGCTAAAGAGAAAACAAATCTCTCTACAATCAGAAAACCCGAGGGACGAAAGCTCATGCACCCTCAAGGCACATTCAGTATTGCATGAATTATTGTGTTGTAAATGAAATGATTACTTATATGATGTTATACATTTTGCATCATTGTCGTATATTTAATACGGCCAATATACTAAGATTTCTACCGAAATGGTTATAATTTTTAGCTCTACTAACCGAAGGCCAGCAGAGATTTGGTTATAATTTTTAGCTCTACTGACCGATGGCCAGCAGAGATTATGGGATAGCGAGTTGTCCGTCGTCCATTAACTTTTGTCTTGTTTACATGATAGGGACTCCATTATTACTCAGATGTTTACGAAACTCTGCCAGTGTCTTTATATCAATGAAAGCTTGGATGTTTTCGAGAACCAGCAACATCAGATTAGTAACACCAGAGTTATGGCCCTTGTTTTGCTGAAAAATGCCATATTAAGCCTTATTTACACTCTAGCGCCTTCATTTTGTATTTGATCTTTATGAAACTTTGTCGATGTTTTTATATCAATGGAAGCTCAGCCAGATCGGATCAGTAACACCAGAGTTATGGCCCTTGTTTTGCTAAAAAGTGCCAAATTAAGTCTTGTTTACACTCTGGCACCTGCATTTTGTATTTGACCTTTACAAAACTTTGCCAGTGTATTTATATCAATAAAAGCTCAGATCTGTTCGAAAACCAGCCAGAGCAGATTTGTAACACCAGAGTTGTTGCCCTTGTTTTGTTGAAAAGTGTGATTTTCTGCCTAGTTAACACTCTAGCACTTTCATTTATTATTTGATCTGTACCAAACTAACACAGCTCGTTAATATCAACAACATATCAGACAAGCTTAAAAACCAGCCAGATCGGACCATATACACTGGAGTTATGGACCTTGTTTTTGCTAAAAAAATGCCATATTGTGCCTTGTGAACACTCGTATCACCTTCTTTTATTATTTGAACTTTACCAAATTTGCATAGATCGTTAGTAGCAATGAAATCTGTAAGTGAAACACAAAGATGCTCGTGTATATATAAATACAAAAAAGCAATAGCCTAGAAAACCTCAAAGAAGGTACACATCAAAATCAGATAAGTAACACCAGAGTTATGCCCCTTGATTTAGTTAAACATGCTGTATTTTGCCACATTAAGAAGATAGGTCATTCGTTTTGCTAATTTTTAATGAACTGCATGGATGATAGGTACCAAATATGGTTATGCATATCGTCCACGCATTCCGGTTGAATGTTTTTTGACAGGGGTAAAACACAATTTGTCCGGACCATATTTCATGAACCCCTGACCGAAAATCAACAAAACTTTGCACAGGTGATCAGTACCAAGCCTACTTATGCATGTCATAGCTGTATTTTTGTTGAAAGATTTTTGGCCCTTTAAAGGCTTTAATACACGCATATTGTCCGGACTAGTTCTCCTGATATCAGTTTGGATATCAGTGGAACTTTGCAGGGATAATCACTACCTGACATAGTTGTGCATGCCATTGCCGTGTTCCGGTTGAATGATTTTTTGCGGAGTTATAGCACTTTAAAGGTTTGAATACACGAACATTGTACATGCTAGTTCTCCTGAATGCTGGTTTGGATTTCAACGAAACTTGGAAGTGATGGGCAGTAGCAAGCCTAGTTGCACATATCATCACCATGTTTTTGTTGAATGATTTTTGACAATTATTGCCCCTTATACACAAACTTTGTCCAGACTAGTCTTCCCGAACTCATGACTGGATTTCAGTGAAACTTGGCAAGTGTGATCCGTATCAAGCCTAGTTTTGCATATTACAGACTCCACAGAGCCAGTAGAGCGATACAGGCCCTCTTGGGCCTCTTGTTTGTAGATCTGTTTCGACAACACGTTTTTATGCGCCCGTTTGAAAAAAGAGTACATGGTATGGGGTTATTTAAGGTCTTTATCATGACACCGCATATGCAGACTTGGAAACGTGGTTCTATCTTGCCATTCACCATATTTTATCTTGATGTAGATGGAGGATGAGCCTTGAACGTTCATTCCTTTTAGGCGACATATAACCTTTCATATGTTGGTGCGTCTTAAAACCCAATTCAATTCGTCCGACAATAAGCAATTACACATGCTGCATGATAACTTTGAAACCATAACGCTCATGAATTTTCATCTGTACATTGCCCTTGAGGAGAGGAAACATGTTATTTTCTACGCTTGGTAGGACAAGTGTCAAGATTGCCATCCCTTATATGGAAATACACATTGTGTGATAACTTCAAAACCATGACACCCACATTCATGAAACGTTAATAGATAAATTGTCCCTTGGCGAGCATAGAAACCTTTTGTTTTTGGGTTAAAAGGTTGCAATGATCTTAATAAAATATGCATTCCGCAAGATAACTCTGAAAGCACAACACCATATAAAACTTTGTTGGTATATTGCCCTTTAAGATAGGTGGAAGCCTATTGCTTTTGGGATCAGTTGATCATCAAAGTCAAATTAACCTGACAATGACCCAGTTCTGAGAAACACTCCTTCCATTGTAATTTGTCACTGTTAGACATACAATCATGGAACTTTACGGAAATAGTACCCCTGTTAAAACAATGACTTCTATTCATGTTTGGGCTAGAAGGTCAAAGTTTAGGGCATTTGACATTGCCTTGATCAATGCATTATAGTGTAAGGATAAAAATGAATGAAAACGAATGAAATATGTTTCTGAAACAATGTAGTTTGTTTGTGTGGTGTTTTACGTCCTTTTCAATACACGCAATGATTTTTTTGTGGTGGAGGCAGACCACCCATACTTTTCCTGGGTAGAACCAGTACTGTACACCTCCCGCCATCCGTAACAATCGACACTTCCTCCCTTAAAGTCGAGCTCAATGGTATGTAGGAAAACAGGGTTCCCATGGGAAAAAACAGTGCAGTATCAATAACTGTCAGGCTATGCACGAGTCACATTACTATGTTAAGGACCAATCGCAAGGCAACACATCGTACTCAAATCTGAATCTGAGATGCTGAGTTAAAATCAGATCTGAGTTAAAATATTCAATCTTAAACAAACTGGTTAATTTTTTGATTTTTTTGGTTTGGTATTTTGACTAATACTTACTACTTGGAAGATTTTTTTATTTTTCATTTCCTTAACACATATTTAGAGAAATTTCCCAGTCAGTAAATGGGAGAATTTTCCCAAAAAGAATTTGGGAGAATTTTCCCATTTTATTTTGGGAAAGTTTTTATTTCATTAAATTATAAACATAAGGGCATATTTTATTGTCAACACTGCAACAGAAGATGTTTCCATGCTTTGAAATGTTGTTTTAGCTATTAAATAAATAATTAATTTTCCCATGGGAAAATTTTCCCAAATTACAATATTGGGAAAATATTCCCATGGGAAAATATCAAAGTGCTCGTATCGCTGTAAAACTTCGTCATAGACCCTAAATATAAAAGCCGCATACTATTTTGACATTATATTGAAAGATAAATACTTTTTGTTTTTCCCATGGGAAAACTGCCCAAATCATTTCCCATGGGAATATATTGTCCCATGGGAAAGACGCTTTCCCCATGGGCTTTTCCCATGGGAAAGGTCAACTTCGCGTCAAATTTATCGGAAAAATTAAAGTGTCACGAATGAAATATAATATAATTTTACAATCATTTGATATGTGCTTTCATATGATATAGTCGAAAGTGCCCTAGCTCATTCGGAATTACTTGCTGTTTTTGCCAAAAACCGGCGCGGCAAAAAAAAAACGGCGGCTGTTAAATGCCGAATACGTTAATTAACAATATCAAAATTACCAGTGATAACATGACCTGCTGGAGCATAGCAAAATTTTGATGTGTTGCATTCACATTCCTTAGGAGTATTATGTACTATATGAAGGTCAGAATCTATTTTGTTGTAGTTGAAAATAATATTTCTATTAGGCTTTTTATACTGATAACAAATTACAGGACTTTCAGAATTTTTGAAATATTTTGGGATAGAATCAACTACATGAGTATCTCGAAAAATACTAGGCACGTCAATGAAATCAATACCTTTGTTAATATACAGTAGTTTTAGAAAATGCCTGACGTGATCAGACTCCTTGTCAATATGGGGTCGGAGAACATGTTGTGTATAACAGTGTTATACAAGGGATCTGTACGAATGAAAATTTTGTCGGCTTCCTCGTCGATCAACTTTAGTGATGAAATGGACAAAGAGGTAAGCCGCGAAAGCATAGAGTGCTTTCCAGACTGTTTAAAAAAATGGTATGTAAATCAGCGACAGAAATAATTACACGCGATTTACGTTTGATGTTACCATTACGCCCAAGACCATGAGACCTAGCTTTACGCTTTCGGATAGAAAATATAGAAAAAATGTCAATATTAGGATCTTTAGAAATATTTCCTTCTTGATAAATATTGTCATTAAGGCCGAGTGGATAAGGTTTCTGTAAGTTTTTCATCCACTTAAGTTCTGCAATATATCTAGCTTTTATTTTAAAGCTTTTAGTAGCATCATTATCAAAAAATATA
The DNA here is from genome assembly GCA_037043455.1 of Cyrtodaria siliqua. Taxonomy (NCBI): domain Eukaryota; kingdom Metazoa; phylum Mollusca; class Bivalvia; order Adapedonta; family Hiatellidae; genus Cyrtodaria; species Cyrtodaria siliqua. The sequence continues at coordinate 375,038 of JAWPHD010000650.1, read as the reverse complement.
TATTCAACCGGTTGAACAGTTATTAAAATTATGACCTGACTGACGAAAGTGTTGGTACAAGTAATTTTTTAACTTTTTAGGATTACTTGCATTATATTTGTGTTCACGAAATCAAACTTTTAAGGATCGACCTGTTTGTCCAACATATTGTATACCGCAACTTGGTGCATTTCAAGTCAGAACATAAATTACGTGAGAAGTACGTCATTCAACATTAGAAGCTAAACATACATTAAACAATCTACCATTAACCGCTGATTTAATGGTGGACTTGCAAGATAAATAATTGCAACAACTGCACCTCTTAGTATTGCACTTATTAATAGAGGGAAACACCCTGCGCTTTGAATGAACTAAATGATTTCTGAAAGTAGACTTTATATGGTATTTCCTCAAAACAGGTGATCGTAGAGGAGTTACGGAAACTTTTGAGCCATTATTAAATATCCTAGTAATATTATTAGAAGGAACATGAAACGAGGTTGCCGAATGAAGATTTAAAGGTGTAAGGCGTACATATGGTTTAATTCTAAGAAATGAAGAGGAATTTTGTGGAATTTGTATTGATGACGCAGAGTGTAACCGAAGAGGTGAAATATTTATTTTTAAAGTTTTAACTGATAGACTCATAATTGTTAATTTGGAGAGTAATACCATTCTGCGAAAAGCGAAATAAGGGCCAATTAGTAATTATTGGAGATACGAAATAGAATCGTATCAAAGATCCATAAGAAATAATATTAGTAAACTTACGGACTGTTAAAAGAGGTCCAAAACTCGACATCAGTGTCGAACATGAAAATTTACATTCATAAAACACTGCCAACCAAAAGCACGCATACAAAACAAACGACACTTACAAGGGATGTATGCGACACCGCAAATATAATTTGGAAACTGTTTAATTTACTTGCTCTACAGAAGGTTCATTATTATTTCAATGTAAATGGATATTAAAATATCAATCTTTGGTTCGCTATTTCATTAGAAGTTATCGGTGCACCTTAGAACCTGTTTTAAACCCCCCAGTGGGTTTTTTTTGCCACTGACAGTTCCAAGGCGGTAGCCCTATTTTCAACCATTTTGGTGTTTGTGACGTCATATGCCTTTATTCCTTATTAACATTGTCATTCATGTTTGTCGTTTTTGCGTGTTTTGGGGTTTACTGTGTTCTTTGAAAGCTACATATCCAGTTCGACTTTTATACTTATTATTATTAATAATTAGTTGTTGCGGTTTTCTGTTTTGCTCCGGACAAGCATTTTAATTATAGAATTACAAAGGTCAATAACTCTATTTTCGAGTTAGACATTTGATCATAAACCCGTTGTTACTGTCAATAAATACTGAAAAGTAGATCCCTTGGAAGCAACAAACACAAACAATAGATACAAGTAGCCGACTCGTTTTTATTGACTCTGTTCATGAGGAGTTATGTAAAGTGCACACCTCTCACGCCTCCTAGCTCCGGCTGAAGCGATATTCTACTTTAAAGCCACAACAATTGGACTTGATGATCCCAAAGGTCCAGTAAGTCATAACACTACTGATTTGTAGTCGGGGCGACTTTTTACGGCCGCCAAACAGCACTAAACAAATGCTAGTGTGAATGTCAATAAATACTGAAAAGTGGATCCCCCTTGGAAGCAAAAAACACAAACAAGAGATAAAAGTAGCAGACTCGGTTTTATTGAGTCTGTTCATGAAGGGTAGTGTAAAGGACAACACATCTCATGTCTCCTAGCACCGGCTTAAGGGATATTCTACTTTAAATAAATACTGAAAAGGTGATCTCTTGTGAGCAATAAACACAAACAAGAGAGAAAAGTAGCAGACTCGGTTGATTGTTAAAGCCACAAAGATTGGGCTTGATGCTCCCAAAGGACTAGTAATTATTTGTAGTCGGGCGACATTTTACGACCGCCACACAGCACTGAACAAAAGTTTGTGTGAATGTCAATAAATACTGAAAAGTGGATCCCTTGGAATTAACAAACAAAAACAAGAGAAAAAAGTATTAGACTCGATTGTATTGAGTCATGTTCATGAGGGGTAATGTAAAGTGCAACACCTCTCACATCTCCTAGCACCGGCGTAAGTATTTCTACTTTAAATACACAAAGATTGTGCTTGATGATTCCAAAGGACCCGTAAGTAATAACAGTACTGATTTGTAGAATGGGATTGATGATCTCAAAGGACCAGTAAGTAATAACTCTACCGATTTGTACTCGGGGCCTGAAGAAATATAAAAATATCGGACAGGGAAAGTAGCATTCAAGGAGGACAGTCAACCACAAAACACAGAAACAAACACGCAAACAGACAAACAAGAAGGCAAAAGTAATAATAAATGCAAACGACATCAAAAACACAAGAGGGTTGACAATAGGGCTACCGCCTTGGAACGGTCAGTTGCAAAGTAGACCACTGCGGGTTTAAACCGGTTCTAGGGTGCACCAGACGTCACACTTACCCTACTGTCATCCCATTAAAACAGGACAGTGTAAATAAAGAAATCCCCGCCATGATCTAATCACTAACCAACAAGGCAGCATCAAAAGGTAATATAGGTAAAACATAAATATGCTCCTGTAAATATAATACAAAAAACAATAGCCTAGAAAGCCACAATGAAGGTACTCAATGACTTGGCAGAAGCCAGAGCAACAAGAGAATAAACCATTAAGGGCACGACAAGAAAGATCATAGACAAACATGAAACGCTACCGTTCCAATGGGCTTTAGGTAGGCGTCATCATAGGGTCCACAGCCTGTCCGGTCATCGTACAATTAAAGATGAAAGCATAGTGGCGAACTGTAAAGTAAAAGGGTCCACCACCAAGCATGCAATACGTTGCAAAATGATAGGGTTATAACCTCTTTTGATAAACTTTTTAACAAGTTTTATTTATAAATTTATAAATCACATCACCATAGAAGTCAGATTGTGATAGTCCTTGTCGCAGAAGAGTCCTTAAATTACTTTTATATTTGGAAAGAAGATCAGGGTTAGGATAATAAAATTGTGCAAAGGTTTTACGAAGTTTATGGTAACGGTATGTGAGTAGCTTTTTAGTTATACACAGATTACGAATATTAAAGTCCTCAACTCGAGTACAAGCTCTTGAAAAACGAATAAGTTGAGACACATACACCCCTTAAGAAGTTGCTCGGGGAACATCCCCATCCATGTGATGATAATTAACATCCTCTCTCTTGTCATAGATATTGCTAATTGTTTCACCATTTTCAATCTAGAGGTCTAAATCAAGAAAAGAAGCGTCATTATCAGATATTAGCTTTGTTAAGCTGAAGTTCTTTAGAATACATATTAGTAACCATAGTTGGAAAGAAAGGGTTGTCAATGTTCAATATGTCATCCAGATACCGAGAGGTGTCATTAAAGGCTTCAATAACATCTACCTGGGTATTTGGCGAAATACTCAACATGAAACCTCTTTCAAAGCAAAATAAAAACAAATCTGCGACAAGTGATACCAACAATTTGTCTATAAACGGTGGTTCCATACCTGACGAAAATATTATCTAATAGGAAGATGAGTGCTTCACAAACTTCATAGCAAGTCAACATAGTATAATTGTCTAAACTGCCGTGAGAAAAAAATGCTTTTGAATAAGAGAAATTAGCTTGTCTTTAATAAGGTGGTGTGGTAAGGTTGTATATAGTGCAGAGAAGTCATAAGTGCTTATTGATGAAACTATAACCTTTACTGAAAATTTTATAAAGAACGTCTCCAGAATTTTTTATAGATTAAAATAAATTAATCCCACAGTTTTCATAAGTTTTATCACAATACAACCCTAACTCTTGTCAGACGAAGTCAAAAATATAAATTTCTGACATTTGTTTTTATTTAGGTCAAGTGTTACGGGATCGTGACCGGTGCGACGATAAATAGTTCCGGCAAAATTGAGACACTTTCGAAATTGCGACCAACTTTTCAATTCCCTAATTATGCTCCGCTAAGAGTTTGTTCCTCTCCTAAAAAACCTCCATGTTGTCTGATGTTTTCAAGACATTTATCATAAACCTGAATGTGTGGGTGTAGCAGATAACGGCCCCATATATATATATTATAGCCTTAACAGCATGACTGTTTAGCCGCGTTCTGGCCATTTCCATTGCAACAGGGTTGTTAGAATAACGCCATGATAGTCTAGGAAGTATTTGAGACCAAATAACAACCACATGCGTTGGTGCACCAGACATTGCCTCATAAAAAATAAATAAATATCATAATAAATATCCAGTATGACGATTTGGGGGAAGGCTTTAGAATACGGTAACCTTTAATATGTGTCTCCAAAAACAAATAGACTGTTAGAAGTTTCTAATCTTTCATACATTAGCATCAAAAATATAGACTTTCACTCTAGTGATGGTCTTTTGGTTGAGATTTACAATCGAACATCGGTTATAATCAGTTTGATTTAGCCGATAAATCATCGGTTTTAATCGGTTAAATATGAAATTTTAAACTTTCGTAATCAATCATCATAATCAGAGGCCAAAGTAATTGATGATCGGTTAGTCAATCAATCGGTACATGACTATTTAAAGGTCACAAGTTCAACTTATGTCGGAACTCCACTGTTTTATCATCCAAGATAGAAATATCAATTAATTGGCATAACGATCTATAACTATATAAAGGCTAATCCATCCAAACACCCCTATGACTATAAACTAGGAATATGTACCATTTTCAAGTAAATTAACCCACATTTAAAAGGCTAGCTAAAAACTATGTTTATTCTAAATAATAAATAAAGGAGATGTCATCGTGATTTGATGCTGACTACTTGAATGCCATTTACCTCATTTATCACCTTCATTTATGAAAAACCTAAAATGGAGTTTTGTTTTGTTTGTTTGATTTTTATATATATCTACATATCCCTATATATATATACACATAATTTTTTTAAAATTGTGTTTTGGTTTCTTTATGTGCCTGCAAAAATATCTTATTTGGGTTTACTGTGTTCTGTGAATGCTGCATTTCCTGTTCGACTTTTATACTTATTTTTTCTTGGTTTATAATTGCCTCCCTTCCTTTGGAGATATTAACATGAGATTTAAAGTTATATAATTGAATGTGATGAAGTGTTTTATTAAAATAAAATTTGGAACCAGTCCAGACTCTATTGTGCCTTTACATTTAGAAGGAGGAGGGACTATAAACCTTAGAACCATACACACACACACACACAAACACACACACTAAAATTTGGAACCCAGCATAGAAGCTTTATTTTGAATAGGACACAGCATAGAAGTGGTTTTATAATTTAGTGACAATGCACAGAGCTGATTTAAAGTGCTGTGTATTGGACTTCAACTTCAATGAACCGCTAGCCAAAATGACCTGTGAAACATAGACAGGATACATAAAACTTCATCGACCAAATGAAATAGCCCTAAAATAAAACACCGATTAAATAGAATAGCCCTAAAATAAACCATATGAAAAGTATCTAAATTCTTTCAAGGTCTTGAAAATGTACTGATAAATCATTGTCAATTTATTAATCGTGAATGTATTAAACAATTGCAGGGATATATTTCCCAACTCTACACGAAATAATTGTGATACTTTTGAAATTCCCAATGTTTTGAAATACCGTTTTGTGGATTAGGCGCATCTTGTATAACAGTAAGAAAATGAACCTTTACATGCAATACCAACACTGGATGACTCTCTGACCTGTTCCACATACGATACCGACATAGGAACATTACATGCAATACCAAAACTGGAGGACACTCTGACCTGTTCCACATACGATACCGACATAGGAACTTTACATGCAATACCAACACTCGAGGACTCTCTGACCTGTTATCTGGTACGTTTGCCTGGCCGTATGTCAACTTGATGGTGAAACGAACTGAAATATAAGGCAAAGTGTTCGAGAGAATGAAACAAAATAAGCCTTGAAATAAGTGATAGAGATCCAATTATAATTACGCAGCAGCAGCATCCACGTCAGTGTAAAAACAACAGCCACTGTAATGAAAACATTATTGTACGCAAACTGAATAAATGTAAAGTGGATCGCTAGACAAAACGCATTGAGTGTTTTATAAACAGTCATTTATTAGCAGCAACAGTCAACAGCAGCAAGTTAAAATAAGCTGAAATCAACAAACTGTTGAGACTTATCAGCAGTAAGAAAACCTATTGCCTAAACACTGCAATTACATGGTTAACATCATAAACACAATTTCACGAACAGCCTTAGAGAGTAAATAAAAACAGCAGAATCTAAAAGCATAGTGCACAACAACGATGATAACAAGCCAACATTATGGAATGATGCAACAGTTATTCATCAACTAGATGATGGCAAACAAATTATTCTTATATAAATCGTTTTCATAATCGAAATTAAATGATATATGCATTATTAGCCGCACATTGATATGGACATCATCCGCCTAATGACAACAAAATTATGTTTTTATTTAAATTGGATTCTCATTTGTATAGCTCTGCTAAATAAATGATTAAAGGGACACAAGTCAATCCCAAGTCTATATCAAGCATAATCGTTTTCTAAAAATTCAACATCTCCATGTTTGCCTTGAATAAAATGCGATTTTTTCTGCTGGACACGAGGTTTTTTTAACCTGCAAAAACACATCATACTTGCTTAATATTGAAGACAGAAGAATATTATATTGGGATTCAGTGATTTATTTACCTGCGGGTCGAGAAATAAAACATTCAAGTGGAAAAGTTCTTTTTGATAGGCCATTTTCAACTCAAAATTATGCTGCATCACATTACCTGGACACGGTTTTATCTTTAAGATCCCAATGTTGCTTCTTCACCTATATGGCGAAAGTGGGTACTTTGGGGTCTTCCTTTTAATGAAGTAAATCTGCCTTAACTTGCTATAAACAGTGATTTTATCTTAAATATAATAAATTTGTAATCTAAAATAAGACGTTTGTATATTATGTTTTTGTTAAACTATGTGTTTTAATCGTAAAAATAGCAATAAATACGAACGCTATACAATAACGAATTCATAAGACCCACCGAATTTGTGACGTCATAACTTATTCAAGGCGGACAAGTACCGATAACGGAATTTTCATGATATTCGACAGACATAAAATGGTTGTATATCACATATCATCAACATTTATATTTATTACAATCATTAGTCGGCGCAATACAATATTAATTCCAATGTGTACACATTCACACATTCATTTTTAGTCGCTTACCTAAATCAACTAATTAGCCAGGATATTTTTAAATGTACAACAAATAACAACTTCCAGAGACACCAGTCACCAATAAGCATTAATTATTTAATCCGCAACTCGAGGCAATATGTGTTTATCGATACAGTGTGCAATTCTCTTTTGACGTTCCATAGACACGCGTAAAGTGTAATTGAATAAAGGGATATGCTATATAACTATTTAGTTGTGCAATTGTTGTCTTCGCTCAATCGCTAAATCTCATTTTACTTGAGATGTTATAAATACCATGAAATAAAGATTTGAGAAAATGCACAGTGATTAATAAAGAATAGCAAAAATATACTAATTTGTATAAATGTAAAACAAACAAATGATATTAGAAAAAATATCTGACTGAAATGTAAGTACATTCTCATCCCCATCTGATTTTACCGGTTATTTACGCTACATCCCTTATCGATCTTTACACATCATTCTTAGCGAAGATATAATAAGTGAATAACGCCAGTTATGAAACGCGTAATTTCGGAATTGGTATACTATACATAAAGGTATACTAATTATATAATGAGAATTAAATTGCAAAATATGTGTTTTAAATATTTCAAAGGTCGTGATTGTGTCCGGTCTACAAGTGTGTTTGTTTATCTTTGGTAAACAAATATGGTAAGTTAAAACATTTAAATGGATGCAAGGCAATCTTCACGTGAAGTATTTATCAAGTATTAAAATAGCATCTCGATTCATCAAACCATTATCAGTTTTGCTTATAACTGATCGATTAAAATTAAATAACGTCATTTTCAGTTTGTAAATTTTCTTCAGTATTCAGCCATATGTTTAAATGTATTATTGGTGCAATATAATCAACAGTAAGTAATATGCAAACACACTTTTCTATGAACTATTCAACAAATTAATATTAATGATGGCACAAATGCAAGAAATATAAAAAGATCGGACAGGGAAAGTAGCATTCAAGGAGGACAGTCAACCACAAAACACAGACTCAAATACGCAAACAGACAAACAAGAAGGCAAAATCAATAATAAATGCAAAGGATATCACAAACACAAAAGGGTTGACAATAGCAAGTTAGTTTTAAACAAATTAAACTTGCCGTGTGTCCCTTTAATCAATTAGTAGCTCGAAACGATAAGCGTTAAGCTCCACCCACAAATTAAGCAGTTTTGATAAAATACGACATAAGCTCCCCTTATTTATTGTGTTGAATAAATGTTAAATAAGACACTCTGAATGTTTTATAGCAAAATGTAAAGGCTAACTTTTTTTTTTTGAGATTTTTTAATTTGCTGCTGTCCAAGCAATATTAAATGCATTTACATGGGAAAAGCCCCATCTAAAAATAATTTCGGCTGTAAAATATTTATTTCTAAACATGCCCATTCTAATGATATATAATTTATGTACATATTATTTAATTGCTCATTTAATTGCTGAAAAATCTTTGGCTGAAACAAGCGCCCTCATATATAAGTGCAAGGGCAATAACTCTGCAGGGAATTGAGCGAGTCACACCAAAATTGTGTCATACACTTTATGTTGATCATGTATACAAAGTTTCAATCGAATATCCACAAGATTCAACAGACCGATCAACAGACAGATCGGCCAACCAACAGACCAACTGACTGCCGCAGTGTTTCCTATATATCCCCTCTCAAACTTCGTTTGCAGGCATAATAACAATTCATAGACATGATTCACACTATATAACCATCCTCCATTATTGTCAAAGTACTAGGGGCGTAACAAATCATAAACAATATTGATTCGTTATGTCTAGAAGAGCAGGACATATTCATGTACTTACAGATGCAAAGCTGCAAAACAGCTGCCCAGCTATCTCTGTAGGTAGAGCATCGGCTTATTAACCCAAAGTCACTGGTTCGAGTCTCAGGTGGCATATCAACTCTTGGTAATGATTTGAATGAAGAAAATCTGTCCCAAGCTATTTGCTTGTTCAGCTTTGAAACAAGTGTTTTAAGTGGAGAAATAGCTTGGAGATTGGTCATTTAAGGCTTTATAGATGTGACTCAATATTTTAAAGTCAATCCGGTATTGCACTGAGAGCCAGTGAAGCTCCTTTAACACTGTTGTGATGTGGTCGAAACGAGATTTCCTAGTAATGATAAGAGCTGCTGTATTTTGAACTGTTTGAAGTTTGTTCAAAATTGTCTGAGGAAGACCGCTAAGCAGGGAGTTACAATAATCAAGTCTGGATGTAACAAGGGAATTTACAAGGGTTTTGGTTGCATCAATGGTTAGATATTGTCTAATGTGACCTATTTGTCGTAACTGGGCGTAACACGACCTACAAACAGCATTCACCTGTTGTTCCATGTCCATTTTTGAATCGAGAAATGCTCCCAGATTTCTAACACATGATGATGGTTTTATCTCAGAGTCTCCAACTTTAATAGATATGTCAGATATACACTCCACATTGCGCTTGGAGCAAAACAATATAAGTTCTGTTTTGTCTGCATTTAGTTTTAGCATATTGTGGTGCATCCAGGAGATAATATCATTGAGACAGGCTTCAACTCGCCGTATAACTTCAACTTGAGACATTTTGTCTAAAGGTTCAAATGATAAGTATAGCTGAGAGTCATCAGCATAGAAATGATGATTTAGTCCATAGTTTCTACAAATTGCCCCTACAGGTGTGGTATACATGATATAGTTTTTGGGCCTCGAGACCGATCCTTGTGGTACACTGTATTTCATAAGCACTGGATTGGATAGTTCGCCGTCAATGCACACAGTTTGATAACGATCACTTAGATAGGATGTCATCCATGCAAGTGGCTTACCGGCTATTCCAAAGTCATGTTCAAGGCGATAGAGTATTGTGCTATGATCGATGGTATCAAATGCAGCAGAGAGATCCAGTTATACTAAGATAGTAACCTTGTTCTGGTCTAAAGACTGGAGGATGTCACTCTGGACTTTGAGTAAAGCAGTTTCGGTAGAGTGACACTTTCTGTACGCCGACTGATGTTTCTCGTGAAGATCGTTAAGGGACAAATGCTGTTCCAAACGTTTGTCGACTACCTTTTCTAACACCTTTGAGATAAATGGGAGATTGGACACAGGTCTGTAGTTTTTAAGAGTGTTTTGATCAAGGGTTGGCTTTTTTAATAGAGGTCTTATACGTGAACTTTTAAATGTCTTTGGTACGTATGCCGAGTGTAGAGATGAGTTGATGATCTTCGTCAGAACAGGTAAAAGTTCATCAAGACATGATTTCAACAACCATGTTGGTATTGGATCTAATTCACACAAATTATTCGGAGATTTGTAGGATAATTCGTTCCACTTCCTTAAATGTAGCAGGAGTAAAATCTGTCAGATGATTTTCTAGTGGTACCTGAACCGAGTCAATATTCATGGAATTGGAACCAGAATGATTTCCTGAAGATATATCGCATCTAATGGTTTCTATTTTGTTTATGAAAAAGTCCCTGAAATCCTGTGCCAGTTTCTTAGATGAATTGTTGGAGGGTAATATGATATCATTTGAAGCGCCTAACATATGTTTGGTTACCTTAAATATACTTTTTTGGTCATGTCCACAGGATTCTATTTTGTCAGAGTAATAATTGACTCTAGCTTGTTTAAGTAGTATATTAATTTTTGCACATTGGTTTCTGTAGATTTCGTGGTGAACTGTTAGTTAGGTTTTACGCCATTGTCGAAAAACGCGCTGCCTAATGGTGTATTATACGTTCGTTTGCTTAAGGTTTTTGTGTTAAAAGCATTTATTAGGTGTCAGGTCAATATGACCTTGATCTATGACATTTCCTTTAACAATAGCAAGCAATGAACTGCACACTCAATGGTGAAACATTGCTATGCAAAACAAGACATTTAGCAATAATATTAATGAGGGCACCTGGACAAGATGACTCTATATCATTTACCTTATCAACCAGAACAAATAATAAAACGATAGCCTTAATGCTAGAAACCAAGACACTTTGATTAATTAAAGTAAACGGTAAACTTCAAACTGTATTTTAAAAGAAAATCTCTTACTTTTGTTAACATATAACCTTCCAAATTCTGCAGTCTGAAAGCCAAGAGACTGTCTAAAAGCCACTCTCTAGATGCAACTGGTATTTTCTAGGCAAAAGTCCATTCTGAAAGCAATAAAAGAAAGACACAATTTCATATAGAGAATGACTACTGTCATGTTCGATAAAGATGAGCAACTAGCCGCGGTTGTTTTTGTAACAAAAACGTATGTCTTCCCCGATAACTTGTGAACCAACCTGGCTGAAAGTTGCGCTCTGTACGTCGTCTCGATGTGGTGCACATTTGTTAAAGTTATTTCAAAATCCATCAAGGTGTTCAAGAGATATGGAGAGGACACGAAATATAGTGCATATGACCTTCGACCTCTAAGTGTGACCTTGACCTTGAACGGATGTGGCTGAAAGTTGCGATCTACTCATTGTCTTGATATGGTGAACATTTGTGCCAAGTTATTTCAAAATCCCTTAAGCGGTTCAAGAGATCTGGAGAGGACACGACTTGTGACGGACAGAGAGACAGACATCCAAGCTAAAAACAATATGACATAACTATGAGTTATGAATACTATCTTACTGAAATTGGTTAACTATGTCAAACAATAATTGGTTGAAACAAGTTTAACTTATACTTTTTTTAATAAGTGTTTCTGTCACATTGATTCAATAAAAAACAAGAGGGCATGTGGACGCCCTACTTTCTAAGATCACTTATATTACTCTTTTACCAAGGGATTTCATCAAATTCAGTACTTTTAAGTTATGGTGGAGACATGATTTTGAAATATTTGACTTTAACCTGCACCTTTAAATTCTTTAGTGTGACTCACCTTCTTATTATGCTGAACATGTGTTTTCAGTTTTATCAAAATGAGTTGCTATTGCTGAAACATATTGTTGACCATTGGTCTTGGGAGAGAACTGAACAAGATAGATCATCAGCTTAATTTGTCCAAAATATATAAAATATAGGACAGTTATATAACTAAAGGAAGGCTTCAGATATGTAGGAACACAAGAAGCACCAAAACTGATGTGAATGTCGGATTGCTCATTTATTAAAAAAGTCCAAAGTTCAAAAAGGGGGGATAATTCAGGTAAAATACATGAACGAGTTATGGTGCTTGTCATTCAGCTGCCTTTAGCTGACTCTTATATGGGTTTTATATCTGTCCATGGTTAACAGACTGTGACTCATGTAAGTGGCAATAATTATGCTTTACAACTTGAATTTCTGGAGAACTCGTCTTAAAAACTTGATTGGTATAAATACATATTTTGTAATGTTGAAAGGTTACCATTTCACTTGCTGAAATGACGTTTTGATAAACCAGTCTACTGAAATGTAGCATGTAATCATTACTATTATATGTATATTAGCTACGAAACATTCACAAGCCTCAATAGTGCAGTTGGTCGAGGCGCCGTGTTAGTGCCCAGGAAGGTAGGGTTCAAGCCTGCTGATTTCCTTTTTTTTTTCTAATTTTCATTGGCTTATAGTATTCCTTTACATTTTTCACTTTGATAACGCAATCTTATAATTACACATGGTAACAGTGAACAGTTTATATGTGTTGTAATGTACACTATAACGCAGACGTGAACAATTGTATTTCTGTGGTGATGTGTACTTCTAGCACTTCGTATTACAAGTAATCAATATGTAAGGCGTGTCAAGGTTTTTGAACAGAAAGAAGCGAGGTCGTCCACATTGATTTAAAATCCTTTGTAGGAAGAACTGATTGTAAAAATCGGGAGGAATATAAGAAAAAACGGTCGTGGCGTGTTTATGTCTCCGTGACAACATATATTTTTTCACACCCGTGACTTCTTGTCTCTCGGCAGCTATGTAACGCTTGCGTAAGACCTTGCTTGTATATATATATGCATATACATATATACAAGCAAGGTTATATATATATATTAAAGCGTTCAGACAATTTGTTTTGAGAAATGAGGAAAAACAAAACTCTTAACGAAAACTTTAAAACGTAAAGACTGGACAGACGTCGCCACGGACAGTACCTTCCTTAGTATTTTGTCTACTCAAGTAGTTTTCCGAAATGATGAGGTGTGTACCTCAAAGGTCGAGATTTCAAAGGAATGACCACTTAAACAACAATAGGCTTAGGTGGTTACAGAATAAATTGCATTGAATTCCTTTTTATTAGAGCTACACCTCCTGCCACCGAAGGTAAGTGAACATGCCAACCGAGAGACTACTCAATTTGGCTTAAATGAAACATATATAGGAGTTCGTTGATGGCCTGAGATTGATAAAGATCTAATTACAAATGAAGGTGCCAGAGTGCCAGAGTGTTCTCAAGGCAGAAAATTATTATGGTTTATAAAAGACATAATAACAGCCTTTTGTATTTGGGGGTACCCAAAATTGTATAGATAACGGTAATTGACAGCTAGACACAGTTCTCCATGAAAACTTCTAGTTGCTGAAATTTATGACAGGTTCTGAGACCCGTCCATATAATATAACTGCTTTTAGTTTTCCTCAATTAGATTTCCTGAGACATAATTAAAAAAGAGCATGTAAGAGATCTCAATCATGTTAAGATTTTCAATCTGGGACGGTATTTGAGTGGTTTTACGGTCTGTAATTTCCTTTTAGAGCGACGCGTTAGACCGTTAATCAAACCACAAACCGTCACATATTGAATCCTTTCAATCTGGGATGGTATTTGAGTGGTTTTACGGTCTGTAATTTCCTTTTAGGGCGACGCGTTAGACCGTAAATCCAACCACAAACCGTCACAGATTGAAAATCTTAGCATGGTTATCTCAATTCTAATGCTTTCCCTATGTAAGTGTATGTAAAACTGTGACCCCTGGTGCGGGGGCCAAATCTGACCAAAGGGCAGGGCCCTCTTTCTATATTTGGGGAATGAGGCCTGGCCCTTAGAGGGGATAATTTTGCGGCAATTTTAAAGGAAAGGGGACTTTTTTCTACAAAATTTGCATCAATTATATATCAATTTCTATAAAAAAAATTGTATTAAAATCTATTAAAGATTACTTTTCATAGGGGATTTATCCCTGGCGCGAAAATACCCTTAACGGTATCAACTTTTGTCCACATACTATGAGTTTGAAATAATTTTGACAATACATGTAATTTGTATATTATTAGAATTGGGTTCTTTTTTTCCCCACCACTAAGAATTTAATACGCAGTTTATAATAAAAAAGAGCTGTCGGAGAACAGCGCAGCTCCACCATTCGAATTTTCAGACAATAATAAATTATATAGCCAGTATATACAATCAGAAAAAAAGCTAAAACAATGTGGGGGCTGGAGTTTAGGGGCGGAATAAAATTTGGGGCAGGGTGTGAAATGTTATTTTTTATCAGTTTTAAATTGCTGTCATTTTAAAGCATTGTGTGGCAACTCGGAGAGGGAAGGGATGAGAATCTATCAGTTTTTTTTGTTGACCTCATTTCAGTTTTCTTTTTATTGATACTTCTTCCGTGTATCTGGATTTAATCTAAATTGTTTTACTGTGAAATCATTTTATTTCGTCGGGATTAAATTTCGCGATTCTTTTCAAAAAGACTGTTTCGAGGGGATGCAATTTCGCGCATTTCTGATTTTGGATTGTTTTTTAAGAAGGCATGGTATGTTAAACGTATTATCGATAAATCCAACCCAGATTTGTAAGTGCAAACACGTCCCCAGGCTACATATTGGCAGAGCTGTCTGGCGATTACGTCAGACCTGTCCTAATAAACAATTAACCCAGATCACCTAACACTGAACACACTTACTCGACGGGTGAACTTGTGTGATCTCCCGTTGTTTTGCTTTTTTTAATTTTTACCCTGTCTGACACCATTGTTTGTTTGGGAAGAAAATGGCAGAGACCTGCGTCGATGTGTCAAATCTCTGTGATTTTATTGGCCAACAGCTATAATTAGCTCATGCATATTATGAATGGCGATACGTCAATTAAGGGGTGTTAATAAGGTAATTGAAAAACGTTAGTTTTGATTGTACGATAACAGTACTAATTGATTCGTAAACACGGAAGTCTAACTGTAAACACAGGTGTCTAACTGTATTGTGTTTCAAATGTTGCTATGTTTGCATGCGTTTTGTTTATTACTAGTAACTATTTTCTGTTGATTAAATATATAAAATAAGTACGTGTTCAATTTAAATTGCCGACCTCTAAAGGATTTATTAGTCTGCTTGCGTAAACACAGGTGTGTCAACACATCGGCATACATACTCGTATTGAAAAGATTAAAACAAACAAGCAAGTTTTTATTTTTTTATTATCATATGAATAATTATATAATTATTCAATGCATACATACATCATGATAAACGTTTTATCTACAACAAACACACAGGTTCAATAAGTATTGATAAACCTGCAATATATAACCAATCGGGAACAAATGTTGAAGCATTTTTCGTACACATATTACTTAATTCAAACACTTGGACATTTATAATCGTGGGGATTGGATTTCGCGGCTTGAGTCAACCACGAAATACGCGAAATTAAATCCCCAACGAAATATAATGATTTCACAGTATATGTAAATGATTGCGTTCAAATTTAAATCTTAATATCCAAATAACCCAAAACGCAAAAAAAAGATATTCGGGTTGTGGTGATGGTTTGGGGATGGGGGTGGGGGTGGGGCGGGGGCACATCATTGATATAGGTGTAGATTTGATAAAACAAAACAACACTATATTTTGAGAACCTGACCATTGCACCTACGATCACGGACCTTCGCAACATCTTGATTGATTGTGAACTTATCTGAAATTGACAGAGTTTGTACAAATGGTCCGTACTGAACACATGCACGTGAATCTCGTAGTATGTTAATAACTACTGATACAGGTGATCCTTTGAGAGCAACAAACACAATTAAGAGAATAAAGCAGCAGACTCGGTTTTATTGAGTCTGTTCATGAGAAGAAATTAAAGAAGCAACACTTCTCACGCCCCCTAGCACCGGCTTAAGCGGTATTCTACTTTAAAGCCACCTATATTGGGCTCGTTGGTCCCAAAGGACCAGTAAAAAATAACACTACTGATTCGTTAAAATACACGTTTAAAGCTTTTTTCGATCTTTTCGTATTGGCGAGTTACAGTTACCTAGAACATAGAATAGTAGCCAATATATTAGGCTAGTGAATCTCGATATGTGTTTACATGTAAACGGAGGATGGGTGCAGTATCCTCAGTTCGAAATTGTAAGTTTATTACTCAGACTTGGTGGGAAAATTTTCAGAAAATTTGGGGGAAAAATACTCCACGGCAGGGGGAATGGGGCCTAATTTCGGCCCCAAAGAACGTGAATCGAGGCCCTGCAGGGTTACCATTTAAACAAACTTGGTAGAGGACCATTAGCTGATAGTAAATGCAAAGTATCTCAGCTCTAGGCCTTGTGGTTTCAAAGGAGAAGATTTTTAGTGTTTCTTCTATATAACATTATGTAAAACGTTTGACAATCGGGGCGGGCCAAATTTGACCTCAGAGTCACCATTTGAACAATTTAGGTAGAGGACCACTAGCTGATGATACAAGCAAATTAACCAAGCTCTAGGACATGCAGTTTTGGAGGAGTAGATTTTTTAAGAAATGTGGACGCCGCAGACACGACGGATGAAGGGCGGTCACAATTGCTCACCATATGAGTACTAGGTGATCAGGTGAGCTAAAACAAGAGGCCCAATAGTCGGGCATGTAGATGCTCTACTGGCTTAACGGAAGGTATTATACAGGAATATGGAATTATTGGTTATAATAGCAGAATATATGTTAAATGAATCATCAGTAATTGATCGATAATCTTCAGTTGTGGACTTGACGTACTGATTCCAAAATCAATAGGGGTCATCTTCTGACCATGATCAATCTGCAGATCAAGTTTGAGGTCAGTAGGTTCAACTGATCTTCAGTTATTGATGGAAAACGAAAAGCGCGACGCTGTTGCTACAAGACGATGATGGTGGACAAAGTGAACTGTCATGCTTTGCAGGAAACACATTGACTGTTCTGCTGGCAGTTTTTTAGACATGAAAAGGCAATGAACCTATGAAGTTCCATGCCTGTAGGTCATTCAGTTCTAAAGTAATCATGAACTAGAACAAATTCGACGACGCGCCATCGCAAAATACCCACGTTCTCTTCACACATTGATATTAACAATCTGTGCAAGTTTGGTAAAGATCAAATAATAAATTAAGGTGCTACAGTACTCACAAATCAGAAAATGGCGTATTTAAGCAAAAACAAGGGCCATAACTCTGGAACAAATAGTCCGATATAGCTATGTTTCATAATCGTCGTAGATTGCATTGCTATTAACATTCTGTGCAAGTTTGGTAACGATAAAATAATAAATGAAGGTGCTACAAGGCACATTACGTGGACACGGTCTTATCGTCGCATCTTTGCCTATATGACAAAACGGGGTACCTTGGGGTCTTCACTATAGTCGGTCATCTTGTGTTTTTATCACAATATAGTAGATTATCAAATCTAAAATGAAACGTTTCTCTTTTCTTTTTCTTAAAATGTGTGTTTAATTGTTAAACATATCAGTCGGTACGAATGCAGCATCGCTGCGAATTTGTAAGCTCCGCCTACTTTGTTACGTCATAACTTATTCAAAGGCGTACAACATACACAAAAAATAGATCTTCACTTATCATACTTATTCGATATTATACTTAAATTAAATACAATACCCTGTTCCCCTTAAAGATCTCACTGAACTTCTATGTTAATCAGTGATTTAAACAGCCCGTAATACCCTTCCGCGGAAAACGAGGATGCCGTAATAATCAGAAATTGATTGTGTGCAGTATCGGTAGAAAGAAACTTCAAATGTAAATGATAGCCAACCATATGTACTTGATTGTTAGAGCGTTAGGCAAAGGCGTTTTACCTTAATCAACAGAAGCTTGATTTTTCCCTCCATGTGGCAGACATTTTTCCCAATGAGATAGCAGCAGTCCCTCAAAATTTGAGAAAAGGCACTAATTCTATGACATGCTTTTGTCTTTTGAGTCGGTTCTTAGCAGTCGGTGAATATAGAAAATAATGGATGAAATACAGAAAATATAAATAAAGCCTAGTATTGCCATTTTTGTATGATTGCTCAAGTATAATGTCTTTGTCATGTTTTATCCCAAAATGGACAGGCCTAGGCCTCTTTGTCAAAAAAAAGAGTTAAAGTCCCTGGGTTCGAGGCAAAATGTTTTCACCTTTGTCAAAAAAAAGATTTAAAGTCCCTGGGCTTGATTAAAGGCCAGATAACCGACTCTGACTGAACTGTATTTCCAAAGATTCAGAGCAAATATCTGGTTGGTGTTTACAGAATTAAGTAGGTCACACGCCAACATCTTCGGCAGACTTTAGTATCATGAAGTTGGTAAAATCCCACCCTCATTGCCAGGCTTTGGCATCACTTGGTAGATTATAATACATACATGTACATGGCTACAGATCTCACTAAAGAGTTATTTCCCTTGCCAGAACTTTCTGGTGCTTAAAAAAAAGATCTGTGTTTTTCGGTTCTTGTTTATTTCTTAAAATGTGCAAATAGTTTCTCTTTTTTTGTTGCAGGTGACAAGAATGGGACAAGTTTATGATTTCAAACAGGTTTGGATATGCCTGAATGTTTCTGAACCCAGATCCGACCGTCTAATACCGGGTAGTAATACACTTGAAAATGAAAGTGAAATTGACAAATTCAAGAGGGTCTCTTCAAACTATTGATATTTTAAAAAGCAAATTGGTCAACCCCGTCTATTTTGCTGGATAATTCGAGCAACAGACGTCAAGTTTCACAAAGAAAGTATTTTTAAGAAAGTTCAGGAAGTTCTACAGTTGTCCAGAGCGTTCCTTGTACATATGTAGAGCAATGTAAAATTAACTGTGAGACGTAAACCAAACCTCATCCGTTCAGCAGACGCATACTTTAAGAACAGCTGATTGATGCAGATTTGTGTTTTCTGAAAAACCAGCATTCACAATGGAAACAAGTGAGTTTGAGGATTGTTAAATGGCATCAAGTGTGAATTTTAACAAGTATTTAATGATTTTACAATTTAAAAATGACTATGGAGTAAGACATTCGGACTATACATGTATGCTGTACCTTCATGCGAGCTGCCTTTGTAATAATAGCGTGTGTCCGAGATATGACCAGCTGAGCTTGTAACCACATCCAACAAACTGTGAGAGAAACAGATGTCTCCATACCACACCGAATCTATACATGGGACTTGGACAGTATCTACTAGAGTGCATGCTTGAGGTAATTATAAGTACTGTTGCTGTAATCAAGTAATGTATCACATTAGAATCATACCCCATCCACTTCAAATATACAGCATTGATTTGTAATAATTAATCTAAATTATATCTATTATTTTTCACTCGTCAATAATGTCGGTCGCATACAGCCTCACATAAAGTAACCTTACGTTAAGTAATTAATTTGTCACTTTGTCAAGAATGTTTAATGTCAGTTGCATACAACCTCACGTAAAGTAACCTAATACGTAAAAATAATGTATTCGTCACTTGTCAAGAATTTTGGTCGCAACCAATCTGATGTTAAAAAACCTTGCGTTGCGTAAAATAACATATGTAGAAATTCGGTCGCTTTCAACCTTATACAACCTTACGCGAAATAACGTTACGTAAAATAATGGAAATTTGACACTCTTAAAAAAAATCTGTGTTTTTCGGTTCTTGTTTATTTCTTAAAATGTGCAAATAATTTCGCTTTTTGTTGCAAGTGACAGGATTGGGTCATAATTTCATACATGTTTGGATATGCCAGAATGTTTCTGAGAAAAGATCTGGATAATTCGAGCAACAGACGTCAAATTTCAGGAAGAAAGTATTTTTAAGAAAATTCAGGAAGTTCTACAGTGGTCCAGAGAGGTCCTTGTACATATGTAGAACAATGTAAAGTTAACTGTCTTGTGAGACGTAAACAAAACCTCATCCGGTTCAGCAGACGCATACTATAAGAGCAGCTGATTGATGCAGATTTGTGTTTTCAGGAAAAAACAGCATTCAAAATGGAAACCAGTGAGTTTGAGGATTGTGGGGATTTTAACAAGTATTTAATGATTTTACAGTTTAAAAATGACTATGGTGTAAGACATTCGGACTGTACATGTATGTTGTAAAACATCAAGCACCTTGGATGGAGTTATGCATAAGAAGTGTGGTTACTCTCAATATGGGAGACAATCCATTCAGCTCGTAACAACACACACTCATTTGAACGTTTCCGCACACATTTCAACATATATTTATGTAAAGAGTGTTTCGGGTTTGCCTCGGAACCTTCATGTGAGCTGCCTTTGTAATATAAGTTTGTGTCCGAGATATGACCAGCTGAGCTTTGAACCACATCCAACTAACTTTGAGAGAAACAGTTGTCTCCACACCGAATCTATACATGGGACTTGGACAGTATTTAGCAGTGTTCTCCCCAGTATAGTTAAATATCTGCAAATAAAATGGCAAACACTATTCACATTGATTCACTTTAGATGCTAGGATATCCATTTACCTCTTTGAACTTATACATTTGCTATGAGTTGTCTTAGGAAGATGTATCGAGTCCCCGACACACACTCTCCTTCATGAACCAAAGTTGGTCAACGTCTATATCTAGTTTGTCACCACTAATAAGGTAGAAACACTAGTCTGAAAAGTTGGCATCATAACAATACAATACTAGTATCCACTATCTGATGGCTTTTGGATTTAGAATAAAATCATATCTTCGAACAAATTATGAAACCTTTAGAATAAAACAAGGAACTAAATAGTCTCTATGTTAACCTGTTCACACATCTCAGTAATGAGTACTGTGATAATATTGATATTTGCATTTTAAAAGCGAGTACATATCCCAAATGACGAGCTAGTGCTATACAAGAAGTCAATCAACACTTCATACAAATCATTTACCTGAATATTGTAATACGGAACAATCACTACACATTATCCACTATAGTATAGAGTATAGAGTAAAGTCATGTGAAACCAACAGATGCTGAAGTATTACAGTTAATGTTAATGTTATGTTAAAATATTCACAACTCTCAATGATGAAGTTGTGAAGGTAAAACACTTATATAAAGAAGATGTTCTCACATCTCAACAGAGTTCTGTGATTATGTGAATGCATAAAAGTAAATGCATACACTATTTACAATCTACTATACATAAATAAACCGGGTTATATATCGTTATATATACACACAATGATCACACATCTATGATAGTAGAGTATTGTAAATATCTATTTATTCATAACCCACAAGACGTGTGATGAACGCACACATATCTCAGCAGTGTTTGAGTATTGTGACGGCGCTTTGAAGAATGGACACGGTTCAATGATTGCGATATCGTTCTACACATATCTCGAATAGTTTGATGAATAGTGTACATATCTCAGTGACTTGAGTATTGTGATATATAACTAAATTCAGTACAATAGTTGCACACATTCTCGGCAACTGTCACAAAATTACAAAACAAAACGACTTTACAAAATGTCAAGAAACGATGATAGAAGACGAGCGTACTCGACCGACATTTTTGAAAAATAAATTATTTTACATAAAGTTATAAATTTTACATGAGGTTGTATGCAACGGACATTCTTGACAAGTGACAAATAAATTATTTTACGTAAGCTTTTTTATGCAAGGCAGTATGCGACCGACATATATCTATTTAACGAGTGAAAAATAAATTATTTTACGTAAGGTTATTTTACACAAGGTTGTATGCTGTGCTGACTGTGCTATGTGACCGACATTCTTGACGAGTGACAAATTGCCATTATTTTCCGTAACGTTATTTCGCGTAAGGTTGTATTAGGTTGAAAAAGACCGAGTTTCAAGTTATTTTACGCAACGCAAGGTTTTTTTTAACATCAGATTGTTTGCGACAAATATTCTTAACAAGTGACGAATTACATTATTTTTACGTATTAGGTTACATTTGACATTCTTGACAAAGTGACAAATAAATTACTTAACGTAAGGTTACTTTATTTGAGGCTGTATTCGACCGACATTATTGACGAGTGAAAAATACTAGATTTAAATACGATTAGATATTATGAATCAATGCTGTACATTTGAAGTGGGTGGGGTATGATTCTAATGTGATACATTACTTGATTACAGCAACAGTACTTATAATTACCTCAAGCATGCAATCTAGACAGTGTTCTCCCCAGGAATTTCTCGGAGAAAATATTCTTCAGAGTGCATCCTTATGCCTGCCCCGGGTAGTTTGTCAGAAAGACACTTGATCTATATAAGAAGTGGGATAGTGATTCTGTATATTGTGTTTTAAACTTATTTAAGCTAAACATAATTGAAATAATTTAAATGTGTTAAATGTCTTTTCAAAATTAAGGCATGTTGCAAAAGCATTTTGGCTGTGAAAGCATGTTATATGTGACATGCCTTAATAGCCTGGTATTAGTAGTTCTACAATTGGTGGAGTGTAACCTACTTCTGGAGATTCCCTATTACCTCTACGCATGCGCAGAAGATGTAGTCGTGAAGTGGTACTTCCCAATTCTTCAGTTCAAGCTCGCAAACCAACCAGTAAAGTCACCTGTACAATTTACTTGTCGAAGTATAAAGGCCTCCGTTCCGGAACCCAAATACTTGGTAAGTACGTACAGTGATTTTACTATAATGGCGCTGCGAGCACATGAACTGAAATCAGGCGTGTATGCCACGTATTGCTATTGAGATTTGAGTGGGAATATTTTTCCAAAATGCTTTCTCGCTAATTCATTTTCAGCGATATGTCGCTGAAATATAGTCTCGTTATTCTAGTATTTTGGAGTAGGTGAACTATTTATACTTAGGCCATTTCTTTAATCAATTTTATTTCGAAAGTGTTTCTAAAAAGTCGAAACTCCTTTAAAAAAACAACAACACAACAAACACGTTTCTTTTCATCGTTCTTTATTATATCAACAAGCTAACATTGTTCCTGAATCGTTGATCTAGACATTTGTTCAAACTGGGAGATTCATACGTTTCAAATACTTTTCATTCCGTAATATGTTACATTCTGAATGTGTGACGTGTTTAAATTCATATCGCAATGACTGAGTCTAATATCGCAAAATGATTGTGATGGCACATTTATGTGTGTGTGATATAATGAAAGTGTGATAATATTACCTTCTGCAAAGGGTGTGTGATTGTCACAACGTCACAACAATAAAAAATAAGAAAAAAGTATTTTTTATACAATAGAGCTAAAAGCACTGTTCTTTTTCTTTCGTAGTTCTCTCTGTTAATCTGTTTTTTGTTTGTATGTAATTAAAGTGTGATAATATTACCTTCTGCAAAGGGTGTGTGATTGTCACAACGTCACAACAATAAAAAATAAGAAAAAGTATTTTTTATACAATAGAGCTAAAAGCACTTTTCTTTTCTTTCGTAGTTTTCTCTATTAATCTGTTTTTTGTTTGTATGTAATTAAAGTGTGATAATATTTTACAATCTGAAAAGAGTGTGTGTCCATAACCTTTCACATTCCACACAAGAGTGTGTGATGTGATTTGGTATCGTATTCAACATTACGGTAGCGTTGTTTCACAGTATTTCACAATCTGCAAAGAGTGTGTAATGTGAAAGCATCGTTTTGTCCAAGCTGTTTGACATTTCTTTGGTTTTCAAAAACACGTACAAATTATTAAATCTGCATTTTCGTGGACGAAAGTTAAAAACTCGAGTATGTGTTTGACTACTAATCACCGTGAGCACAACGATAACGTTTAATTCTTTTCATAACTTTAAACGGTCATAGAAATACTTATTTACTTACGCGACTGTGTACTAAACCACTTATTTATAACAAAATAAGTTAAAAAAAGAGACTTACATAGTAGTCAGTGTGTGTACACTTAGCAATTATCTAAATTGTTCGCATGAGCGCGTTCTCAATAAGCTCTGGAAGCTTCTGTAATACACGAAAACATCTTGTTGAACAAGCCAAAAAAGCAATGTTTTTACTTTACAGACGAATTAATAATTTAGACCTCCCCTTAGATCTCCAACTAAAATTGTTTGACCATACAATATTACCGATCTTAACATACGCT
Organism: Cyrtodaria siliqua; assembly: GCA_037043455.1. Classification (NCBI taxonomy): domain Eukaryota; kingdom Metazoa; phylum Mollusca; class Bivalvia; order Adapedonta; family Hiatellidae; genus Cyrtodaria; species Cyrtodaria siliqua. The sequence goes on along the minus strand of JAWPHD010000650.1, from coordinate 350,572 downwards.
TGCGAAGTCTGGGGACTCGAAAATTTAGACATCATAGAACATATTCACACAGATTTTTTAAAAAGAATTACAAATAGCCTCGTATATGTTGTATGCAGAACTAGGTAGACATCCAATTGCTATAACTAAACAAACCCGTATGATACAATTCTGGAACAAACTTATCATTGGAAGCCAATCAAAGCTAAGTTTCCTCTAATACAAATCAATGGATAACACTGAAAATTACGAATATAAGTGGTTATAACACATCCAATCTTTTTTCATTAAAACCGGCAATTCAGATATATGGACAAACCCCAATATTTTACAACATAGTAGCATTCACCTCTCAATAAAACAAACGCTAGTTGACCAGTTTACACAATCTTGGAGATCAGACTTACAAAATTCGTGGAAAGGGAAAAACTTCAGCCTTTTTAAAGATGACCTAGCATTCGAAAAATATTTTAAATTATCAAGAAGCAATTATATTTATTTATTTAAATTCCGTACGACTAAACATAGATTCCCCGTTGAAACTGGCAGATTTACTAACACTGTATAACCTCAGACGTTGTAAACTTTGCGATTCCGACATAGGTGAGGAATTCCACTACTTATTAAAATGTCCACATTTTGATCAAATGTGCAAACATTACATACCACGTTGTTTCTATCAGCAAACGAATGTCATTACATGCAAGGAGCTGTTAACCCATCCCGCAGTCAAAGTCCAAAACATCCTATGTGTCTTCGTCAAAATTCTTTTACAAAATGCCAAGTAACGTCGTACATGAGACGTATTTTATTGATAATACTTCCCACTTTCATATTTACCATATGTACTAATCCTTGTATACCGTTTTTTGTACCATTTGTATGTATGTAATGTACCTTACTCTCTTGCTGTAACCCATGTTACCTGAGAGTGTATATAATAAAAGATTTGTTCTGTTAAAAATAAAAAATAAATTAATAATGACTGGTTAAAGCACGTGAATATTGTATTGTTTGCATTAGTTACAACTGCTGATTTTGTCTACACGTAACACAAACAGCTAACACAGTACATATAGTATTCAAATAGGCTTGTAACCGTGAGTTATGTTTACACATACTAAAACGTGTCCACGAGATTGCAGAAATTAAAGCTAACACTTATTCCTTTGTATTGATGCATATAGTCAAAGCTGCTAAAAATCACAACTTGCTGATGTGAATTTAAATAGTGACTTAAATAGCAGACATATAGCATAGATATAAAATAGTAACTACTTAAGATATGTATGAATCCTCTTTACTTAAAGCTGAAGATTTTTTAAAAATCAATATAAATACTAAATTACAGCAAGAAAAAATATGCAATAGCGATGATTTTCATATTACTTCCAGAGCTCCGTGGCATAAGTTGGATGGTACCTCAGAATGGGGGGTATTTCTCAGACGATTCACGAGTAAAACCGATGCACTGGGCTTGAATGATGACATGAAAAAACAGGCGCCCGCCTTGTGTTTGGGAGGGAAGGCAAGCAAATACTTGAATTCCCTTTGGAACAAAAGCAAAACTCTTGGTAACAGGGACATTCTAATATCTTTAGCTAAGAGATTCAGAAGCAAAGACCTTGTCCAAGCCCTGATGGCATCATTTATGACGGAAACTCAGAGAACAAAAGGAAACATCGCTGAGTGGGCAGACCGGATATATAACCTGGCTGCTAATGCATATATGGGCCTGGCCGGTGAACATATTGAAAACCTAGGAATAGTACGTTTTTGTCAAGGTCTTAAAGACAAAGTTGCTCGGATATATGTTTTAAATACAAGGCCTGCTTCAATTGATGCCGCTGAAGTTGGAATACGGTGGTATCATTTAAACAGAGATTCCATTTACGGTAGTTCTGCGAAAGAACAGGTGAGTGTGAAGCCTACAAAAACCAAAGGGACTGTTCCCAGGTACAGGCAATCACACACCCTGCTCAAATCGGTGGTAACATGTCGTCAAACCCTCAGCCGAGGCTTGAGGACAGAGCTACCACTCGGCAGAAAGAATTGGATCAGCTTCAAAGATATCAATAAAGGCCTTAGTATAAGTCTGGCTCAGGTCCATCACAACTCATATACCGTGAAGTGTGTGGATGGTAATACCTTAACAATTCTGATATTAAGAGGTGTGAGAAGGAAATGAAATCTGGGACATCAAAGCAACCAAAGATGCCAACAAATGTGAGGGAAAACGAAACATTGATGAGTTACACTCAGCTTATGAAACCATGAAATCCAGTTTTCAAAATCTAAAAGATAGAACTCTTTGTCAATTGACAACCGTATCAATGTTAAGCGTTCCAACATCTATCAATATACGAGGGTCATTCAATAAGTTCTGTCACTAACGCGTTTTAACAATTATGTGCTCGTTGTGAGTGTTGATGTTTGGTACCAAATGAAAGAAAGTTTCAATACCATTCCATTGATGGTAAAATGAATGCTGTATCTTTTATGTGACGAAAGTTATTGAACATTTAATACACATCACTTATACATACTGAGGCATTTTCGTCCTGAGCTTTTTCAGGTATGTTAATTGTTACTTTTTTTAAATGCCTGTTTCTCTTTAAGTACTTGTGGAAGACCTTTGAAATTTCTCATAAATTACCAGTTGTATCTGTGCATTACAAGATTCCTGATTTAAGCATGGTAGACGAAAAGATATTGTCTTAGAAATTAACATTTTAAGCTAAACTGTAAAATTAATTTAATGATAAATGGACATTAAATGAAAGGGCATTCTTCTGAAATAGCGTTTTTGGATGTTCAATATTTTCACTAAACATTGTACACAATTCTACAATAATGTGTTAAATATGAAATTTAAACACTGTAGGACTAGGATTTGTAAAACAAATATGAAAACATATTAATACTATGAGAATAATTACGACATTTAAAAGATATTATAACATTTCCGTAAACAAAATTAAGAAAATCAGTGTTATTTCTGCTAAAATTTAAGGGATATGCATTCACTCATATCTGGTGTGCAGCAAGACCTTTCCGAATTCTCAACAATCATTTTCATGGATTATGGGCGAATAACAACAGATGGCGTTCAAGCAAATTTAAAAGCATAGAATTATTCAAATAATTTTTACAACGTTTTGTAACAAGGACATTTTCAGAGATGCCAGTATTCCAAAGGTGTGGTATGGGGAGGTTATTCAGTGGTATAAACAACCGGATTTTTTTTAATTTTTGTTGTGGAATTTAATAAAGCGAGCTCAGTAGTACTATAAATACACTACTTTATCTCATGGAGCTGTTGGTTGTACAACAGCAAGAGTGATTAACATCGCTGGTTCGTTGTTGGGTTTAGGCAGTCATTCACAACATAGCTTAGGCGAACGATGTGTATAAAGCCAAACTGCAACATCCTTTCTTTCTGTGGCTTCCGGCGGTTGCCCACGAGATCATGGATTTACAAGTCATGATATGCTAGTCCCAAATACGTGGCCATGGGATCCAGGTGGCCATTTGGGATACATAACTAATGGTTTTGGCACAGCTCCTTACGAACAAACTTGTTAAGTGTGAGAATTTATCCATATTATCCTTTCTGTCACAAAACACACAAGTAATTTATAGTATTTTTCTATTGCAAGGTGACGTAAGAAATAGGTACGCTAATCACCATTTCTTTGTTGTTAGTATCATTAAAGTTTCATTAAATTATGTGGAAGTAAATGTCTGTTTTGTGTAGGTTTTAATTTGCGATCGCATGCAAACCAATAATAAGCTAAAGTTAATTTAATGGGAAACTTTCGTAAAAGTATGCCTATCAACTAAATTGCCAGCGGAACATAATATACGATGAATAACTATTGCAACATTAAAGTGTACCACACTTCTTTTAGAGAAATATATTTTAAAGTTTTCGAAAATTACATCCTTTTACATAAGAAAAACAATGGAAATTTATATATTTTCGAGTCGTAGTTTCTCTATGGGAGGTTGGCCTACACATGACCGTGCCCAGTCTAACTTATTGGCATCAGGAGGATACTTAAAAGTAATCTTGTAATATGGGAGGTGGGTAAGACATGACCATTCCCACTGTCCTGTCACACATTGTGGCATTACGAAGATTACTTGAAAGTGAATCTTACTCCGAAGCAGCCTTTTACTTATTACCCAGTCCATGGAAAACATGCTTAGGTAAGGTGCAGTTATATGCATGGAATTTAGATGTATAGTTTGCATCAACCTAGGCATTAAAGCTGCTTTGGTAGAAGAGCCGCAGATGTGAAGGTAGTGTCAAATTGTTTAGGAATTGCTTCTTCGGATTTACAGCCAAAGTTAAGCACTTCTCAGAGATTCAACTTTTGGGTTTGGCTGGCGGCAGTCCCCGAGAACAGTATATTGCACGATACTGATTCCCCATACCTGTCTCCAGCCCCGCATCAAAACCCAAACAATCCCTTATTCATACGGAAAGTTGGCCGCTTGGTGGCTGAGAGGCGTGATGGGGATGTGGCCGGCCTAATGGGGGCATCTCTTGAAAATGCAAAAGTTCTATATGGGTTCTAGGAAGCAATGCGGATGTCTTCGGATGCAGCCATTAGGATGCCATCTCTATATCACAATCACATATATATCACAATACTTAAGTCACTGAGATATGTGTGCACTATTCATCAACCTATTCGAGATATGTGTAGAACGATATCACAATCATTGAACCATGTGTCCCTTCTTCAAAGCTTCTTCACAATACTCAACACTGTTGAGATATGTGTGCGTTCTGCACACGTCTTGTTGGTTATGAATAGATAATTATTTACAATACTCTACTATCATAGATGTGTGATCATTGTGTGTATATATAACGATATATAACCCGGTTTATTTATTTATAGTAGAGTGTAAATAATGTATTCATTTACTTTTATGCATTCACATAATCACAGAACTATGTTGAGATGTGGGAACATCTTCTTTATATAAGTAAGTGTTACCTTCACAACTTCATCATTGAGAGTTGTGAATATTTTAACATAACATTAACATTAATTGTAATCCTTTAGAATTCAGCATCTGTTGGTAGCACATGACTTTACTCTATACTATAGTGGATAATGTGTAGTGATTGTTCCGTATTACAATCTTCAGGTAAATGATTTTGTATGAAGTGCTGATTGAGTTATTTTATAGCACTAGCTCGTCATTGGGATATGTACTCGCTTTTAAAATGCAAATATCAATATTATCACAGTACTCATTACTGAGATGTGTGAACAGGTTAACATAGGGACTATTTAGTTCCTTGTTTTATTCTTAAGGTTTCATAATTTGTTCGAAGATATTATTTTATTCTAAATCCAAAAGCCATAGGATAGTGCATACTAGTATTGTATTGTTATGATTCCATCTTAAAGCTTTTCAGACCAGTATTTCTACCTTATTAGTGGTGACAAACTAAATATATACGTTGACTACCTTTGGTTCATGAAGGAGAGTGTGTGTCAGGTCTCGATACATACTTCCTAAGACATAGCAAATGTATAAGTTCTAAGAGGTAAAATGGATATCCTAGCATCTAAAGTGAATCAATTTGTATAGTGTTTGACGTTTTATTTGCAGATATTTTACTATACTGGAGAGAACACTGCTAGATACTGTCCAAGTCCCATGTATAGATTCGGTGTGGTGTGGAGACATCTGTTTCTCTCACAGTCTGTTGGATGTGGATCAAAGCTCAGCCGGTCATATCTCGAACACAAACTATTATTACAAAGGCATCTCACATGAAGGTTCCAAGGCAAACCCGAAACACTCTTTACATAAATATATGTTGAAATGTGTGCGGACGGAAACGTTCAAATGAGTGTGTGTTGATACGAGTTGAATGGATTGTCTCCCATATTGAGAGTAACCACACTTCTTATGCATAACTCAATCCAAGGTGCTTGAATGTCTTACACCATAGTCATTTTTACACTGTAAAAGCATTAAATACTTGTTAAAATCCACACTTGATGCCATTTAACAATCCTCAAACTCACTGGTTTCCATTTTGAATACTGTTTTTTCAGAAAACACAAATCTGCATCAATCAGCTGCTCTTATAGTATGCGTCTGCTGAACCGGATGAGGTTTTGTTTACGTCTCACAACACAGTTAATTTTACATTGCTCTACATATGTACACGGACCGCTCTGGACCACTGTAGAACTTCCTGCATTTTCTAAAAAATACTTTCTTTTTGAAACTTGACGCCTGTTGCTCGAATTATAAAGCAAAAACACGGGGTTGACCAATTTGCTTTTTTAAATATCAATAGTTTTAATAGACGCTCTTGAATTTGTCCATTTTACGTTCATTTTCAAGTGTATTACTACCCGGTATTAGACTCTCAAATAAGGGCTCAGAAACATTCACGCATATCCAAACCTGTATGAAATCATGAACTAGTCCCATTCTTGTCACCTGCAACAAAAAAAGCGAAACTATTTGCATATTTTAAGAAATAAACAAGAACCGAAAAACGCAGATCTTTTTTTAAGCACCACAAAGTTCCTACCATTACTGGCAAGGGAAATAACTGTTTAGTGAGACCTTGAAGGAAAGTAAGTTGCGCGACATGCGTCGAAAATCTTTTCTGAAGAAACTTACGTCAAAGCCCTACATGAAATGGCCTCGTTTCAACTCATCGGGCAACTATTTGTAAAATTATAGCGTAAAGTATGACAACGCCTGGATTCGACAAATTGAGATCTAGGCAATTCGCAAATGTATAGGATTGCATAGAGACGACAAAGGCGTATCTTTAATAACTTCTTTTTTAGTAAAATAATTATCAGTATTGATTTGTTATTTCTATATTGAGCATTATGTTTTCCTTACCTAAAATGTGTTTCATATTTAAATTATAATGTGTGTAAATCAAATCAAGTTCAAGTCAGTTTGAGTCAAGTCAAGTTATGATGAGTCAAGTAATAAGGAAGTTATTGTGAGTCAAGTCATAAACAAGTTGTGCAGACTTTCAGCAGCTAATTCAGTCTAGTCTAGTCAAGTCTAGTTAATTATAGTCTAGTTGAGTCAAGCAATAGTCAAGTCAAGTCAACACCAAAGTGAAAATGTATCTTATACATGATCCGAAATTAAGTAAATACAACACAATAGTTTCACACATTCATGTAAAGTTCGGGTCAAGCCTAAGTCAATTTCAAGTGAAGTTCAAGTCAAGTATAAGTCAAGATTAAGTCAACTCAGGTTTTCGCGAGTCAAATCATAAACAATTTATGTAGGGTTTTCGGTTGAGTCGGTCAAATCAAGACTAGTCACCAATAGTCGAACCAAGTCAAATAAAGTCAACACTGAGAATTTATACTTTAATAATATATTGATCTGAAATTAACTAAATTCAGTACAATAGTTGCACACATTCTCGACAACTGTCACAAAATTACAAAATGAAACGACTTTACAAAATGTCAAGAAACGATGAAAGAAGACGAGCGTACGCGACCGACATTTTTGAAAAATAAATTCTTTTACGTAAAGTTATAAATTTTACATGATGTAGTATGCAACGGACATTCTTGACAAGTGACAAATAAAAAATTTTGCGTAAGCTTTTTTTATGCAAGGCAGTATGCGATCGACATAGATCTATTTAACGAGTGAAAAATAAATTACTTTACGTAAAGAAATATAAAAATATCAGAAAGGGTAAGTAGCTTTCAAGGAGGACAGTCAACCACAAAACAAAGTAAGGTTATTTTAACATCAGATTGTTTGCGACCAAAATTCTTGACAAGTGACGAATACATTATTATTACGTATTTGGTTACTTTACGTGAGGTTGTATGCAACTGACATTTGACATTCTTGACAAAATGACAAATAAATTACCTAACGTAAGGTTACTTTATGTGAGGCTGTATGCGACCGACATTATTGACGAGTGAAAAATAATAGATTTAATTGAGATTAATTATTACGAATCAATGCTGTACATTTGAAGTGGATGGGGTATGATTCTAATGTGATACATTACTTGATTACAGCAACAGTACTTATAATTACCTCAAGCATGCATTTTGTAAAGGCGTTTCGTTTTGTAATATTGTGACAGTGGTCGAGACGGAGCTTACAAATACGCAGCGATGCTGCGTTCGTACCGACTGATATGTTTATCGATTAAACACACATTTTAAGAAAAAGAAAAAAAGAAACGTTTCATTATATGTTTGATAACAACTATATTGCGATATAAACACAAGATGAAGCAATTTGAGCTAGATTTGACCGACTATAGTGAAGACCCCAAGGTACCCCGTTTCAAGATGCGACCTTCGGGTCTTAAATATAAGACCGTGTCCACGTAATGTGCCTTGCGATCACGCCAGCACCTTCATTTATTATTTTATCGTTGCAAACTTGCACACATTGTTAATAGCAATGACATCTTGGACGAATTTGAAAAATAGCTATATCGGACCATTTATTCCAGAGTTGAGGCCCTTGTTATTGCTAAAATCGCCATTTTCTGATTTGTGAGCACTGTAGCACCTTCATTTGTTTTTTGATCTTTACCAAACTTGCACAGATTGGTAATATCAATGTGTGAAGAGAACGTGAGTATTTTGCAATGGCTCGCCGTCGAATTTGTTCTAGTTCATAATTACTTTAAAACTGAATGACATACAGGCATGAAACTTCATAGGTACATTGCCATTTCTTGTCCAAAAAAAAAACGCCAGCAGAACTGTCAATGTGTTAACTGCAAAACAGGACAGACACGTAGGGATCACTTTGTCCACCATCATCGTCTAGCAGCAACAGCGTCACACTTTTCGTTTCCCTTCAATAACTGAAGATCAGTTGAACCTACTGTCCTCAAACTTGATCTGCAGATTGATCAGAGTCAGAAGATGACCACTATTGATTTGAAATCAGTACGTCAAGTCCACAACTGAAGATTATCGATCAATTACTGATGATTCATTTAACATATATTCTGCTATTAAAACCCCTAATTCCATATTCCTGTATAATACCTTCCTTTAAGCCAGTAGAGCATATACAGGGCCCCCTCTTGGGCCTCTTGTTTTAGCTCACCTGATCATGTAGTGCTCAAATGGTGAGCTATTGTGACCGCCCTTCATCCGTCGTGTCGGCGGCGTCCACATTTTTAAAATATTTACTCCGCCAAGACTAAATGTCCCAGAGCTTAGCTATTATGCTTGTATCATCATATAGTGGTCCTCTACCTAAATTGTTCAAATGGTTATTCTGGGAATTTGGTTCCGTCAAAATCGTCTCCTTTGAAACCACAAGGCCTAGAGTTGAGATATTTTGCATTTTATATCAGCTAATGGTCCTCTACCAAAGTTGTTCAAATGGTGACACTACAGGGCCTCGATTCACGTTCTTTGGGGCCAAAATTCGGCCGCATTCCCTCTGCCGTGGAATATACTTTTCCGCCATACTTTCTGAAAATTCCCCCATCAAATAAAAGTACCGGAATACCGGGAAAGGTACCGGAATATAATGCTGCACCGCAACTGCCCGGATGACACAAACATGTCGCACAATGCCAAATCCTTAGAATTGTAATAGCCGTATAGTATAGTGTTGAGATTCTACTGCAAATGGTAAGTTATTTACATACATAAGGAATAATATGAAAAAGGCACAGCCTAAATGGGGATTTATCAAGTCTGAGTAATAAAATTAAAATTTCGAACTGTGAGGATACTGCACTCATCCTCCTTTTACATGTAAACAAATATCGAGATTAACTAGCCTAATAAATTGGCTCCTATTCTATGTTCTAGGTAACTGTATCTCGCCAATACGAAAAAATCGAAAAAAGCATTAAACGTGTATTTTAACACACTACGAGATTCACGTGCATGTGTTCAGTACGGACCATTCGTACAAACTCTGTCAATTTCAGATAAGAAGATGTTGCGAAGGTCCGTGATCGTAGGTGCAATGGTCAGGTTCTCAAAGATATCCTAACATATTGTTGTTTTGTTTTATCAAATCTACACCTATATCAATGATGTGCCCCCGCCCCGACCCCCATACCCCATCCCCCATCCCCCAACCACCCCTCCCCCCACCCATCATCACCAAAACCGAATATCTTTTTTTTTGCGTTTTGGATGATTTGGATATTAATATTTAAATTTGAACGCAATCATTTACATATAAAACAATTTAGAATAAATCCAGATACACGCATGAAATATCAATAAAAAAAAAATGAAATGAGATCACAATTAATAAATGCTAGATTCTCATCTTCTCCCTTTCCGAGTTGCCACAAATTACTTTAAAAGTACAGCATTTTTGAATTAAAACTGATAAAAAATAACATTCACACTTTGTATTTTGCCCTCCAAACCCCAGCCTTCACATTGTTTTAGCTTTTTTTCTGATGGTATATACTATAAATTATTATTGTCTGAAAATTCGAATAGTGGAGCTGCGCTGTTCTCCGACAGCTCTTTTTTATTATAAACTGCGTATTAAATTCTTAGTGGTGGAGAAAAAAATGAACCCAATTCTAATAATATATAAATTACATGTATTGTCAAAATTATTGATGGAAATGCTGGCAACTGGAGCCCAATAAGATTTTTAGTCATTGGTTTATAGTAATCTAAATCAAAGATTCAGAATACTCCTTAAATTAATATTTAATAAGTCCATATTTAATCAGTCCATCAAATAGTTTATAATTATTTATTATTGTAGTGAAGAGAATGTTGTTGTTTTTTAAAAAAATAAGGACTTTAACTCGGATCTTCTGTATAGGAGTCGGGAGCTGTAACCATTAGGCCACGGCATCAAACGCGTGAAGTCATTATTACATAAATATTGTAATGTATTAGGCCGAAAGACCTGAATATTGTGAATAGTAGCGTCAATAGTGCTTATTAAACTGCGAAGTCAGTTAAATTGTTCTATTTAGTCGTATTTATCGATAATTTGTCGATAATTGGTCACCGGCGAGACAGTTAATCAGTACTGATTCTCATCGATTGCGGAAATTAACGAAAAGTTCCGATGGCATTGTTCGTATCCGTCATTCTTCGGTGATAGCGAGATATTGCGAATGGCACCCAGACAAGGGACATCGCCGAAGAGGCTCGAAATGAAATTACTATGCCTTTCAGCGGAAGTAGCTACTGGTTTCCCGTTCCGTAAGCTTGACTCTCATATACTTGGCCGAAATCGGAAACCAAAGGGATATTTTTTTTCAAACTCATAGTATGTGGACAAAAGTTGATACCGTTAAGGGGATTTTCGCGCCAGGGATAAATCCCCTATGAAAAGTAATCTTTAATATATTTTAATACAATATTTTTATAGATGGATATATAATTGATGCAAATTTTGTAGAACAAAATCCCCTTTCCTTTAAAATTGCCGCAAAATTACCCCCTCTAACGGCCCCGGCCCCATTTCCCCAATATAGAAAGAGGGCCCTGCCCTTTGGCGAAATTTGGTCCCGCCCCAGGGGTCACAGTTTTACATACACTTACGTAGGGAAAGCATAAGAATTGAGATAACCATGCTAAGATTTTCAATCTGTGACGGTTTGTGGTTGGATTTACGATCTATCGCGTTGCTCTAAAAGAAAATTACAGACCGTAAAACCACTCAAATACCGTCTCAGATTGAAAAGATTTTCAATCGGTGACGGTTTGTGATTGGATTTACGGTCTAACGCGTCGCCCTAAAAAGAAATTACAGACCGTAAAACCACTCAAATACCGTCCCAGATTGAAAATCTTAGCATGGTTGTCTCTAACATGCTCTTTTTTAATTATGTCTCAGGAAAACTAACAGTGGAAAACAAAGTAATTTTCTGCCTTGAGAACACTCTGGCACTCTGGCACCTTCATTTGTTATTAGATCTTTATCAATCTCAGGCCTTCAACAAACTCCTATATATGTTTCATTTAAGCCAGATTAAGTAGTCTCTCGGCGGGCATGTTCACTTACCTTCGGTGGCAGGAGGTGTAGCTCTAACAAAAAGGAATTCAATGTCATTTATTCTGTAACCACCTAAGCCTATTGTTGTTTAAGTGGTCATTCCTTTGAAATCTCCTCGACCTTTGAGGTACTGACCTCATCATTTTTGAAAACTACTTGAGTAAAACAAAATACTAAGGAAAAGGAAATGCCACTAAAGGTTCTGTCCGTGGCGACGTCTTTCCAGTCTTTACGTTTTAAAGTTTTCGTTAAGAGTTTTTGTTTTTCCTCATTTCTCAAAACAAATTGTCTGAACGCTTTAAAACTTGCCACACATGTTCATCATCATCACACACTGGTATATATATATAAACAAGCAAGGTTTTACTCAAGCGTAAAATAGCTGCCGAGAGACAAGAAGTCACGGGTGTGAAAAAGTATATGTTGTCACGGAGACATAAACACGCCACGACCGTTTTTTCTTAGATTCTTCCCGATTTTTACCATCAGTTCTTCCTACCAAGGATTTTAAATAAATGTGGACGACCTCGCTTCTTTCTGTTCAAAAACCTTGACACGCCTTACATATTGATTACTTGTAATACGAAGTGCTAGAAGTACACATCACCACAGAAATACAAATGTTCACGTGTGCGTTAGAGTGTACATTACAACACATATAAACTGTTCACTGTTATCATGTGTAATTATAAGATTGCGTTATCAAAGTGAAACATGTAAAGGAATAATATAAACCAATGAAAATTAAAAAAGAAGGGAAAAAAGGAATTCAGCAGGCTTGAACCCTACTTTCCTGGGCACTAACACGGCGCCTTGATCAACTGCACTATTGAAGCTTGTGAATGTTTCGTAGCTAATATACATATAATAGTAATGATTACATGCTACATTTCAGTAGACTGGTTTATGAAAACGTCATTTAAGCAAGTGAAATGGTAACCTTTCAACATTACAAAATATGTATTTATACCAATCAAGTTTTTCAGACGAGTTCTCCAGGAAGTCAAGTTGTAAAGTATGATTATTGCCACTTACATGAGTCACAGCCTGTTAACCATAGACAGATATAAAACCCATATAAGAGTCAGGTGCCTTCGACAGCTGCATGAGAAGCACTATAACTCGTTCATGTATTTTACCTGAATTACCCCCCTTTTTGGACTTTGGACTTTTTTAATAAATGAGCAATCCAACATTCACATCAGTATTGGTGCTTCTTGTGTTCCTACATATCTGAAGCCTTCCTTTAATCATATAATTGTCCTATATTTTATATATTTTGAAAGATTAAGCCGATGATCTATCTTGTTCAGTTCTCTCCCAAGACCAAAGGTCAACAATATGTTTCAGCAATAGCAACTCATTTTGATAAAACTAAAAACACATGTTCAGCATAATAAGAAGGTGTGTCACACTAAAGAATTTAAAGGTGCAGGTTAAAGTCAAATATTTCCAAATCATGTCTCCACCATAACTTAATAGTTCTGAATTTGATGAAATCCCTTGGAAGGTAAAATAGTCGTGTCCTCTCCATATCTCTTGAACCGCTTAAGGGATTTTGAAATAAGTTGGCACAAATGTTCACCATATCAAGACAATGTGCAGAACGTAACTTTCAGCCATATCCGTTCAAGGTCACACTTAGAGGTCGAAGGTCATATGCACTATATTTCGTGTCCTCTCCATATCTCTTGAACCCCTTGAGGGATTTTGAAATAACTTTAACAAATGTTCACCATATCAAGACGACGTACAGAGCGCAACTTTCAGCCAGGTTGGTTCCTAAGTTATCGGGGGAGACATACGTTTTTGTTACAAAAACAACCGCGGCTAGTTGCTCATCTTTATCGAACATGACAGTAGTCACTCTCTATATGCTTGTATTGCTTTCAGAATGGACTTTTGCCTAGATAATACCAGATGTATCTAGAGAGTGGCTTTTAGACAGTCTCTTGGCTTTCAGACTGCAGAATTTGGAAGGTTATTTGTTAACAAAAGTAAGAGATTTTCTTTTAAAATCCAGTTTGAAGTTTACCTTTTACTTTCATTAATCAAAGTGTGTTGGTTGCTAGCATTAAGGCTATCATTTTATTATTCGTTCTGGTTGATAAGGTAAATGATATAGAGTCATCTTTAATATTATTCATAAATGTCTTGTTTTGCATAGCAATGTTTCACCATTGAGTGTGCAGTTCATTGCTTTCTATTGTTAAAGGAAATGTCATAGATCAAGGTCATATTGACTTGACACCTAAGAAATGCTTTTAACACAAAAACCTTAAGCAAACGGGCGTATAATACACCATTAGGCAACGCGTTTGTTCGGCAATGCATTGTTGGTTTTGTTATTGATTCATTACAATAAGTTGATTTGTGAAATAATTACAAATTCATGTGATGTTTATCATTTACTTCAGTTGGATTTTGTTGAAAGTAAAACAGACCAAAATCAGGATGTTCAACCTTCAGCTTGCACCACCAAAAGCTATTTAGATTTATGTTTTTAAATGAATTTGATTTTTTTTTTTCTTCCAAAAGATGTTTGTTTTGCGGTGTTTTACATCTGGTAACGACAATCTTTAAGTTATGTACTCACGGTCAGTTAATCTAAAACAATCCTGGATTTCTTACCAATGCTATTAAACAGACCTCTGCAAGGAAATGACACAATTCTCCACTTAAAACACTTGTTTCAAAGCTGAATAAGCAGATAACGTGGGACTCATTGTCTTCATTCAAATCATTACCAAGAGTTAATATGCCATCTGAGACTCGAACCAGTGACCTCGGGTTAATAAGCTGATGTTCTACATACTGAGATAGCTGGACAGCTGTTTTGCAGCCTTGCATCTGTAAGTACATGAATATGTCCTGCTCTTCTAGACATAACGAATCAATATTGTTTATGATTTGTTACGGCCCTAGTATGCTTTGACAATAATGGAGGATGGTTATATAGTGTGAATCATGTCTATGAATTGTAATTATGCCTGCAAACGAAGTTTAAGAGGGGGTATATAGGAACCACTGCGGCAGTCAGTTGGTCTGTTGGTTGGCCAATCTGTCTGTTGATCAGTGTGTTGAATCTTGTGGATATTCGATTGAAACGTTGTATACATGATCAACATAAAGTGTGTGACACAATTTTGGTGTGACTCGCTTAATTCCCTGCAGAGTTATTGCCTTTGCATTTATAGATCAAGGTGCTTGTTTCAGCAAAAGATTTTTCAGCAATTAAATGAGCAATTAAATAATATGTACATACATTATATATCTTTAGAATGGGCATGTTTAGAAATATATATTTTACAGCCGAAATTATTTTTAGATGAGGCTTTTCCCATGGAAATGCATTTAATATTGCTGGGACAGCAGCAAATTATAAAATCTCAAAAAAAATTGCTAGCCTTTACATTTCGCTCTTAAACTTTCAGAGTGTCTTATTTAACATTTATTCAACACAATAAATAAGTGGAGCTTATGTCGTATTTTATCAAAACTGCTTAGTTTGTGGGTGGAGCTTAACGCTTATCGTTTCGAGCTACTAATTGATTAAAGGGACACACGGCAAGTTTGATTTGTTTAAAACTAACTTGCATTGGGGCCATCATTAATATTATTTTTTTGAATAGTTCATAGAAAAGTGTGTTTGCATATTACTTACTGTTGATTATATTGCACCAATAATACATTTAAACATATGGCTGAATACTGAAGACAATTTAAAACTGAAAATGACGTTATTTAGTTATAATCGATCAGTTTTAAGCAAAACTGATAAGGGTTTGATGAATCTAGATGCTATTTTAATACTTGATAAATACTTCACGTGAAGATTGCCTTGCATCCCTTTACATGTTTTAACTTACCATATTTGTTTACCAAAGATAAACAAACACACTTGTAGACCGGACACAATCACGACCTTTGAAATATTTAAAACACATATTTTGCAATTTAATTCTCATTATATAATTAGTATACCTTTATGTATAGTATACCAATTCCGAAATTACGCGTTTCATAACTGGCGTTATTCACTTATTATGTCTTCGCTAAGAATGATGTGTAAAGATCGATAAGGGATGTAGCGTAAATAATCGGTAAAATCAGATGTGGATGAGAATGTACTTACATTTCAGTCAGATAATTTTTCTGATATCATTTGTTTGTTTTACATTTATACAAATTAGTATATTTTTGCTATTCTTTATTAATCACTGGGCATTTTCTCAAATCTTTATTTCATGGTATTTATAACATCTCAAGTAAAATGAGATTTAGCGTTTGAGCGAAGACAACAATTGCACAACTAAATAGTTATATAGCATATCCCTTTATTCAATTACACTTTACACGTGTCTATGGAACGTCAAATGAGAATTGCACCTTGTGTCGATAAACACATATTGCCTCGAGTTGCGGATTAAATAAGTAATGCTTATTGGTGACTGGTGTCTCTGGAAGTTGTCATTTGTTGTACATTAAACAATATCCTGGCTAATTAGTTGATTTAGGTAAGCGACTGAAAATGAATGTGTGAATGTGTACACTTTGGAATTAACATTTTAATGCGCCGACTAATGCTTGTAATAAATATAAATGTTGATGATATATGTTGTATTAATCATTAAACACTATTAACAATGTGTTTATCTTTAATTATAGGTCGAATATCACACACCTAATCACAATCATTTTATGTCTGTCGAATATCATGAAAATTCCGTTATCGGTACTTGTCCGCTTTGAATAAGTTATGACGTCACAAAGTCGGCGGGTCTTATGAATTTGTTCTTGTATAGCGTTCGTACTAATTGCTACTTTTACGATTAAAACACATAGTTTAACAAAAACATAATATACAAACGTCTTATTATAGATTATAAATGTGTTATATTTAAGATAAAATCACTGTTTGTAGCAAGTTAAGGCAGATTTACTTCATTAAAAGGAAGACCCCAAGGTACCTAGTATCGCCATATAGGTGAAGAAGCAACCTTGGGATCTTAAAGATAAAACCGTGTCCAGGTAATGTGATGCAGCATAATTTTGAGTTCAAAATGGCCTATCAAAAATAACTTTTCCACTTGAATGTTTAATTTCTCGACCCGCAGGTAAATAAATCACTGAATTCCAAAATAATATTCTTCTGTCTTAAATATTAAGCAAGTATGACGTGTTTTTGCAGGTTAAAAACTGTTTACCTCGTGTCCTGCAGAAAGAATCGCATTTTTTCAAGGCAAACATGGAGATGTTGAATTTTTAGAAAACGTGTATGCTTGATAGGGACATGGGATTGACTTGTGTCCCTTTAATCATTTATTTAGCAGAGCTATACAAATGAGAATCCAATTTAAATAAACATAATTATGTTGTCATTATGCTGATGATGTCCATATCAATGTGCGGCTGATAATGCATATATCATTTAATTTCGATTATAAAAACGATTTATATAAGAATTATGTGTATGCCATCATCTAGTTGATGAAGAACTGTTGCATCATTCCATAATGTTGGCTCGTTATCATCGTTGTTGTGCACTATGCTTTTAGCTTCTGCTGTTTTTATTTATTCTTTAAGGCTGTTCGTGAAATTGTGTTGATTATGTTAACCATGTTATTGCAGTGTTTAGGCAATAGGTGTTCTTACTGCTGATAAGTCTCAACAATTTGTTGATTTCACCTAATTTTAACTTGCTGCTGTTGACTGTTGCTGCTAATAAATGACTGTTTATAAAACACTCAATGCGTTTTGTCTAGCTATCCACTTTACATTTATTCAGTTTGCGTACAATAATGTTTTCATTACAGTGGCTGTTGTTTTTATACTGACGTGGTTGCTGATGCTGCGTAATTATAATTGGATCTCTATCACTTATTCAAGGCTTACTTTGTTTCATTCTCTGGAACACATTGCCTTATATTTCAGTTCGTTTCAACATCAAGTTGGCTTTCGGCCAGTCAAAAGTACCATGTAACAGGTCAGAGAGTCCTGCAGTGTTCGTATTGCATGTAAAGTTCCTATGTCGGTATCGTATGTGGAACAGGTCAGAGAGTCCTCCAGTGTTGGTATTGCATGTAAAGTTCCTATGTCGGTATCGTATGTGGAAGAGGTCAGAGTGTTATCCAGTGTTGGTATTGCATGTAAAGTTCCTATGTCGGTATCGTATGTGGAACAGGTCAGAGAGTCCTCCAGTGTCGGTATTGCATGTAAAGTTCCTATGTCGGTATCATATGTGAAACAGGTCAGAGTGTTATCCAGTGTTGGTATTGCATGTAAAGTTCCTATGTCGGTATCGTATGTGGAACAGGTCAGAGTGTTATCCAGTGTTAGTATTGCATGTAAAGTTTTATTTTCTTACTGTTATACAAGACGCGCCTGAGCCACAAAACGGCATTTCAAAACATTGTGAATTTTAAAAGTATCACAATTATTTTGTGTAGAGTTTGGAAATATATCCCTGCAGTTGTTTAATACATTCACGTTTAATAAATTGACAATGATTTATTTTGGTTTTATTTAGGGCTATGTCATTTGATCGATGAAGTTTTATGTATCCTGTCTATGTTTCGCAAGACATTTTGGTCAGCGGTTCATTGAAGTTGAAGTCCAATACACAGCACTTTAAATCAGCTCTGTGCATTGTCACTAAATTATTAAACCACTTCTATGCTGTGTCCTATTCAAAATAAAGCTTCTATGCTGGGTTCCAAATTTTAGTGTGTGTGTGTGTGTGTTCATCTTAGGTTTTTCATAAATGAAGGTGATAAATGAGGTAAATGGCATTCAAGTAGTCAGCATCAAATCACGATGACATCTTTATTTATTATTTATAATAAACATAGTTTTTAGCTTACCTTTTAAATGTGGGTTAATTTACTTGAAAATGGTACATATTCCTAGTATATAGTCATAGGGGTGTTTGGATGGATCAGCCTTTATATAGTTATAGATCGTTATGCCAATTAATTGATATTTCTATCATGGATGATAAAACAGTGGAGTTCCGACATCAGTTGAACTTGTGTTCTTTAAATAGTCATGTATCGATTGATTGACTAACGGATCATCAATTACTTCGGCCTCTGGTTATGATGATTGATTACGAAAGTCTACAATTTCATATTTAACCGATTAAAACCGATGATTTATCGGCTACATCCAACTGATTATAACCGATGTTTGATTGTAAATCTCAACCAAAAGACCATCACTAGAGTGCAAGTCTATATTTTTGATGCTAATGTATGAAATATTAGAAACTTCTAACAGTCGATTTGCTTTTGGAGAAACATATTAAAGGTTGCCGTATTCTAAAGCCTTCCCTAAAATCGTTACATACTGGATATTTATTATGATATTTATTTATTTTTTATGATGCAATGTCTGGTGCATCAAAGCATGTGGTCGTTTTTTGGTCTCAAATACTTCCTAGAATTTCATAGCGTTATTCTAACAACCCTGCTGCAATGGAAAGGGCCAGAACGCGGCTAAACAGTTATGCTGTTAAGGCTATAATAGGTATATATGGGGCCGTTATCTGCTACACCCATACATTCAGGCTGATGATAGGATGGCGTTCATTTATCAAATGTGGGGAACACTTTGTTTCCTAACCAGTTAGCTGCTGGATTTGAATGTTTCATTAAAAGTAGGCAGTTATAAGGAAATATCTACTTTCATGGCACCTTTTTGTTTTGGACGTGGCATTCGGACTTCTTGCTTTTAATGCGCTGTTCGCTGCTGCCAAAAAACGTTTCTCCCATTTTTGGCTGTGGACGGTAGCCTGGACACTCTATGACTTGGAATGCCTGGTCTCCCATTCATATGGCGGGGAGCAAAGGCGTGAAAGGAAGGATATGTAAGTTTCAGATTAACTTTATTACGCTCCGATATACACGATAAAATGAATTGTAATCTAAACATAAATAATATACTTTGCTGTCCGTACGAACCGCTAAAGACATTTGAATTTATTGAATTCGGTGCACTTGTAATTATGCTTGAATATTAACTCTACTTTCATCATATGCTTATCAGAAAATGTGCTTTCATAATGAATATTTAATTCGGTGCACATATGTCCTTCATATTGTAATATTCAATTTGATTTATAGCTGAAACATTTCTAAAGTAAGTGCTTGCCATACTGGTCCTTTGTGCTTATCGGCAGCCCAGTAATTGTTTTCAATTTTGCGGGAACTATTTGTCGTCGCACCGGTCACGATCACGTAACACTTGACCTTAATAAAACGAATGTCAGAATTTAATATTATTTGACTTCGTCTGACAAGAGTTAGGGTTCTATTGTGATAAAACTTATGAAAACTCTGGGATTAATTTATTTTGGTCTATAAAACATTCAGTAGACTTTCTTGATAACATTTAAATAAAGGTCAAGTTTCACTAATAAGCACTTACGACTTCTCTACACTATATACAACCTTACCACATCACCTTATTAAAGACAAGCTACTTTCTCTTAACCAAAAAACATTCGCTAGAGAAAATACTACATTTTTGGAATGTAATAATATTAACGCGTGTTTTACCAACGGCAGTTTAGACAATTATACTATGAGAACTTGCTATGAAGTTTGTGAAGCACTCATCTTCCTATTAGATAATATTTTCGTCAGGTATGGAACCACCATTTATAGACAATAAATACTGATAAAGGTGATCCTTTGGGAGCGAAAAACACAGTAATGAGAATAAAGCTGCAGACTCGGTTTTATTGAGTCTGTTCATGAGAAGTAATGAAAAAAGCAACACCTCTCACGCCCACTAGCACCGGCTTAAATTGTTGGTATCCCTATGGGTACGAACTATGCACAACTTGTCGCATATTTGTTTTTATTTTGCTATGAAAGAGATTTCATGTGGGGTCTTTCACCAGATACCCAGGCAGATGTTATTGAAGCCTTTAATGACTCCTCTCGGTATCTGGATGACATATTGAACATTGACAACCCTTTCTTTCCAACTATGGTTAATAATATTTATCCTAAAGAACGTCAGCTAAACAACGCTAATATATCTGATAATAACGCTTCTTTTCTTGATTTAGACCTCTCGATTGAAAATTGTGAAATAATTAGCAAAATTTATGACAAGAGAGATGATTTTAATTTTGACATTGTTAATTATCCCCACTTGGATGGGGTGTGAGTCTCAACTTATTCGTTTTTCAAGAGCTGGTACTCGTGTTGAAGACTTTAATATTCTTAATATTTGTATAACTAAAAAGCTACTCAATCAGGGTTACCGTTACCATAAACTTCGTAAAACCTTCGCAAAATTGTATTATCGTAACCCTGATCTTCTTTCCAAATACAAAAGTAATTTAAGGACTCTTCTGCGACAAGGACTATCACAACCTGACTTCTATGGTGATGTGATTTATAAACTTCGTAAGATTCTTGGTCATGATCACTTTCATACTATCTTTGTTAAACTTGTTATAAAGTTTATCAAAAGAGGTTATGACCCTATTATTTCGCAACGTACTGCATGCTCGGTGGTGGACCCTTTTACAGTTATGCTATGCTTTCCTCTTTAATAGAACGATGACCGGACAGGCTGTGGACCCTATGATAAAGCCCATTGGGACGGTGGCGTTTGATGTTTGTCTATGATCTTTCTTGTCGTGCCCTTAATAGTTTATTCTCTTATTGCTCTGGCTTCTGCCAAGTCACTGAGTACCGTCATTGTGGCTTTCTAGGCTATTGCTTTTTTGTAACTTATTTACACGAGCATATTTGTGTTTTATTTATATTGCCTATTGATGCTGCCTTGTTGGTTAGAGATAAGATCATGGCGGGGATTTCTTTATTTACACTGTCCTGTTTTAATAGGATGACATTAGTGTAAGTGTGAGGTTTGGTGCACCCTAGAACCGGTTTAAACCCCCAGTGGCCTACTTTGCCACTGACCGTTCCAAGGCGGTATACCTATTGTCAACCCTTTTGTGTTTGTGATGTCGTTTGCATTTATTATTATTTTTGCCTTCTTGTTTGTCTGTTTGCGTGTTTGTTTCTGTGTTTTGTGGTTGACTGTCCTCCTTGAATGCTACTTTATACTTCTTTAGGCCTCGAATACAAATCAGTAGAGTTATTACTTACTGTTTATTTTGGATCATCAAGCCCAATCTACAAATCAGTAGTGTTATTACTTAATGATCTTTTGGAATCATCAAGCCCCGTCTTTGTTTAAGTAGAATATCGCTTAAGCCGGTGCTAGGAGATGTGAGAGGTGTTGCACTTTACATTACCCCTCATGAACATAACTCAATACAACCGTGTCTACTACTTTTTTTCTCTTGTTTTTGTTTGTTGATTCCAAGGGATTCACTTTTTCAGTATTTATTGACATTCACACTAACGTGTGTTCAATGCTGTATGGCAGTCGTAAAATGTCGCCCGACTACAAATCAGTAGTGATAATTATTACTAGTCCTTTGGGATCAGCAAGCCCAATCTTTGTGGCTTTAACAATCAACCGAGTCTGCTACTTTTCTCTCTTGTTTGTGTTTGTTGCTTCCAAGAGATCACCTTTTCAGTCTTTATTTAAAGTAGAATATCGCTTAAGCCGGTGCTAGAGTCGTGAGAGGTGTTGTCCTTTACATTACCCTTCATTACCCTTCATGAACAGACTCAGTAAATCCGAATCTGTTACTTTTATCCCTTGTTTATGTTTGTTGCTTCCAAGGGATCCACTTTTCATTATTTATTGACATTCACACTAGCATTTGTTTAGTGCTGTGTGGCGGCCGTAAAAAGTCGCCCCGACTACAAATCAGTAGTGTTATTACCTACTGGTCCTTTGGGATCATCAAGTCCAATCTTTGTGGCTTTAAAGTAGAATATCGCTTCAACCGGAGCTAGGAGGCGTGAGAGGTGTTGCACTTTACATTACTCATCATGAACAGAGTCAATAAAACCGAGTCGTCTACTTATATCTCTTGTTTGTGTTCGTTGCTTCCAAGGGAGCCATTTTTCTGTATTTATTGACCGTTACAACGTGTTTATGACCAAATATCTAACTCCACAGTAGAGTTATTGGCCTTTGTAATTCTATAATTAAAATTCTTGTCCGAAGCAGAAAACCAAAACAAAAACCAGTTATTAATAAAAATAAATATAAAAGTCGAGCAGGATATGCAGCTTTCACAGAACACAGATAACCCCAAACACGCAAAACGACAAACACGACAAACATGAATGGCAATGTTATTAAGGAATAAAGGCATATGACGTCACAAACACCAAAAGGGTTGAAAATAGGGCTACCGCCTTGGAACAGTCAGTGGCAAAAAAGGACGCTGGGTGTTTAAAACAGGTTCTAAGGTGCACCAATAACTTCTAATGAAATAGCGAACCAAAGATTGATATTTTAATATCCCTTTACATTGAAATAAGAATGAACTTTCTGTAGTGCAAGTAAATTAAACAGTTTTCATTTTATATTTGGAGGTGTGTCATACATTCCTTGTAAGTGTCGATTGTTTTGTATGTGTGCTTTTGGTTGGCAGTGTTTTATGAATGCAAATCTTCATGTTCGACTTTATGCTTACTTTTGTTGGCAAATAAAGTTCGAAAATAATGTCCATTAATATACTTGATAATTGTGTTAATTACACTGTTCATGACGACGAATACACAGCCTGGCAATGGTATATTGGGATGTACCTTGTTCTTTACTTTCTGAACTTGTTTGCATCAGTATATGAACACATTGGAGGGACGGAAAAGGCTACAATTACATATTGTTCGGGGCGCTTGTTTCAGCAAAAGTTTGTTTTTATCTTTAAGACAAAATTCAACTAGTACCTAAATGAAATGTAAATCTTTGAAACAGATATTTTTAGTGGTAAATAAAAACATCTTACTTTTGAAAATCGGTTAAAAAATAAAGAAATCACATGCAAAACATGTTTTTGATATGGCATTTTCAATGCAAA
Source organism: Cyrtodaria siliqua (assembly GCA_037043455.1). Classification (NCBI taxonomy): domain Eukaryota; kingdom Metazoa; phylum Mollusca; class Bivalvia; order Adapedonta; family Hiatellidae; genus Cyrtodaria; species Cyrtodaria siliqua. Next base: position 326,613 of record JAWPHD010000650.1, on the reverse strand, counting down.
ATTCTGCTGCATTAAATATTCGAATGATGTATTTATTTTAGACCTTTTATGCTAAACTGGTGTCAGTGTGTTGGAAAATGTAAATTAAGACACTCTGAAAGTTTTATAGTAAAATATTAGGGCTAACTGAAGTTATTTGAGATTTCTTCATTTTCTTTTGCCCCAGCAACAGAGAATTTACATTGAAAAAGCCCCACCAAGAAGCATTTTGGCTGTAAAATATTTATTTATCAGCTGATTTTGAAAAATAAGGTATTGTTATTTACCACTAAAAAATTCAAGTTATAATGATATATAACTTATGTTCGTATTTATAAAATTGCTGATGTTATTGTCAAAAACCCTTTGGCTGAAACAAGCGCCCTGAACAATAGGTCAGCCATACACACTTTAGATTTTTTCTTTTTACCTTTAAATGTCTTTATTGGTTAACATCGTACATGTGCATCTTCATTTTCTTATTCAATCACACGCATTGACATGTTTCATCGAATAGAAAATGCTCAATATTTAAAAGTCACTATATTGATAAAAAATTACAACACTAAGCATCGTAAAGAAACATGTTTAATTAAATATATTTATATAGTTTTTATTTTAAAAATATTTTCAGGGCTTATATTTTATTTTATTTATAAATAGCCTTTGTCAAATACGGCATTACAAGAATTTCTGTTTCCACGTTAATGTTTAGAGCACAGTCTCGATAAAATGCGATTTTTCTAGCAAGTATCGGGTGAATTATATTTTTTCAATGGGTCGCTCGCATACTGGATTAAAAGTTAGAGTACACGGTACATCTCCCCAAAGATAGTTCAAAGGCTCAGAACCCTGCCAAAAGATGGCACAGTTTATAATATTCGCGGGGTCATTTGGTTCACCCAAGGCCCAGTCGAAAAACGTTACGACTACGAATTCTCCTGAAATTGTACTTGTTCTTTTCCAAGCATTAGCTTCGGCATCATCCGTTATGCCTATCCAGTAATTATCGACTCCTCCTGCGGATATAAAACATATAATAAATACACACATTGGAAAAGTTAAACCTTATCCTGGTGAAATATCCTCAAACGAAATAGTCATGCCTCTTTCTATAATTTTGATATTTTGATGGGAACTTGTAAGATCAGTATTGTAATGACTCGGAAGACTTATCATATCATAAAAAGGAACATATTACGAAAAACGTAATTGATTAACTATGTCGTATATGACGTCACTTATGAACAGGCTACGTGCTTTTGTCGAGATGTTTTAGATGACTCAATAGCGCAAAAACAAAACAAGATGCGCATATGGATGTCCATGTACAACAATATATGACACAAATGACAGTTTCCTTCTAAAATAATAGATTAGCGTCTCCATCTATCTTTTTAAATGTCGACACATTTTTTCTATATACTGTAGTTTTGATTAAATTTCATATGTTCAAAAAGAAATTCAGGTAAATAAATACTGATAAGGGGATCCCTTGGAAGCAAGAACACAAACAAGAGATAAATGTAGCAGGCTCGGTTTTTTATTGAGTCTGTTCATGAGGGGTAATGTAAAGTGCAACACCTCTCACGCCTCCTAACACCGGCTTAAGCGATATTCTATTTTAACGCCATAAAGATTGGGCTTGATGATCCCAAAGGACCAGTAAGTAATAACACTACTGATTTGTAATCGGGGCGACTTTTTACGGCCGCCACACAGCACTAAACAAACGTTAGTGTGAACGTCAATAAATACTGAAAAGGGGATACCTTGGAAGGAACAGACACAAGCAAGAGATCTATATAGCGGAATACGCAACACAGAAAGTTAACTATGACGTCATGTTAACCGATTTGTTGCGTTTTAAATATGATTTCTTTTTTATAATATACTTATTCTAAGAATCAAATGACAAAAGCAGAAGCTCGATGATAAGTACAAAATGAATGAACATCATTTGAACGAGCTATATATGTATCTGTTAGAATACGTTAAACTAACTGTACATTTGCATAACAAATACATAACATATTCAGTATAATTTCGGAGCGTTATAAAGGTGTTGATCTCTTTTATGCGCCAGTTGTCTTATTTCCGCAATGATAATCCGACATTTTCAATTTTCATTTCCTGTAAAACTTGGCATTAATTGTGCTTAACATAATTATATAATATCTGAATACTCGGCTGCATTTATAATTCTGCTTTGGGATTTAAGATTTTGTTTCATTATTCTCCTAAGGGAACATTAAAAGATGAAAACGGTTCGAAGTCTCCAAGGTATAGACAACACGGAGGATATAGTCCCACTTTTGAATTGTATTTAACTGGAAGTGGGTGTAGACATTGGAAGAGCACTTACTCCGTACTATGGACATTTTGTCATATTATGTTGATAACCAATAAAGTAATTAGCCACAACTACACAAGTATACGTAATTCACTTATTGGGCTATCATGTGTTCTTTGTCCATTATTTTGATTAATAGTTATTGATATTTGATTTTTTTGTCCGTTCACACTTCTGAAAGCATGGAGAATAGAACGCACGCTATCGTCTTTAATTGTGCCAGGAGTTACATTAGGTTTAGGACACACTCAAGAGTATGTGGTTCATTCTCACTGGCACTATAAGAAGTTTCTGTGATGTATATGCCTGCAGTGACGTCATTTGGGACGAATGTATACTTGAAGGTAAATACACAACTTGGAAAAGAACTGTACTACTCCAGCAAACCCACGTATTTCCAACAATCAGCAATACTGTCAAGGACAAATGGAAGCAAAATATCCGACACAAACATACATGGGTAGTACCAACCTGGAACGGTCAGTAGTACCAAGGTCGCTTGGTTTAAAACAGATTCTATTATTCACCACAATTCACTTATCCCTATTGGCAGCCTAGTGGAAAAAGAACAAACCAAGCAACATTATTAGGCAATACACATACACGGAGATGATCACGTATACTAGTATATTATATACCTATATAGTGTAAGGAACAACTCTGTATATACACCGAGATGATCACGTATACGAGACTAAGTATATTATATACCTACATAGTGTAAAGAACAACTCTGTATATACACGGAGATAATCACGTATACTAGTATATTATATACCTACATAGTGTAAAGAACAACTATGTATATACACGGAGATGATCACGTATACTAGTATACTATATATCTATATAGTGTAAAGAACAACTCTGTATATAAACGGAGATGATCACGTATACTAGTATACTATATACCTATACAGTGTAAAGAACAACTCTGTATATACACGGAGATGATCACGTATACTGGTATATTGTATACCTATATAGTGTAAAGAACAACTCTGTATATACACGGAGATGATCACGTATACTAATATACTATATACCTATATAGGAGATGATCACGCATACTATTATACTATATACCTATATAGTGTAAAGAACAACTATGTATATACACGGAGATGATCACGTATACTAGTATATGATATACCGATATAGTGTAAAGAACAACTCTGTATATACACGGAGATGATCACGTATACTAGTATACTATATACCTATATAGTGTAAAGAACAACTCTGTATATACACGGAGATGATCACGTATACTAGTATACTATATACCTATATAGTGTAAAGAAAAACTGTGTATATACACGGAGATGATCACGTATACTAGTATACTATATACCTATATAGTGTAAAGAAAAACTCTGTATATACACGGAGATGATCACGTATACTAGTATACTATACACCTATATAGTGTAAAGAACAACTATGTATATACACGGAGATGATCACGTATACTAGTATACTATATACATATATAGTGTAAAGAGCAACTCTGTATATACACGGAGATGATCACGTATACTAGTATACTATATACCTATATAGTGTAAAGAACAACTCTGTATATACACCGAGATGATCACGTATAATAGTATACTATATACCTATATATTCACGGAGATGATCACGTATACTAGTATACTATATACCTATATAGTTTAAAGAACAACTCTGTATATACACCGAGATGATCACATGTACTAGTATACTATATACCTATATATTGTAAAGAACAACTCTGTATATACAAGGAGATGATCACGTATACTAGTATACTATATACCTATATAGTGTAAAGAACAACTCTGTATATACACGGAGATGATCTCGTATACTAGTATACTATATACCTATATATTGTAAAGAACAACTATGTATATACACGGAGATGATCACGTATACTAGTATACTATATATCTATATAGTGTAAAGAACAACTCTGTATATACACGGAGATGATCACGTATACTAGTATACTATATACCTATATAGTGTAAAGAACAACTCTGTTTATACACGGAGATGATCACGTATACTAGTATACTATATACCTATATATTGTAAAGAACAACTATGTATATACACGGAGATGATCACGTATACTAGTATACTATATACCTATATAGTGTAAAGAACAACTCTGTATATACACGGAGATGATCACGTATACTAGTATACTATATACCTATATAGTGTAAAGAACAACTCTGTATATACACGGAGATGATCACGTATACTAGTATACTATATATCTATATAGTGTAAAGAACAACTCTGTATATACACGGAGATGATCACGTATACTAGTATACTATATACCTATATAGTGTAAAGAACAACTCTGTATATACACGGAGATGATCACGTATACTAGTATACTATATACCTATATAGTGTAAAGAACAACTCTGTATATACACGGAGATGATCACGTATACTAGTATACTATATACCTATATAGTGTAAAGAACAACTCTGTATATACACGGAGATGATCAGGTATACTAGTATACTATATACCTATATAGTGTAAAGAACAACTCTGTATATACACGGAGATGATCACGTATACTAGTATACCATATACCTATATAGTGTAAAGAACAACTCAGTAACACTTAGGTCTTTATTTCCTAAACATTTGTACACAATTCGAACAGGAAATTAAGCATTCACATAACACAACCAACCCAACTAAAAACAACTAAACAAAACAGACGTAAATAACAATGGAAATGCAATGTTTAAGCCAGGTTATAGTAAGCATCACACATCACTGTTACCATATGTCCTTCCCAATAATTACGTAATTAATAACGAAATCCCCGCCAACCTATATCCTCTAACAAACTAGACATTACTAGGTAATACAAATATAAAACAATAGAGCAACACGTGAATAAACCATTAAGGGCATCAAAGTGCAAACACAGCTCAGTTTCTGCGTCTGTCCTTGCAAGTCCCATAATTGCGTAGAACAACAATAATAGTAGGTGTAAATGTCGAACAGAAAATGTAGCTCTTACAGAACACAGTCAACCAAATTACAGAAAACAGTCAACCAAATTACAGAACAGTCAACCAAATTACAGAACACAGTCAACCAAATTACAGAACACAGTCAACCAAATTGGCAACTTCGCTTTGGATAAGGTGGGCATACACGTGTAGTTCTTACAGAACACAGTCGACCAAATTGGCAACTTCGCTTTGGATAAGGTGGGCATACACGTGTAAATGCTGTTCTGTTATTCTGTTTTTATTTTTTAACTTTTTCACAATACATAAACATCATGAACATAGAACACAACATTACAATCCATTACTGAATACTACAATTAATTATTTACCAAAAGTGGGGAAAAGGAGTAGAAGGACAAAGGGGGAGAAAGCGTTTTAAAGTATTATAGTATAGGTATTAGATTGAGTCTCTTTAGATAGAGACTATAGAGAATGTATCAGCAAAAGAAACATAGAGTCTGTGTCTCAACAGATATATTGATATTGTGTTTTCTAGTATATGCATTTAAAAAAGGCATATACATTTGAACAATAGATTCAGTATCACTATCAACAGGTATCTCTCTCCCTGTCATTATGAATTTTTGGTGACCATTTTGAGATAAACATTTCTAGTTTACTTCTATTTACAGCTATAACTTATTCAAGTTTTTTTTCTTTTTCAGAGTGTTTTCATGGCATTGAAATAAGGAATGGTTTTCTTGTATTTGCATGGAAAAATAAATTATTTTGCTAATATCATAACAATAATGTACCTATGCTATTTTATAAGTTTTTTCTCTGATTCCAAATGATTCTTTCTTTTAGTCAATATTAATTTGGATTCCCCTTTCCTTTAGAAATGTTTGTACGTTCGACGAGAGTAACTGGGCATGTCCATAACATATGGATCAATGTATCGTAGTTAATGCTACAAAAGTCACCAACTTTAATTAACTTTATTACATTCGAACAGGAAACTGTTTGTAGATGCATTAAATATGTATACTGAAAAGCACGTAAGTTTCTGTAAAATTTCGACTTAAAAGCTTGCAAATGAATACTTTCCCAACTAATTTCTCCAAAAATACTTTTCCATTTTATTTTGAATTTTATTTTCATGTTATGTTCATTTATTTTCCATCTGCGATTTGTATAATATGTTTTATTTCGTATTTCTTTTTAGTAAAATGTTTATTAAAGGTTGATCTAGACTCTGTAAATTAATACTTTCCTCTTTTAGTTTACTGTTCCATAAAGTGGTATGCATTGAATAAGAGTATGATAATTTAGAAAATCAGTGTGAAAACACCTCTTTGAAGGTTCCATTTTCAACGTCATGTGTATACCATCTTCGGGATGGCTCAAATTTATGTACTACTGACATTTAAATATTGAGTTCTGCTCAACCCGCGGCGTGAACGGTATCAAGCACGTTTCACTACCGTTCATGAACAGTCTCAATCAAACCGAGACTGCAAGTTTTTTTTGTATTGATCGTGTTTGGTGACTTCCAAATTGCTCCTTTCATACTTTTTTATATATCACAGTAGCATTGCCTGTGCTGTGAGGCTGCAGCAAAACGTGTCCCCGTGCTTGCAATCAGAACTGTTATTTATTCCGATCATTGGAGATCGCTGAGCCCGATATTTACAGATATCGGTGGTACATTCTCAAACACATTTGGTTTCTTACTTGAATATCGAATAGGTGGTTCCATTATTCCAGTCTTTAAAGGTTCTGAGTATTGTTTAATCACCCTTAGGCTATGTTGCCTGCTTTTTAATTTATTCTTTTGACTGTTAGCTGTGATACTCAGGCTTCGTATTCTCTGCTCGCAGCTAAATTCCATTTTGTTTATTTTGCCCATTGTTTTCTCGTTTAGGGCAAAGCGTTTTGTTAGAAACTGGGACCATATTCCGCTGGCCATGGAATGGTGTGAAAACACATCATTGAAGGTTCCATGTTCACCGTCATATATATACATGTACCATCTTCGGGATGGCTCAAATTTATGGACTATAGGCATTTTAAATATTAAGTTCTGCTCAACCGGGGCTAGAGGGCTTGAAGGTAGCAAGCACTTTTCACTATCGTTCATGAACAGTCTCAATCAGACCGATCAAAACGAGAATGCAATATTTTTTGTATTTATCGTGTTCAACGATTTCCAAATTTCTCCTTTCAAGCTTTGTTGTCTAATTCAAATAACTGTTTGAAGGTTTGAAATGATAAAAATGGCTTACTTCTGTAATCGTATGCATGTTTTATGTTCTGTTGTGTCATAGAACACAATGACATAACCCAAAAAGAGAAATAGGACTTGTTTCAACAATTTGTGAAATCGAAAACGACTCTACATTTAAGCATTTAGTTTAACTAATAGTTAAATAAGAAAATCATATAAAATGATATAATCTTCTTTCCTTAAACTAACTCACCTATGAGTCTTAATTTGCCTTTTACAAATTCATTTTCTGCTGTTGTCTCCAAAAACACCACCTTGGCACCTGCACCTAGGTTGTTGCAGTAAGTCTGTAAAACACATTGAACAAGTGTAATAACGAGATAATTGACAATCACTATAATTTAGTTACATTGTAGGTCAATGTGCTTTTTCACTATTTGTTTGTTCATGTTACACTATCTTTCGTGTTAATGTTATAGACAAACTGTAAGGACATTGAAGCATTACAGACCTGTATAAATACGAGTATCACGAGGACATAATAACACTAATCTGACTGCAATTGATGTCATGGTTATCTGCTTTATCTAATATGACTGGGAGGACACAAAAATACCAATCTGACTGTAATTGATGTCATGGTTATCTGCTTTATCTGAAATGATTAGGAGGACACAAAAACACTAATCTGACTGTAATTGATGTCATGATTATCTGCTATATCTAATATGACTGGGAGGTCACAATAACACTAATCTGACTGTAATTGATGTCATGGTTATCTGCTAGGTCTAATATGACTGGGAGGATACAATAACACTAATCGGACTGTACTTGATGTCATGGTTATCTGCTATATCTAATATGACTGGGAGGCCACAAGAACACTAACCTGACTGTAATTGATGTCATGGTTATCTGCTATATCTTATATGATTGGGATGACACAATAACACTAATCGGACTGTAATTGATGTCATGGTTATCTGTTATATCTAATATGACAGGGAGATCACAATAACACTAATCTGACTGTAATTGATGTCATGATTATCTGCTACATCTAATATGACTGGGATGACACAATAACACTAATCTGAATGTAACTGATGTCATGGTTATCTGCTATATCTGATATGACTTGGAGGTCACAATAACACTAATCTGACTGTAATTGATTTCATGGTTATCTGCTATATCTGATATGACTGGGAGGACACAATAACACTAATCTGACTGTAATTGATGTCATGGTTATCTGCTATATCTGATATGACTGAGAGGTCACAATAACACTAATCTGACTGTAATTGATGTCATGGTTATCTGCTATATCTAATATGACTTGGAGAACTCAATAACACTAATCTGACTGTAATTGATGTCATGGTTATCTGCTATATCTAATATGACTGGGAGGACACAATAACACTAATCTGACAGTAATTGATGTCTTGGTTATCTGCTATAACTAATATGACTGGGAGGTCACAATAACACTAATCTGACTATAATTGATGTCTTCGTTATCTGCTATATCTGATATGACTGGGAGGACACAATAACACTAATCTGACTGTAATTGATGTCATGGTTATCTGCTATATCTAATATGACTGGGAGGTCACAATAACACTAACCTGACTGTAATTGATGTCTTGGTTATCTGCTATATCTGATATGACTGGGAGGACACAATAACACTAATCTGACTGTATTTGATGTCATGATTATCTGCTATATCTAATATGACTGGGAGGTCACAATAACAATAATCTGACTGTAATGGATGTCATAGTTATCTGCTATATATAATATGACTGGGAGGACACAAGAACACTAATCTGACTGTAATTGATGTCATGATTACCTGCTATATCTGATATGACTGGGAGGACACAAGAACACTAATCTGACTGTAATTGATGTCATGGCTATCTGCTATATATAATATGACTAGGAGGTCACAATAACACTAATCTGACTGTTATTGATGGCATGGTTATCTGCTATATATAATATGATTGGGATGACACAATAACACTAATCTGACTGTAATTGATGTCATGGTTAACTGCTATATCTAATATGACTGGGAGGTCACAATAACACTAATCTGACTGTAATTGATGTCATGGTTATCTGCTATATCTGATATGACTGGGAGGACACAATAACATTAATCTGACTGTATTTGATGTCATGGTTATCTGCTATATCTAATATGACTGGGAGGTCACAATAACACTAATCTTACTGTAATTAATGTCATGGTTATCTGCTATATATAATATGCCTGGGAGGACACAATAACACTAATCTCACTGTAACTGATGTCATGATTATCTGCTATATCTGATATCACTGGAAGGACACAATAACACTAATCTGACTGTAATTGATGTCATGGTTATCTGCTAGGTCTAATATGACTGGATCATTTGGTATATCTGTATCTTATATGACTGGGAGGACACAAGAACCCTAATCTGACTGTAATTGATGTAATGGTTATCTGCTATATCTGATATGACTGGATGATTTGGTATATCTGTGTCTAATATGGCTGGGAGGACACAAGAACACTAATCTGACTGTAATTGATGTCATGATTATCTGCTATATCTAATATGACTGGGAGGACACAAGAACACTAATCTGACTGTAATTGATGTCATGGTTACCTGCTATATCTGATATAACTGGGAGGACACAAGAACACTAATATGACTGTAATTGATGTCATGGTTATCTGCTACATCTAGTATGACTGGGATGACACAATAACACTAATCTGACTGTAACTGATGTTATGGTTATCTGTTATATATCTGATATGACTGGGAGGTCACAATAACACTATCTGACTGTAATTGATGTCATGGTTATCTGCTATATCTGATATGACTGGGAGGACACAATAACACTCATCTGACTGTAATTGATGTCATGGTTATCAGCTATATCTAATATGACTGGGAGGACACACTAACACTAATCTGAATGTGTATTGATGTCATGGTTATCTGCTATATCTAATATGACTGGGAGGACACAATAACACTAATCTGACTGTAATTGATATCATGGTTATCTGCTATATCTGATATGACTGGGAGGACACAAGAACACCAATCTGACTGTAATTGATGTCAGGATTATCTGCTATATCTAATATGACTGGGAGGACACAATAACACTAATCTGACAGTAATTGATGTCATGGTTATCTGCTATATCTGATATGACTGGGAGGACACAAGAACACTCATCTGACTGTAAATGATGTCATGGTTATCTGTTATATCTAATATGATTAGGATGACACAATAACACTAATCTGACTGTAATTGATGTCATGGTTATCTGCTATATCTAATATGATTGGGATGACACAATAACACTAATCTGACTGTAATTGATGTCATGGTTATCTGCTATATCTAATATGACTGGGAGGTCACAATAACACTAATCTGACTGTAATTGATGTCTTGGTTACCTGCTATATCTGATATGACTGGGAGGACACAAGAACACTAATCTGACTGTAATTGATGTCATGGCTATCTGCTATATATAATATGACTCGGAGGACACAAGAACACTAATCTGACTGTAATTGATGTCATGGTTAACTGCTATATCTAATATGACTGGGAGGTCACAATAACACTAATCTGACTGTAATTGATGTCATGGTTATCTGCTATATCTGATATGACTGGGAGGACACAATAACACTAATCTGACTGTATTTGATGTCATGGTTATCTGCTATATCTAATATGACTGGGAGGTCACAATAACACTAATCTTACTGTAATTGATGTCATGATTATCTGCTATATATAATATGCCTGTGAGGACACAATAACACTAATCTCACTGTAACTGATGTCATGATTATCTGCTATATCTGATATGACTGGAAGGACACAATAACACTAATCTGACTGTAATTGATGTCATGGTTATCTGCTAGGTCTAATATGACTGGATCATTTGGTATATCTGTATCTAATATGACTGGGAGGACACAAGAACCCTAACCTGACTGTAATTGATGTAATGGTTATCTGCTATATCTGATATGACTGGATGATTTGGTATATCTGTGTCTAATATGACTGGGAGGACACAAGAACACTAATCTGACTGTAATTGATGTCATGATTTTCTGCTATATCTAATATGACTGGGAGGTCACAAGAACACTAATCTGACTGTAATTGATGTCATGGTTACCTGCTATATCTAATATGACTGAGAGGACACAATAACACTAATCTGACTGTTATTGATATCATGGTTATCTGCTATATCTGAAATGACTGGGAGGACACAAGAACACTTATCTGACTGTAATTGATGTCATGGTTATCTGCTATATCTAATATGACTGGGAGGACACAATAACACTAATCTGACTGTAATTGATATCATGGTTATCTGCTATATCTGATATGACTGGGAGGACACAAGAACACCAATCTGACTGTAATTGATGTCATGATTATCTGCTATATCTAATATGACTGGAAGGACACAATAACACTAATCTGACAGTAATTGATGTCATGGTTACCTGCTATATCTGATATGACTGGGGGGACACAAGAACACTCATCTGACTGTAAATGATGTCATGGTTATCTGCTATATCTAATATGATTGGGATGACCCACTAACACTAATCTGACTGTAATTGATGTCATGGTTATCTGCTATATCTAATATGATTGGGATGACACAATAACACTAATCTGACTGTAATTGATGTCATGGTTATCTGCTATATCTAATATGACTGGGAGGTCACAATAACACTAATCTGACAGTAATTGATGTCTTGGTTACCTGCTATATCTGATATGACTGGGAGGACACAACAACACTAATCTGACTGTAATTGATGTCATGGCTATCTGCTATATATAATATGACTGGGAGGACACATGAACACTAATCTGACTGTAATTGATGTCATGGTTATCTGCTATATATCATATGCCTGGGAGGACACAATAACACTAATCTGACTGTAATTGATGTCATGATTATCTGCTATATCTAATATGACTGGGAGGTCACAATAACACTAATCTGACTCTAATTGATGTCATGGTTATCTGCTATATATAATATGACTGGGAGGACACAATAACACTAATCTGACAGCAATTGATATCATGGTTATCTGCTATATCTGATATGACTGGGAGGACACCATAACACTAATCTGACTGTGTTTGATGTCATGGTTATCTGCTATATCTTATATGACTGGGAGGTCACAATAACACTAATCTGACTGTAATTGATGTCATGGTTATCTGCTATATCTGATATGACTGGGAGGTCACAAAAATACCAATCTGACTGTAATTGATGTCATGGTTATCTGCTATATTGATATGACTGGGAGGTCACAATAACACTAATCTAACAGTAATTGATGTCATGGTTATCTGCTATATCTAATATGACTGGGAGAACACAATAACACTAATCTGACTGTGTTTGATGTCATGTTTATCTGTTGTATCTAATATGACTGGGAGGTCACAATAACTCTAATCTGACTGTAATTGATGTCATGCTTATCTGATATATATAATATGACTTGGAGGACACAATAACACTAATCTGACTGTAATTGATGTCATGATTATCTGCTATATCTGATGTGACTTGGAGGACACATAACACTAATCTGACTATAATTGATGTCATGTTTATCTGCTATATCTAATATGACTGGGAGGACACAATAACACTAATTTGACTGTAATTGGTGTCATGGTTATCTGCTATATCTGATATGACTGGGAGGTCACAATAACACTAATATGACTGTAATTGATGTCATGGTTATCTGCTATATCTGATATGACTGGGAGAACACAATAACACTAATCTGACTGTATTTGATGTCATGATTATCTGCTATATCTAATATGAATGGGAGGACACAATAACACTAATCTGACTGTAATTGATGTCATGGTTATCTGCTATATATAATATGACTGGGAGGACACAATAACACTAATCTGACTGTAATTGATGTCATGGTTATCTCTATATCTGATATGACTTGGAGGACAAAATAACACTAATCTGACTATAATTGATGTCATGATTATCTGCTATATATAATATGACTGGGAGGTCACAATAACACTAATCTGACTGTAATTGATGTCATGATTATATGCTATATCTAATATGACTGGGAGGACACAATAACACTAATCTGACTGTAATTGATGCCATGGTTATCTGCTATATCTAATATGACTGGGAGGTCACAATAACACTAATCTGACTGTAATTGATGTCATGGTTATCTCTATATCTGATATGACTAGGAGGACAAAATAACACTAATCTGACTATAATTGATGTCATGATTATCTGCTATATATAATATGACTGGGAGGTCACAATAACACTAATCTGACTGTAATTGATGTCATGATTATCTGCTATATCTGATATGACTGGGAGGTCACAAAAATACCAATCTGACTCTAATTGATGTCATGGTTATCTGCTATATTGATATGACTGGGAGGTCACAATAACACTAATCTGACAGTAATTGATGTCATGGTTATCTGCTATATCTAATATGACTGGGAGAACACAAGAACACTAATCTGACTGTGTTTGATGTCATGTTTATCTGTTGTATCTAATATGACTGGGAGGTCACAATAACTCTAATCTGACTGTAATTGATGTCATGTTTATCTGATATATATAATGTGACTGGGAGGACACAATAACACTAATCTGACTGTAATTGATGTCATAATTATCTGCTATATCTGATATGACTTGGAGGACACAATAACACTAATCTGACTATAATTGATGTCATGATTATCTGCTATATATAATATGACTGGGAGGACACAATAACACTAATATGACTGTAATTGGTGTCGTGGTTATCTGCTATATCTGATATGACTGGGAGGACACAAGAACACTAATCTGACTGTAATTGATGTCATGGTTATCTGCTATATCTGATATGACTGGGAGGACACACGAACACTAATCTAACTGTAATTGATGTCATGGTTAGTTGTTATATCTGATATGACTGGGAGGACAAAATAACACTAATCTGATTGTAATTGATGTCATGGTTATCTGCTATATCTAATATGACTGGGAGGACACAATAACACTAATCTGACTGTAATTGATGTCATGGTTATCTGCTATATATAATATGACTGTGAGGACACAATAACACTAATCTGATTGTAATTGATGTCATGGTTATCTGCTATATCTAATATGACTGGGAGGACACAATAGCACTAATCTGATTGTAATTGATGTCATGGTTATCTGCTATATCTGATATGACTGGATCATTTGGTATATCTGTATCTAATATGACTGGGAGGACACAAGAACCCTTATCTGACTGTAATTGATGTCATGGTTATCTGCAATATCGTATATGACTGGTTCATTTGGTATATATGTAACGCTTGCCTGCTATATCTGTAACGGTTATATTCCATATATGGTATTACTGGGTCATCAGGTATAAAGTTAATGGTGTTGCGTTCGTTGAATATTAGAAGACTGAGTTCTGTGATATATTTCCTGTTTGACATTTATATCGACGATAACCATTAACCCGCTACATATATATAATGGACTGTTCTTTCTTTGAATTAAGAACATTCCATTCATGTGACAAAAGGGTGTTTTGGGGAAAATGACTGATCAGCAGCCGGATATGTGGTTACTCGCAGGCTGATCTAGGTTTACAATGGACGCAAAGGCTATTATAGTCGTGCTTAGTGGGATAAGGGTTAATTATCATGGCCTTTCCAACACTTTGGAGAAAATGGAACGGGTATTATGCCAACTGTAAAAAGCAAGCATCTTCACAGCACGATAATCAGAGAAGAATAGTTTCCTTTATGTTTAACTCATTCTTAAATCAAAGCTTTCTTAAATCAAGCATCTTCACAGCACGATGGTCAGAGAAGAACAGTTTCCTTCATGTTCAACTCTTTCTTAAAACAAGCCCAAGTGTCCAAGATGTAGGCAAGCCAATCACACAATTGAACGACTTCTATTTAGGTGTTCGACACACTTCCTGCAAACACGATTCATTTCATTATCTTTAGAAGTTGTAGACCAGATATATAACAAGTGCACAACCTTGACCTTAAACTTGAACTCCGTAATATAGACATCGATACAATGTATATGATTTAAACATGTTTTATTGCCACACAATATGCAAACGGGTTGGGCCACACGTTCTAACAACATTTGTTACGGCCCTTCCAAATACAATACATTACAAAAGTGTACATGGCTAAGCAAGTAGTTACATAGTATATATACACATTATTGGTTTAACAATCACCATATACTTGAATGCACATGAGATCAGTTCCATTTTTCGTTGTCAAATATGGTATACAGAGAAAAGATAGGAAGAGGCAATGTCGTTAGAGCAGAAAGAGAGATTATAGACATTCAGTACAGAGAGTCAAAGCAGTATACGCCCTTTGTAAGAACTTGGTATAATGTGCTAGTGTGTAAATCGCTTGGTTTCGCTAATGTATTTGCGGAAAGCGTTAAACATTTATGTATGGTCTTCATTTGAGAGTTGCTCCTGTCCAAAAAGTAAAGTGTTTACACTTAGCGGATGAAAACGTAGAGTGGATTGAAATAGAGTAACTCGTTGTATGTGAACTATATTACAAGTAAACAATTAAATTCGGCATCTTCTATGTAGTTTGCAGTCAAAATTTGGTAATGGTCGAAAATGATTTGTATAAAGATCATTATTAAGATTGCTACATGCATTACCAATTCGCGCACATAACGTATATTGATCATGCATCGATACATTACGTCTCATCCTATTACCTGAAGCAAAGTAGAATGTATCGTATGGCTAACAAAGTTCATACTTCACAGCTAGATATAGTATCAAAATGGTTAAATACCTCAGCTCCACTAAAGGTCGTAGCAGTGTCGCCCACAATGTAGCACGATCTTTCGAACTGCATCCACCCGTTTGTGCATCCTACAATAGAGAATATACGTGTACAAGCATACTGCAATAGAGAATGTACGTGTAAAAGCATATTGCAATGGAAAATATACGTGTAAAAGCATACTGCAATAGAGAATATACGTGTAAAAGCATACTGCAATAGATAATATACGTGTACAAGCCAATGTTGCATGTAGTTAGGGAATAGGTTCATCCTATATATACCTGTTTTTAAATGTGCTTGTGTATACTAAGCTTTACCTATATAATTAAACACAGATAATATAAACGCCACTAAGTGCTTGGTTAACTTATTGATTAACATAATGCCTATTTCACAAGAAGTAAATGTAAAATGCAGCATTCATGGTCAAC
Organism: Cyrtodaria siliqua; assembly: GCA_037043455.1. Taxonomy (NCBI): domain Eukaryota; kingdom Metazoa; phylum Mollusca; class Bivalvia; order Adapedonta; family Hiatellidae; genus Cyrtodaria; species Cyrtodaria siliqua. The sequence continues at coordinate 309,648 of JAWPHD010000650.1, read as the reverse complement.
CAAAACAACGCAAAAAACAAACAATAATTACAATGATGAATACAAGGCTAGATATGGGTTGACAATAGGTCTACCGCCTTGGAACGGCATGCGGCAAAAAAGACCTTGTGGTTTAAACCCGGTGCACCAAACCTCACTCATACTATATTGTCATCTCAATTAATGGGACAGTTTTAATAAATATATCAAGGCAGAATTAATAGGCAATAGAAATCAACCACATCAGTGATCAAGTATAAATAAAGCCTAGAAAACGACAAAGCAAGTACTCAATGACTTGGCAGAAGCCATAGCGACAACAGAAGAAAACGTTCAGGGTACAATCTGTCCGGAGAAAGTTAAAGGTATGCCAGGGTTGAACCACAGGTACCGTTTTACAATTAGTTTGCTAGTAAACACTAACCATGTGGTCGTCTTACATGTATAAAGAGACGAAATTCCTAACATTGAAAACAAAATTGCAAAGTTTACGCCACTATTTAAAAGAAGTGTATGCTTTCTAAAAGTCAATTATGATTTATATATAATAGATATTCGTTATGCTCAATTTTAAACCCACGAGGAAAATTATAATTGCAATAATATATAAACATCCGAAAGATAAAATACATTAGGACTGATAAACCCGTTCCAAAACTACGAGAACTAAATACGACATGTATTTCAGGGAAATAATTATATTGAATTTACCTGGACATTTTACACACGGTCCGAGAACGCCATTCCATGAAGCAGTTTGCAAATCACCAAGACAAGTCGCGTTGAGGATCGCCACTACTGACGGTTCGTATCCAGCATCACAAACAAGAGAGGCTGAAGCAGCACCTGGCAATAACCTGCCAGAAGGGCTTAAACCGCTGTATTGTACAGTTCCGTGATCAACATTGGCCAAAAGTGGACAAACTTCTGAAATAATACCGAAGACTAGGTTATAAAAATACAATAAGAAAATTAGCAATTGAAATCAGGCAGGTAGAAAGCAAATGTCACACATCTTAGTACGCGGTATGTGCAACCGCGTTACCGTTCCTAGGAAATCATCCCGACATCACGTTCTTCCAGCAAGATAACACAAGACCACACTCTTATAGAGTTACAAGTCATTAAGATTTCATCCACAATAAAATATACTCATAAAAACAAGTTTAGCAATTAGACGACATAAAACAATTATACTGAAAAGAAAAAGAAACGCATAATGGGTATATCCGCTATATATTGTATGTTTAATATGATACTTCTAATCGAATGGTACAGGGCGACATTAGGTCTGTCCTTTCGGAATTTTTTTTTAAACATCATCGAACACTCAAATGGTTACCCCTTTAAAGTCTCATTATCGACAGAATGTGCAATTGGCTCAAACAGGTGAGGAAACTTAGGCTTTAAATGTTACAATCTCTAAAACATTAAACACAATACTGGAATGGCTTGACTTTTTCAAGCAAGACTTCAACATTTATGAATTTCGTTATAACAAAGAATACTTTGATTAAATGTGAACCTTTAAGGATTTAGGTAGACGTCATTATTCGGTCCACAAATAGTCCGGAGAAAGTTAAAGCTATGCCAGGTTTGAACCACGGGTACCGTTTCACAATTAGTGTGCTAGTAAACACTAACCATGTGATCGTCTTACATGTATAAAGAAACGCAATTCCTAATATTGAAAACAAATTGCAAATATCCACCGCGTTATTACTATTTAAATGCAAAGTATTAGGTAGACGTCATCATTCGGTCCACAATCTGTCCGGAGAAAGTTAAAGTTATGCCAGGGTTGAACCACAGGTACCCTTTTTAGAACTAATGTGCTAGTAAACACAAACCATTCGATCGTCTTACATGTATAAAGAGACGAAAGTCCTAACATTGAAAACAAAATTCCAAAAGTCTACGCCACTATTCAAAAGCAGTGTATGCTTTCTAAAACGCAATTATGTTTTGTATATTATTGATAATTTACATGGGACAGATGCCAAATTTTAAACCCACGAGGAAAATTATTATTGCAATAATATAAAAACATCCGAAAGAAAACATACATTAGTACTGATCAACCCGTTCCAAAACTATGAGAGCTCAATATTGTATTTACCTGGAATTTGTGCACACGGTCCGAGATTGCCATCCCATGAAGCAGTTTGCGAATTCCCAACACAGTTCACGTTGAGGATCGCCGCAGCTGACGGTTCGTATCCAGCATCACAAATAAGAGAGGCTAAAGCATATCCTGGCATTAAACTGTCAGAAGGGCTTAAGCCGCTGTAATGTACGGTTCCATGATCAACATTGGGCACATGTGGACAAACTGAAATAATACCGAATACTAGGTTATAACAATACAATACGAAAATTAGCAATTAATGTTAGGCGGGAACAAATGTCAAACATCTTAGTACCGGGTATGTGCAACCGCTTTTCCTTTTCAAACAAGAGAGGCTGAAGCAGCACCTGACAATAAACTGCCAGAAGGGCTTACACCGCTGTATTGTACAGTTCCGTGATCAACATCGTCCAAATATGGACAAACTGAAATAATACCGAAGACTAGGTTATAACAATACAATACGAAATTAGCAATTGAAGTCAGGCGGGTAGAAAACAAATGTCACACATCTATGTCCAGGGTATGTGCAACCGCTTTTCCTTTCTAGGAAATCATCCCGACATCACGTTCTTCAAGCAAGATAACACCAGACCACACTCTGACAGAGTTACAAGTCATTACGATTTCATCCACAATAAAATATACTGATAAAAACAAGTTTAGCAAGTAGATGACATATACCAAAAAGAAGAAGAAAGCGGATATTTCCGCTACATATTGTATGTTTAATATGCTACTGCTAATCGAATGGTACAGGGCGACATTAGGCCTGTCCTTTCGGAAAGAAGGTTTAAACAGCACCGACCACACCAATGGTTACCCCTTTCAAGTTTCATTATCGACAGAATGTTTATTTGGCTCAAGTAGGTGAGCAAACTTAGGTTTTAAACGCTGCAATCTCTAAAACATTGAACACAATACTGATATGACTTTCTGAAGCGAAGCTTCAACATTTATGAATTTCGTGTAGCAAAGTATACTTTGATTGAAATATCTACTACATGAGAATTGTCATTTCTGTAATTAGTTGTAGCCTGTTTTTGTACAAAACACGTTGAGATCTATTACGTTGAATTAAGTGTATATAATAGTGTAGTACAGGCAATTGTTTGATTATGCGTTACTTTTTCCTTTCAGTATATAAATCCCTTGCCCAGGCTTCACCAGCCATTCTTCAAACAAGTCTTAGACTTGAGCTCCAGTACTCAAATTTCGTTCACAAATATTCCCATGACATTCAAAGACAAAAACTTGTATGCAATTGCTATTTATTAGTATTTATCATATTTATACATAGCAGCTTGTTATGAAAGTTTAGACTAGAAACTTACTGAAATATTTGATATTGAAATGTTCATACTTGGGCTTAAGTCTAAGAATGTTCTCAAGAATGGTTGTCGAATTCACGGCTAGATTCTAGGATATGTGTAGAATCGGTCATTGGCACTATTACTTGCATACTTATCAGTTATATTAAGGAATACGTCTCAAAAGAAATATGCGAAAACAATAGCAACATGTGGTAATCTACATGTTTTACAGAAATTATAATTTCGCTCTGATTTCAATGTAAAGGGAGGTAATTTCACAAATGGTAAACTTTATTTCCCTATATCGTTATAATGGCAAGGAAATTGTCGATTGTTTTAGCGGTTTTTAAAACTTGAGACCCATAACAGTTATTTTGTAATGTTTAATCTTGCTCTCTACCTTATTTGTATTTTTTAAATGAGAAATAGTATGTTTTAACTAAATGGAAGATAACTCTGACACTTACATGGAATACAAAAAGTAAGTGAAAAAGAAAATCATCATATGTCATGCCGATGATTTAAAATACTTCACAATATAAAATAACATTACATTTATTTAAGCTAGATGTGCATAAGCTTTTGCTAAACATTATTTCTTTCAGTATGTATAGCTGAACTACATAGAGCTTTGAAACAATAATGGGAGTAACTTGGTCTGCCCAAAACATTTCTGTGAAACAGCCAGCTAGTAGGTCAGTAAGGGAAACAAGACAAGAATATACATTTATTCAGATTTGAAAAGCTATGATGATGACGGTTTATCTACAGTCCAATATATTGAGGAGCGGTCAATAATGCACTCACCTTGTTCAGACTATAGACTCGCTATGAGACAGTAAAGTCAGACAGTTAGAAACACATAGTTATCCAAATAAAAGATACATAGACATAAAAGCTGTCAGCGAGACAAACAGTAAGACAGCCATGAAAACAAAAAGCTACAAGCTGCTGGTAAGACACCCATTAAGACAGAACGGGTGGGTGTCAAACACTATACATATACAAGTCAACATTACATTAACGACAACAATTAGACAGCAAGAAAGAAAGCCAATACACACGATATAGCAAAATTAATCATATGCACCAAGACACATCTTGTAAAATCGCCATCCACATATATTTCAAATGAATGTCAAAATGAATTATAGTAAGACAATAGGGAAGCCAAACAAATATGCCTATAGACGTAAACACTGCGCGTGATACCTGTTCATATAGTAAAGCAGTACGGAAGATAAATAATGCACACATGGACAAACATTTCTGAAAGACAGCCAGTAAGACTGTATGGAAGCCAACCACTACATATTTGAAGTAGACTGTGACACTGAAGCGGGAGATCCAGTTAATCAGCAAGGAAGCCAAAGAGAATAATTGTGGTTGTACAAACTGACTATTTTATAACAAAAAAGACAGATAAAAAGCAAAATAATATGCATATGGATGTAGGCAATATACAGTAACGTAACCAAGAATTATTCGTCTGGACGTAGAAATTGAATTTAGGACATCTATACACTGGTACAAAAAGTATATGCGAGTTTATTCCATTTCTCCACTTTCTCTACTCCATTCACACAGGGGAAATGGTAGTATTGTACAGGCAGGCAGACAAGCAATGGCATGTACAACAGCAAATGTCAGTAATGTAGAGAGGTATCTAAAGTATATGTGTGCCATTCAGACATTAATGCATAGTTATACAGACATACTCACTACATTTGTGACATTCATTCATGCAGTAAGATGGACACATTTATATAGACCAGCAGTAACCTATATAGCATATGAAACGGTCTTTTAAATAGCTAGAAAGCCGGATGTTAACAAAGAGATATATACACTATATGTGAAACAGCCATTCAGACACTAAAGTCACATTTATTCAGACATTTTTACTACATGTGCAACCATCAATTGTGCAGTAAATAGGAAATGTTTAGAAAGATCTACTTCTCAACCCTGGGCTAGAGGGCGTGATTAGGTGCAAGAACTGTTCAGTACAGTTCATGAACAGTCTCAATGAAACCGAGACTTTTGTATTAATCGTATTCGGCGATTTCCAATCCAAATTAGTTTTCATACTCATTTCATATGAAATGGTCATTCAGATAGAAAGCCAAATTTATAAAGACAGACTGACAAACACAATAGGTGAGAAAGTCATCAAGACAGAAATATAACCAGGACTTGAGCTTCTACAATATATACTGATGGTCACTGAAAACACACATTAACTCCATATGCTTATGCTGTTGGATTATTCGCAAACCATTTGGAATAAAACTGCTGGACTAATACTTGCTATATTTTTGACTATTATTACCTAACTCTCTATATAAATGGTTATTAGTCATGTTTGTCTATTGACGTCACAGGGGTGGTTGCCCTCCTGGCAATGAACTGTTTCGTGCGCGATCTGAATGCGCTTTAAACATGAGCAATAAGATAAGATACTAAAGATAAGATAAGATAAATTGTATTTAAAGTCGGACAGACACATACAACAACAAAGTATAATCCCTCAGGGACTTTTGAACCGACTATTAAAGGTCCACACGGCAAACTTGAAGTGTTTGAAATGGGTGTCTCGATTTATATATCCAGTATCACTTTTACTTTTACCCTGGTTACATTTAAATAAATCAAGTTTTAAGTATTTACTATTTCATCTTAATATATTATAAGTTTTAATATATTATTGGTGCAATAATATCAAAAGATAATAATATGCAAAAACAAATTGCTTAATAATTTCCATATAAACTATTCCAGCATTTAAATAATCTATTTATTACATTTTAAATAAGTTAATGCACATATATCCTATAAGCGAAATATTCGGCGGATGACGTCGACCTCATCAACACTTTACTGACGTCATGACTCAACGTCACTGTATTTGTTTTTGTTCGGAGTTAGTAATTAATATATTTACAGGCCTTTAACCAGCCCTAAAATTTAACCGAGGCAAATCCCTTTATATGGAGGTCCGGTGGCATGCACATCGCGCCCGCTTTGTTTTTTACATGCGAATTCCTGTGTTTAAATCTACAGAGTCTCTACTTTAGCTGGTAAAAACGAATGAATATGAATGAGTCACGTGTGAAGTAGTTTCAAATCGACGAACACCCCAATGGTCGGTATATAAGGCAGAAACCGATGCGTAAAATACCACATTTTTATTTAGCCTCCGTTCAAGTAACATCGATTAATATATTGCTTCAGAATATATGTGAATATAAATACTTTCCCGGAACGGGATTTGAACCACTGCCGTTGCGCTTTTAAGTTTTGATGGCCGTACGTTTAACCACTAGCTATTTATTGGTATGTTCTATCATTATTAACACTACATAGCCATTATGTATCAACTAGCGCACGCACAAACTCACCAAGCGCTAAATAACTAGTCGATATATGCTTGTTTTGAGGCGGAATCTTAGTTTCATATTGATAACATATAGTATTATACCAGGCAATGTTAATTTACACGTCCGACAAGATGGACTATATATTTATGGATTCATCTTGAGTTGCATTCAAATATGTTAAGTTATTTTGCCTCATAATAAATGGTAGTTCTCAAGAATGGTTTTCTCAAGAAGCGTTATAGCTCATTGGGTAGAGCATCTGACTTGAAATCAGAAGGTCGTGTATTGGAGTCCCGAAAGAGGCAATTTCTTTCTTCTTCTGTAAATCATAATGTTACCTGTGTACAGGTACGATGTGCACTGGTCGATGTCTATACAATAAATGATGTCCTGCGTTATATTTGCTCGCTTAAATACCCGATTTCGACATGAGCTGGTGACATGAAGTCACAAATATAGACACGCCTACATAGAAGAAATCGATTGATATAGAGACTCTGTAGCTTTAAGTGCATTTTCAGTTCGAAGCACAATTTTTTTTTTTTCAATGTTTGATTATTTTTCGATACTTTACTCAAGTTGTTTAAATGTAAAGTATGTACATTCCCATAATTTTACCGATGCAGTTGACTCGGTGTAGCCACAGGCCTGATTTAGCGGTTATGAAATATATAATTAAATCATTACACTGTTATTATTTTATTTTCCTACAGCTGACTCAAATGAATCCGATTTGCAATAACTGATTAATATAGAGAATTAGGTAATAACACAGTTATTTCATGGGTGTTTTTCTAACAGTCAAAACTATTGTTCCTCGGTATCGGGGACGACTTGTGGAACTGTTGCCCAGGTCGTCCTCGATACCTTGGGACAATAGTTTGACTGTTCCCAAAACACCCATGACATAACTGTATACTAAGGATAATCATAAAAATAAAACTGTTCCCCTAAATGACAACCTGCATTAATCTGTCTCGGAATAAATTCCATTTTGGTGTTTCTGGCCTTTTTATTGTTTGATGTCTGACAGAATTGTGTAATGAATTCATGTTGTTGACAAAATAACTTGTTTGTGCGATGTTACTGAAGAAAATCGGAAATGCACGTACATTTTATAACACCAATGTGGAGTGTACTAAATCCAGATATGCAAGTAAAATATGTTAAATGTCGACTCATCATGGTGATTATATCATATTTTGTAAAAATTGCCCCAAATTCTAACTTTTAAAAGGATTTGTTTTGTGGTACGTTTTCAATGATTTGAGTATCTCAATACCAGGTATACGCATATTTTATCCGGATTCAATCATTTACGCTTCCCACATACTACTGTAACATACACGTTTCACACCTATACTTACCAGCTTGGCAGGATTCACTCGGAGCTGTCCATGATCCATGCTCACAGGCTACTATAATACACAATCCACTAGCGATCTTGAAACCACTATCGCATATCAGTCCCGCGATACTTCCGTCATAACCCTGACCCGTTATAGTAGTATAATCTCCGTGTGTGTCTAGCTCGGGATGACCACAATCTATACATAATGCAAGGCAATAATAATAATAATATATGTAAACGTATAGACATGCAATAACAGCCGCCGTTTTTTTTTTGCCGCGCCGGTTTTTGGCAAAAACAGCAATTAATTCCGAATGAGCTAGGGCGCTTGCGACTATTTCATATGAGAGCACATACCAAATGATTGTAAAATTATATTCTATTTCATTGGTGACACTTAAATTTTTCCGAGAAATTTGACGCGAAGTTGACCTTTCCCATGGGAAAAGCCTATTTTCCCATGGGAAAAGCTTTCCCATGGGACAATATATTCCCATGGGAAATGATTTGGGCAGTTTTCTCATGGGAAAAACAGAAAGTATTTATCTTTCAATATAATGTCGAAATAGTATGCGGCTTTCATATTTAGGGTCTATGATGAAGTTTAACAGCGATACGAGCACTTTGATATTTTCCCATGGGAATATTTGCCTAATATTGTAATTTGGGAAAATTTTCCCATGGGAAAATGAGTTATTTTTTAATAGCTAAAACAACACTTTAAAGCTTGGAAACATCTTCCATTGCAGTGTTGACAATTAAATATGCCATTATGTTTATAATTTAATGAAATAAAAACTTTCCCAAAATAAAATGGGAAAATTCTCCCAAAATTCTTTTTGGGAAAATTTTCCCAAATGTTATCGGAAAAATTTTCCCAAAATGTTTTTGGAAAATTCTCCCATTTTCTGACTGGGAAATTTCTTAAATATTTTTTAAGGAAATGAAAAAGAAAAATATTTGACATTACGATCCGGGCACGAAATTGCGTACCTGCTTTTGACCTATGAACTTCAATTGTGACCTTGACCTTCGAGGTACGGACCTGGGTTTTACGCGTGACACATCGTCTTGTTATGGTGATCATTTGTGCCAAGTTATTTAAAAATCTCTGCAGGGGTTGTGACGTTACAGTCCGGACACGAAATTGCGTACCTGTTTTTGACATATGAACTTCAATTGTGACCTTGACCTTTGAGGTACGGACCTGGGTTTTGCGCGCGACACATCATCTTGTTATGGTAATCGCTTGTGCCAAGTTAATCAAAAATCCATGCAGGAGTTTGAAGGTACAGTCCGGACACGAAAAGCGGAATGACGGACGGACGGACTGACCCCGTTATTGTCTCAAACAATTTGACCTATGACCTCTAAGTGTGACCTTGGGGTCACAGACCCAGATTTGTGCTCGACACATCGTCTTATTGTTGTGAGCACTTGTGTCAAGTTATTTGAAAATCCGTCCAGGAATGCCGGAGTTATTGTCTCATACAATTTGACCTTTGATCTCTAAGTGAGCTTGGAGCCACAGACCTGGATTTTGTTCGCGACACATCATGTTGTTGTGGTGAGCACTTGTGCCAAATTAATTCAAAATCCGTCAAGAAATGCTAGTTATAGACCGGACATGATTTGAACTTTGACCTATAAGTGTGACCTTGACCTTGGAGTGACAGACCTGGATTTTTTGAGCGACATGTCGTCTGGTTGTGCTGAGCACTAGTGCAAAGTTATTTGAATATCCGTCCAGGAATGTCAGAGTTACTGACTGGACACAATTTGACCTTTGACCTCTAAATGTGACCTTGACGTTGGAGCCACGAACCTGGGTTTTATACACAATGTCGTCTAGCTGTGGTGATTTAAAAATCTGTCCATGTTTGTCAGAGTTATTAACCACACACGAAAGCACTTTGTTTTGACCTTTGACCTCTAAGTGTGAACTTGACCTTGGAGGCACGGACCTGGATTTTGTGCGTGACACGTCGTCTTGTGGTGAGCAATTGTGCGAAGTTATTTGAAAATCCATCCATTTGAAGCGGACACGATTGTACAGACGAACAGGGACGAACGGAAAGACAGTGCAACTACTATATGCCACCCTTTGGGGGCATAAAAAAAGACTATTTTTTAGAGTCATAACATCTGGTAAACTTTGGCAAAGATCAGATGCAAAATTAAGGCCCATTGTACGACGAGGCAAATTATAGCAATTTTAACTAAATCAAGGGCCATAACTCCGCGTTACTAGTCCGATATGATTGGTTTTCGAACCTGTTCGAGCTTCCTTTGATATTAACAATCTGATCAAGTTTGGTAAAGATCGGATTAACAATGAAGCCCCTATCGTCTTAACGAGGCAAAATATAGCATTTTTAATTGAATCAAAGGCCATAACTCCACTGTTACTGGTCCAATATGTCTGGTTTTCAAACTTGTTCAAGCTTTCAACGACAAGAACAATTTGATAAAGTTTGGTAAAGATCGGATGAACAATGAAGCCTCTATCGTCTTAACTAGGCAAAATGTAGCACTTTTAACTAAATCAAGGGCCATAACTCTGCTGTTATTAGTCTGATATGGCTGGTTTTCAAACTTATCCGAGCTTTCATTGATATTAACAATGTGGTAAAGTTTGGTAAAGATAGGATGAAAAATAAAGGCCCTATCGTCTTAACGAGGCAAAATATAGCATATTGAACTAAATCAAGGGCCGTAACTCTGCTGTTACTGGTCCGATACTATGCTGTCATCAAAATGCATTTGAAAATTATTCTTGGTTAACTAAACAATTTATGGTTGTGGTCGGGTCTATATGTTGCTTGAACAACACAGATTGGCTTCATGTATTGGAAACATATGATCATGTCTCTGTGGTGGTGACTTATCTTAAGTCTCTGTTGTTGGAATATCTCTCATCTCCATAAGGGTGGAATGTGGTTTTAATATCTATCTCTCTGTGGTTGGAATACAACAGCCCTATTAGTGGTTCGAATAACACAGACTGTATCCATGTATTGGAAATATATTATCATGTCGTTGTGCTGCTGGCATATCTCATGTCTGTGGTTTAAATATCCCTGGTCTCCAATGTGGTTGGAATATGTTGTTGCAATATGTCTCCATGTGGTTGTTAATACACTGGGTTTCTATGTGGTTCGATTAACCCATATTGTCTCGTTGTAATGGAAATATATATTATCATGTCTATGCTAGTGGCTTGAGTGATTGGAATATTTTTCTCTTGTCTCCATGTGGTTGTATTATATCAGATCTCTATGCAGTTCAAATAACTCTTGTCTTCATGCAACATAATTGTATCATCATGTCTCTATATAGCTGGCCTATCACAAATATGAATGTAGCTGGAACATATCTTGTCTATATGCGGTTGGAATATATCAGGCATCTATGTGGTTGGAATATCTGTTCTCTTGTGGCACGACTATCACTTTTTGCTATATTGCTGGAATTAATACATCATGTGCCTAGTCTACGTGCTTGGAATACCACAATCTAATCTACAGCTATGAGGCTGGAATAGCACATATGTATAAAACACTATTCAACATTGTCATCACAAGTCTCCAAAGGTTGAAACATCAAAAGTATCTATGTGGTTGGAATATGTCAGGTCTCTACATGGTTGGACTACATCACATCTCCATGTGGTTATCCCACATCTCCATGCCATCTCTCTGTTGATAGAATATCACACGTTTCTGTAATTATGTGGTTTGAATATGTTTCGTGGTTGAAATATCTCTGTAGTAAGAATATTTTCATTCTTAAAGTATGTGGTTGGAAATATCGTGTGTGCTTTTATGTGGGAATATATCTCATAAAATCTCTATAGCTTAATATCGTGTGCATCTCTATGTGGTTGGAATACCTCATGTGTCCATGTGGTTGGAATGTATTGCCTCCGTAGATTTGTTTGCACTATCTATCTGTCACCGGAGAACATGGAGCAAACCTGAAATACAATAAATTTATTATATTTTGAGTTCTTTGTAAACTGATCTTATGTTCATGAACAGTCTATAAGCAAAGTAGAATCGGAAATGTAGCATTCAAGGACCACAGTTAAAGTCAAAATATGCTTATTGTTAACCTTCAGAGACGATAGAGACTTTGTATCAAGTATTTGTGTATAATATTACCGTCAAATTTGCATTATATCCCACTTTGAATCCAGCCGTTAATAAAAACTACTTTTAACTATTGTGTTTACATAAACATTACCTGTGCTATAAACCATTTGAATCTGCACACTTCCTGTGTTGTGCTTTAGCGTCGGTGCAGCATGTAGGGGATACAGCGTAATTAGTGCACAAATATGTATTAGTGTGTACAGTTTAATTTAAGTCAGTTTATTTGTTAGCGTAATTCTCCAATTTGTAAGTGCTTCATCAGATGTTCCAGTTTATGTGTAAATAAGCTTATTCTGCCTTTAACCAAATGCAATCTCAAACTTGCCTTTCATATAAACTACAGTACAGATCAGGCAAAACCCACACTTTACTCGATTCGTCGAGTTTGGTCATATCAAGAGCCACGCGGATCTACGTGGAGTGACTGTTTGGACTCGGTAAATCTACGCGGCGAAAGTACGCCATTGTCAGTCATTCGCACTCTAAGTTACTCCGCGTATATAGAATCCAATTAACCATGAGTGCTCACCTGTGGTGGTTTATTACTGGGAGAAAATCAAACTTTTCCGGCAGCGCGCTTGAAAAAGCCAATCGCCAAAATAAGTACAAACAATGAGACGCCGAGTGCATCTTTTCTGTGCAAGACTGATAAATACACTGAATAAATTTCGAAACAAATACGTATTTCAAAATTTTAATGCATTAATCACAAGTTTTGTTCGTTTCTGTTGTCCAAAAGTCAGACTTCTTCAACCGAAATAAGTACCCATAATTCTTGGCCATGTATGTACCTTTTAACAAGGCGGCACTAACAACGGGTTTATGACCCGGAATTCTTTACAATTTTTTCTGATTATCTCTGACTAAAGAACTCGTCAACAAAATAATAAACAGCAGAACAAATTTGTTACAAATAATGATTAATTAAAATAAAATTATAATTTCCAGTAAAATAATTACTAATTGCAGTCGTCGCGAAGTCGGTAATAGGAACCGCTATATAACTATCGTGACCCAGTATACATAATCCGGGCATTCAAATTTTTCCACATCTGATTTTCCAAAAACAAAAGTAAAATTCATAACTTTCACATGACATCATCAAAATAATCTGACCAATCAGTGATCAATAAAATAAGACCTCCACTTTCGGGTAAGGTGTAAACTGTGTATCGCTGGTGCTCAACTGATTTTAGCCCTTTAAAAAACTAGTTTGTATCGATAGTTATATTAAAAACTTTGTTTTTGGTGTACAATATTATATGTATCTTCTTTTTTTGTTGTCTGATTTTAAAACACCAATATGGGTACATTTAATTTAAATCATGGTGTAATATTTTCATTTTCCATATAGAGATTGAGAAAATAGTCCGAGTAAACCTACTGAATATCTTAACTTAACAGAAGTTGACCGGATGTGAAAGTTATGAATTGTCTTCTGCTTCGATTTTTTTGAAGTTATTAAATAAATATACATTATAATGACTGTAATTAGAAAAAATTGCACCCTTTACCTGGGCAGTATCGACTCCGCGAACTCCCGAGTTTATCTACGCAAAGAATTGTGGCATAAGTATCGCGTAAGTGATTTCCACTCTGAGTAGTTTTATCATCAAAACTCTGCGTAATTACGCGATTTGTAATTCCTCATAGTAAAGTGTGGGTTTCGCGTGAGCTGTACTGTACCTACACACCAAGTTTCAGCCAATTCCAGGTCATTACTAAATAAAGTTATTTAGCGGACACCATTCTTCTATTTTTAGCAACAGTTTCCTTGACTCCAGTGACCCAAATCCCAAGCTTTCTGTTCATATTTATAAGCTACCTACTCATACAAATTCATTCAAATATCTCATTCATAACTAAAGATATTGTGCTGAAACCATTAAATTCTATATTTTTTGTGTAATTTTTAAAATTTCTATTGCCACAGCAACCATAATTTTTTACTTAATGAAAAAAAAAGATCTGCATGATCTCCGAAGGTTCTCCCTCTTACCTTCACACAAATTTTCATTATCTTTTAAAGCATTTCTTTTGTTATAAAATGATACATGTATTTTGTGTATTTTTACTATATCCATTGCCATAGTAACCATATTTCTGTCGGATCAACAAAATAAAAAATAAAAAAAATATTGGGTATAATCCCCTCATTGCACTCTACCAACATGTCAAGTTTCATAAAAATATCTTAAATAATTTTCAGGATCCATATTTGTGGGACGGACTGAAAGACTGACTGACTGATGGGGGCAAACCTCTGGTCCCCTCAAGTGACACACCAGTAGAGTACTAACAAAAAAAAAATTCTACAATTATCAGCGAGGTTATTTTTGTCAATAAGAGCAAGGCAATGCTTATCTGTGTATCGTTATCTTATTACGATACAGTCCCCACAATATGATACGTGTGAAAGAAAGTCGCGCTATAAACGTATCACGATTAATCATTGCACCCCTAGTTTTTGGGGTACTACGTATAAGTATATGAAGTTACTACGTATACCGTATTGTTCCTTTTTAACGCCCCCTCCCTAATAAACGCCCCTCCCCCCAGGCACCGTGAGTAAACGACCCCACCCACTGTGCATAAAGTAAAAAACCTTACCTTAAAAAGTGGCATTAATCCGCATAACACGACTAATATATCCACAAAAACTTTTATCCATGTGTATTTCAAGTATTGTGCACAAAGGGTTTTAGAGTTATAATAGAGTTACATAAGGGTCAATGAATGAACAGTTTACACTCTAATAAACACCCCTCTTTTGAAAAATGTAACGCCCCCGGGGGCGTTAAAAAGGAACAATACGGTATGTATGTGATGTTTCATAAACATAGGTCAAACATTTTTTTTGTTATGGCCAGTTATGAGTTTGCTTATAGGGTATTGAATTTGTCTGTTATGTATGAAGGTACCATAAGGTACCAGTCACCTCAGGTTTACCCAAAGTGTCTGCAATGGTATGGGTTCGATTCTCATTTTACTGTACATATAAAATGACCTGTCAGTAAAATATATCACTTATTTGCATCATGGGATATGGATTTTAATCCAAGTAATAACGTACCATGTCCTTCATATAACATAATAACAGTCAAAGCATCAATCAAATCCTCCTTGGACAGGTACTTCTGTAAATAGACAATGCAAAATACCTTAGTGTTAATGAGCTGGAATACATCTTTAGATAACCTAGCCAAGTCTGATTTTATTGAAGAAACAAGAAATATGAAAATTCAACTTAAACCAGGATTTCCCTAAGCTACCTGCAATATTTTTTTAAATATTTCTTTCCATATAACCCACTCACCAAGTTGCTTCAATTTCTCAATCCTAACTCACGGAAGTTCAGTATTGTGCGGAAACCATTTTTCTTTCTCTTTTTTTTTTACACCACACAACATGACGTATGCATAAAACTCACCAAAGAGAAAAATATCAGACATTTTCTTTGTTTGTAACCTTCGAAATAAAGGGGGCTGGGATGGCGCAGTCGGTAGCGCGGCGGATTTGTAACCGGAGGCCCCGGCTTCAATTCTCCGTGATGCCACCGAGTTTCGTCGGTGTGTTCTTGGGCACTTTCCCTTAGCCCCGTCCGTCGGATGGGGATGTAAACCGGGTGGTCCTGTGTATCGGTCTATCCTCCGAGCAAGTTAAAGAACCATAGGAATCTATTAGATAATAAGAGTATGGTTCCCGGATTCCTTGTATCCTTCCCCTCTCTATGGGACGGCTCTGAATAACCTATACAGTGTTGTTGAGCCTTTAACAACATTCAATTCAATTCAATTACCTTCTAAATACTACAGTTCTCATGGCAGTATGCATAAAATATGATAATTAATTTATAAATAGAGTTGATGACTTTATAATAAAATAATTAAAAAGATAGTTTATTTATCATAAATAAAAGGCTATTTCATCAAAATAATGTAAACATGTTGACAATTTCCTTTTCTTTAAAATTCATCACCCCTATTCTCCATAAATTCAGTTTCCAATTACCTTGAAGGCATTAACATTCATTAATGACATTATTTTTTAGTCTGATGTGTCTGTTGTACATTATTGTTTCTAGAAATGGTCAATCATTGAATCTTATACCAGTTACTAACAAATACGAAATACACAATATGATTCTGACATTTTTACGTAAAATGTTATAAAATTTATAACAAAACAATTTAGTAGAAGGGTCACAGAAAGCATTTGATTTTCCCTTTTCTTCTATTCAGATTTAGATCTATTGTTTACAGTTTCGTTTTTGTTCGTCAAACCGTTTCAGTATTGTGATACCACAGAACACCATGCTAGTCAATGAAAACCCTACATTTTCCTTTATTCAGGCTATTGCAGGGCCTTTTTACCAATTTTGGGAAATTTTGCAATTATAGTATTATCAATAAATACCTTTTTTTTCAACGTCTGTGCCAGCATAAAAACAAATAGCTTCTCCTCATTCCTATAACAATTCTCATTGTAAAACCGGGTACCATTTATGACCATTTTGGCAGTGAAAAGCACATTGTTTTTATCTGCAATATATGATTCTTAGAACTTAACATTTTCAAGATTATTTTTCAAAAAAACATATTTTAGTCAAGCACATATTTGCTTTAGCATTTATTTGTTATTAGTGCAGTGTTTAATCAGCTGATGTTAATAATTCCCTATTAAAGGGATTCAACGAAACTGTTCTTTTTTACATTTTCAAGTTGGATAATGTTCGTTTTTAAATTTATGACGTGACAATTGTATCTCAATAGTTTCTGTTTTGGAGCTAACAATACAGGTAATGTATAATACTTACATAGTTTGTATGCATACTTTTTTTGCAGATACGGCATATTTTGGCTATAATCAGTCTGCTAAATTAAAATATAAATTGTAAGTAGATGCAGATATTTTATTGTCATTGGTTTTCGCTGTAACGTCAAGGGTTACACATATCGACAGTCGACTGCTCGGTCATTAGTTTCTGACCAGACACGTTTCAAACGAAAGGTGTGAATATTTACTCGTAGCCAACTGCTGGAGTCTTTGAACCACACTGGGAATTGAACCCAACCCAATAAAGAATGGGCCACTGCAGATTCCTTTGGAGGGGCAGACAGAGGGGTACAGTAGAATCCCGCGAAATTCATGTTCATTTTATGTTCATGTTCATTAAAGGTCTCCATCATGATCCCTGCATTATTTCAGGTGCCATCTCGCTCACATGAAAAGAGCAGTGGCAGAAAAACAATAAACATGGCTACAGCATAAATGGAGTCTCTACGATAGAATTTGCAGCAACTCTGCAGTTCAGGGTGAGAAGGTTCTAGACCCAATTTTCCATATTTTATCTCTATGTACATGGAGGATGAGCCTGGCATGTTCATGCCTGTGAGGCGCCATATAACCTTTCATGTGTTGGTTAACGCCCGCTTTAAGCCCTCCAACTCCATGGCATTCAGGTTTTTCACCTCATTACTCTGTAATAGAAATCAGTAATACATTGTCTATGATGAAGATAATATTGAGCTTATAATAATAACTGATTTCAAATGTAATAAACAGATTATTTAACTGCCGTGTTCGATAATAGAGAAGTCCTTCACTCGATGGTAGACATGTTTTGTTTATTCACTCGCACTCACTCCCATACACTCGTTTGGGAAAAGAACCACACGACTACCATAGAGTAAAGGATTTCACTATAATCGATCCCAGCAGTCAAATAATCTCTATTTAATATTACCATTTTGCATTTTCAATTACAGTATACACAAACTAATGCTGACAATACTCTGTCTTCACTCCATAAAGACTTTTTATATTAACAATTTACAATCATCCAACTGTAAGAATATATTATGTTCTCATTTAAGTGGGAAATTATATTTGTATATACCTTGCATACATTAAAGGGGCACACGGCAATCATGAAGTTTTTGTATGGGGTTTAACGTCATTTTCAACACATGTAAGGCTATATAAGACGGTTGATTTTTTGTGGCAGATCACCTGGGTAGAACCAGTACTGTACACCTCCCGCCATCCGTAAGAATCGACAATTCCTCACTTACAGGTCGAGCTCCCAATTATCAATCATTACAAAAAAAACACCTATCATTAAACCTGCTCACTTGTAATACAATATAAATTACTAAAAATGAAGATTTCATTTTTCTTTTCGTGTTTTTCTGCCATAAGTTTAAATTATTGGTGCAGTGTAACCAATAATTAGTAATACGCATCAACAATTTGCTTTTAACAATTAAAATAATTACTAAAACTGATTTGCAATTATGCACGGACCGTCGGTATGTAGGAAAAATAATGGAATGCCGTGAGTTTAAAAAAAATGCAAAGACTCGTGTGTCCTTTAGGAAAGCATAGAATGTTAATAAACAAATATTATTGTACCTGCACAAGTTCCACGGCCAGTATAAGTCCCGACTCTGTATCCATCAGAGTGTAGTTTCCATACTTGGCAGTGTGACCTGGAGAGCAGCAGCGGGCATCTCCTGCAACCTTCACTGGTCTGTCTCTACAATCTTTAAGAATCTGCTTCTGGGTCCTGTCCCACACGTTTGCGATGGCTGGTAAAATGAATGACCTCTGAAATCTTGAATAAGTTCTTGGGGCTATCATTAACACATTCAAAAATGTAAACATATTGAGCGCTTTTGTAGGTGAGGCACCACTAAACATAATTGCCCCCGACACGAGCAGGTTACCAAGTGGGGTGTTGCTTACTACTGGCTGGCTATTCCATAATCTCCTGTGACCAGCTTCACAAACTGTCTCAACACTCAGCATTGACCCTATCACTTTTCGCTTTACGCTGCTGCAAACACCAGCACATATTGTACAAAACAGAAAAAAGCTTCTCAAACAACTGTCAAACACGACGTATTTCCTTTCATTGATTACATCTGGCTCGTCACCGCCCACTTGTCTGTCCCTGCAAACAATGATTGATAAAAAAACATGATTTAGCAGTAGTATAAAAAGTCAAATCGTACAATGTGGTTGAAATAAATCATTTTTAAAAAAAAAATGTTTACATTAAATATGATGCTTTTCAAGTTATGGACAAGGTTAGGTTGCAAGTTAAAATGTAAATGACCTTTGATCCGTGACTTGTGACCTTTACAAATTTTGGTATTGTAATTCATGTTCATTTTATCATTTGTTGTTTATTTTCATTAAAGGTCTTCATCATGATCCCTGCATTGTTTCAGGTGCTATCTCGCTCGCATCAAAAGAGCAGTGGCAGAAAAACAATAAACGTGGCTCCAGCGTAAATGGAGTTTCTACGATAGAATTTGCAGCAACTCTGCAGTTCAGGGTGAGAAGGTTCTAGGCCCATTTTCCATATTTTATCTCGATGTACATGGAAGATGAGCATGGCAAGTTCATGCCTGTTAGGCGCCATATAACCTTTTCATGTGTTGGTGCGCCTTAAAACCCAATTCATTTCAATTCATGAAGTTTAATTTTTGAAAGTTTGATGGAGAAATGAAAAAGTTTTATGCAAAATTCAGTTTTTGTGTTGACACAAAAACTGATATGACGCTGCAAGTTTTACAAAATTCAAGATTTTAATATAATGTGAAATTATGCTATAACAAAGCAGTCTTGTTGACGTTAGAAGTATGATAAAACTATTTGTTTTTTGCCTCTATACATTCTAATTAAAACCAGCAGAAGTCTGCCTTCTGTGAAAATATTCAAGATTTTTTTTAAAAAAAAAAAAAATATCAACTAGAATATTTTGGACATTTAACAGCATTCCTTGATGTGTAATGAAGATGTTTTATGAACATAGGTCAAATTCTTTTCAAGTTACGGTTAGGTTGCAAGTTAAAGTGTGACGGACGACAAAGTGATCCCTAAGTGTCTGCCGTGCTATGCAGGCGACATAAAAATGCAGATATAGGGCCTTGAAATCACGATCATCTTACCAAAAATCATCCTCAACTGGGACATCTTCCTCACTGTCTGTGGTGTCGTGTTCGTCTGGTTCCCAATCTGGATCCAGGTCCGAATCATCCTTATACTCCAGGTCATCTTCATCACACGCTGATGGTCTGTTGTCAGGGTCTGGAAATTGGTTGCCTTTCTCTACTGGTTCAGGCATGGTTGAATCGGGGCCAGCAAGAGTACATATTGTTTGTGGTATCGCCGTCATTCCCGTGTCTGTTGTCGTGGGCCTAGCTTGTGACGACTTGTCTGCTGTTGGCTTCTTCAACATTGTCTGTAAATAAACACAAGATTAACATTTCGAAATATTTACAAAAATGTTACAGATGTCAAGTTATCATTTTACTGTTGCGAAACAGACTACCTAATAATAATTTTAAATACTGACAAAATCAATGACTGTGATAAGAGCACTACATTACTGGCTATTTACTGGCCCTTTAAATGTTTTTTTTTTCTTTAAACATGTTCTAGGTGACTGAAGTTGACCGTTGACCTACAGACCGCAGACTAAACTCAGTTCTTTAGTATTTTCAAGATTGTACATGTAGATTAAATCTTTCATTTTTCAGAGTGGAAATATGCATTATTGGGTTACAGCGACCTTGACTTTTGACTTAAAGGGACACATAGCAATCTTGAAATGTTGATCGAGCACTGAAATTAGCGCCTCCATTTATTTATACAGCATCATTTTGACTAAACCTGCTTGCATATATCCTTACATAAAATGTTGAGTTTTTTTAAAAATCAAGATTGCCGTGTTCCTTTAATGACAAAAAAGTGATGTGTTATTTCATGAGCATGGATGTTGTAATTGTCGAGTTATTGTGCAGATTGTATATGTTTATATCTTACTGTCGATCACATTTGTTGTAATATTATATCTTCCTGACTGTGTACACAACTGCATGTTTGCGTGTGTATGGTCAGTTTGCATAGGCATAGGAACAGCCTTAAAGGTGGAGGGCCTGTTTCTACGCCTTAGTATGGAAACAGATTATCAACTATTATACCTCGATGGTCTGAGATCCTCTGGACACTCGAGTTAAAACTGGGTTGATGACAATGGCACTTATATCATAAGGTGGAGGTGTCTGTGTTCTTGTTTCCTGGTAATGGACTTCCAATTCTTGAAGCTGTTGTAGTTCGTCTAACTTCCGTTGTTCTGCAGCAGCTTTCTGGGCCTCAATAATGTTTTGTTCCTCTATCAGCTTGTCAACTACCTGAAAGCACAATAAAACTGGAAATGTACACATGGGACACGGATTCCCCTCACTGAAAACAATCAGCAGATTTGTTTAATGTTGTAAAGAAAATGAGAGACAAATATATTGTTATTTGTTATTCTAATACACCCGCACTATATAGCCTAGTTTAAAAATCTTGTTATATTGAACGATATATCACTGTAATGTTTGCAACGTTAGGAGAATAAGCATTGAGCATTGTTACGTATGCAAGTTAGGAGAGCAAGCAAAACAATGCGAAAGATTTCAGATGTTTGCGTTATTTTCACATTTTAGGGGTATTAGAATAGAAATAGAACATCGTTTACGGTGAATTATCTATAATATATCACGGTTTGTCGTTCAATTGTAAACAATAATTTCACTCGCTCTTCGGGCTCTGGAAATTATTGTTTACAATTGAACTCCAAACCGTGATATATTAAACGATAATTCACAGTAAAAGATGTTCTATTTCTTAAAGAGGCACTACCTATATCTACGCGATTTTTAATGTAAAATATTAAATACTCAATATTACTGCATTTATATGTATACAAAGCTATTTTGTGAGTATTCTAAGAAGAAACATGGTTCGTATTCCAGTTCTGTATATTATTAATCATGATCAAAACAATATATTGAATAAAATGCTGCCCAGCCGTTTATTCCTGTCGGAGAACTACGAGGTTTTACGATTTTCTCGGACATGCGCAATGCGATTACAAACTATTAGGCGCAGTTCCGATAGCAAACGAATCGATCGGAACTCTTCGCTAATCAGACGAAGTAGTTCCGATTGTAAACAAATAAGATCGGAAAATCTCCGTAATCGGCTTGTCTAAAACAATTACGAATACAATTTAAAAAATCCGATCTTTTCAATCCTGTTTTTCCCCAGCAAAACGCATATTACAATGGGTGAAATTATTGCCATTTACCTTTTTCATAGTCCTCTTTATAATTAAGTAAAGTTTATATCAAGTGGTGGACAAAAAGATATAGGTAGCGCCTCTTTAATGTTTTATTATTATTATTTATATAATTCTAACACGACCTCCGCAATCTTTCATATACACAAAGAAGAGAGACAGCTGTAGGTTATTCTATGATAAAATACAGCTGTTCCATTAATTCCCCGCGTATATTTCATCCGTTGGAAGCGCCGCGTTACATGACGTCACTTGTTAAATATACGTCGCAAAGACAAACTCAACAGTAATTTTATTGAAATGTTAATTACAACAAACTTGCCATACTCACAAACCGTGCACACCCCGGATATAAACCCATCATATGCATCAATACATATAACAGTAATAAGCATCTTGAACAAGCTGACGTTTGACGTCATACAGCGCAAGCTATATGACGTAAGCAATGACCTAATTGTTTGTCACGTGACTAGTAGTGTATTGAAACGCAGAGCTGTGCATACGGGGGCGCTCAATGGAACAGAGTGTAAACATAGCAGACTGATTACCTTGACCTCCGAGATAATATATAGTGCCCCAACAATAGCGTTAACGTTGTGTTAGAATCGAAATAATAAATACATACCTGTGTTTTATCGGTGAATAAAATACAGTTAGGAGATAGCACGAGTGATTTAATTACTCGCATCCGTACTTTCTTAATTAATTCAGGGCCTGTCAATATTAATTCAGAGCATGTCTGTTAAAAATATTTTCCAGAGCACTGTAATTATAGCGTTTTAGGTATACATTATAATTAGACCGCTGTTGATAAAGCAGTTATAAAAATCAGTAATTTATATTTTAGAGTATTTTATATGAAGGGGTCCGGTTAGTGGGGCTACCATCTATAAACTAAAATCCTAGAAAAACTGGGTGAAAAAAAATGCAAGCACTAAACCAGTTCATGGAAATGGAATAATGAACCATGTTTACTTACAACTGTGATGAATAGAATATTAAAACAAATACATTTAAATATGTATGAAGTATTTTACAAAAATACAATTAATTTCATTATATTGGCATTATGGTATATTATATAAATATTTGATGCAAAAAGTTAGTATCATCTGCAGTTTTATGATTTATAAATGCCTGTATAGTGTTGTGTGCTTTATGGTGGGTACACAGTAGCAACTGAGATTTTATGACCTCATTATGCAATGTACTCAGTAACAGGCACTATGGGACGGGGTTTTATGACCTTATTATGCAATTAGCCAGATAAGCCACCCCCAGTTCAAAGGAGCTAATTAGAGTGACATGTGCTTATGGTGTACACAGTAACAGGCACTATGGGATGGGGTTTTATGACCTTATTATGCAATTAGCCGGATAAGCCACTCCAGTTCAAAGGAGCTAATTAGGGTGGCATATGCTTTATGGTATACACAGTAACAGGCACTATGGGGTGGGGTTTTATGACCATATTATGCAATTAGCCAGATAAGCCACTCCAGTTCAAAGGAGCTACATAGTGTGAAATATGCTTTATGGTATACACAGTAACAGGCACTATGGAATGGTAATTTATGACCTTATAAGTCAATCAGCCAGATAAACCACCAGGAGCTCTATATTACATGGTGTGCATTATGGTATGCATAGCAACAGCATCCATGGGAGAATTACAATTAATCAGTCAAATATAAGATACATGTTTAACTGTATTGAATGATACGATACAATCAAATAACCGATGCATTTACATTTTTTTTTTTAAATATTCAAGACATACGTTTGAAAAACATTTGTTTTTTTCCAACAAGTATTGAAACTGTTACATTAACCATAATTAATTGTTGATTGACCAGAAGAGTTTTTTTAATTCTTTATTCAAAGGATATCATCAGGATATTACAGATAAATTTCATGTAATGCAAACCACTTTTACATATCATATGTTTGATTTTAAGTAACATATAAACAATATATAAAGTGTGGACAAGTTAGTGGGCCGATTTGACTATATAATTCTACATTGGGGGCTTACTTGACCAAATCAAGGGCGAGCTGGGCAGAGCTGCACAACGTTAAAACAATCGCACCTCAACCGGTGCTCAAATTCAGGATCTCTGACTGGCTTAGCTCTTCAGTGCTCTAACCTCTGCGCTATCGAGGACACACAGTTGGCGATTGACAGGCACTCAATATTATAAATTATAATGCTCGCTTTTATGGTTCCAAGTTATTTTGGTTCTAGGGTAGCCATGAGAATCATAGCTCTTACAGCTATGTTAGGTAAATACCATAAGAGCTATGATTCTCATGGCTAGCACTAGGGATGGAATTCAATTTGAACAATTTTATTCCCCTCTGTATGCCTGCTCCCCCTGTTCACAACCTGAGATTTTCATGAATTCTAGAAGTACTTCCTCGACACCCATACATCTAATGATATTGTCATCACAGATAGATGACTGATGTGATGAGTGACTTCAACATAAATAAGTTTTCGAAACGAGAAGAGTTATTTACATACTAGGAGTTGGAAAAATAAAAGTGGGTGGGGTAACTCAGCGTTCGACATGCCAGTGTTTATGGTAAATTAGAGTTCTACATAATGCACCGTAGATGTACATCGTCTAGTTACTTACTTGCTTTCTATTTCTTTTCTCATATGCACCATGCGTCTTCCTTTTCGTTTTTGGAGGACCGAATGTTTCAGTGAAATTGGGAGTCTTTCGAAAAACCTCTGTCTCCGGAAACTTTGTTGGCACAGCGTTTTTGACAAGTGACAGCTTGAACAGAACGCCGACTGAGTTCATAACCGACGGCGGGTGTACAAAACTGTCGTCCCCGAAATGTCTAACACATAATCGTGATGCTGATGACGGCGAAAACGGCACAATTTTTCCATCAATAAGGCGGTTGGAACCAACGGCCTCCACCCATTTCTTCCGGTAGACCGGGTCTTTCGGAAAGATAAAAAATCCTTTTCCTTTGTCACTTGTATTACTACATCCAAATGCAACACAGTGCACCATTTCAAATAATAAATATATCCTGATCTCACGAAATAAAATACACTAAACACGAAGATTTCACAAAATGATGTATCCGCGGGAAATATCAGCGCATTAGTGACTGACATGTCGCGAAGGTCAATGGTAGGTGTGACGTTACACGCCAGGTGCTCTCGGAAACTACCGAATGGGGACGTAAAATGTCCGAAGTAAAAAAGTCATTAAAAGCACGTTTTTTAACAATTTTATATATTATCACAAGTTGGAATCGTTCGGAAACCATTTTTAATAAACATTTACAATAGTAATATGTCAAGTATATGCCAACCTGGCCTAGGATCCTTAAGCAGATCAAACCAATTCGTATCTGGGGCTCTGCTGCACCAAATAAAAAATGGTGACAGGGTATAGCTATTGCAAGCGAGATACGAGACTACAGGTTATTTAGGCATTAATAATAACAAAAAGTGAATAGTAGGCATATTTATCTTTGTCAAGAAGGTAATTTCAAGGTGGTGATTATAAGACAAAGCCTAAAACGAGGTGATGAAAATGTGCCTTTTGAGATATCAGCTGAAATTTTTAATTTGTCAAATTAAAAATGGTCTGGAGCTATTGCAAACGAGATACGAAGTATGGATTATACTAGGCATTAATAATAACAAAAAGTGAATAGTAGACATATATTTATCTTTGTCAAGAAGGTAATTTCGTGATGTTGATTATTATAGAAAGCCTTAAAAAAGAGGCTGTAAAAACTGCCTAATTTGAGATGTTGGCTGAAAGTTTATCTTTTTCACATGCAACGCGCTTACAAACGATTTACCTGTATCGATAAAATAGTAAATGGCGGCATTTTAGCGCGACAACATAAATCGATAGAGCGTTTATGAACCCGTTTCTCCTCCCCGTATACTTGCTCCCTGTTGTAGCTTACTATAATGGTGAAATAATGTTCAGGTTTTATGCTGCTAATTTCTAAACTTGTTATTAGAAATTCACTAATAAAGACTGAGATTTTTAAAAAAAAAAATTATTTATTTTAGAGACCAATACAGGATTTGTGCACACACTAAATCATTTTGAATTCCTCAAAGTGTTAAATTCAACTATGTTTCACATTTCTGTTCTTTTTGAAGAAAAAGCTTATTAATGTGTGTTTTTTTCCTTTCTTTATTTTATATATTTTTTTAATTAAAATAAACAATTGGTCTCAGCTGCTGAATGCACTCAATTTAAACAATTTAATATCTGTAATTGTTGAAGAGATATGACCCAGGGCCCTATATATCAATTTTCATTCCAGCATGACCTCACCAGTGGCATATGATTCAATACCCCATCCTGTCAATCACTGGCACTTGGTGCTGCTCAATTAGTGTTTTATGGTGTGTCCCTGTTATGTAATCAGATTATTAGTTATAGAATTCATGGCACACTTTTGGTGTTACAACAGGCCTTGAAGGGGTTCAAAAAGGGTAATTGATAAGACACAACTGTATTTAATACAGCAGTAAAAAAAACACTGAATTATATATAATACTTGAATAAAATATTATTAAATAGATAACCTGATGCAAGTATATATTTTATATCTTTTTGTATATTTTAATACTTAGTTTTTGATTATAATGTGCCTTGACTTTTAAAGGTACTACCGTAACCATAGTTTGTTAATCCAATAATATTGATAATTTACTTTCAAATAAAAGGTAATGCAAATTGTTTACATTTTAATTAATATTATTCTACCAAAGTTTGAATTGTATTAGTGGTTGAAAATAATCAAAATTATGCAAAAACTATTCAACTTACAGCAAATATGCAAGTTAGATAAATGCAGAAAAAACTATCTTGCAATTAAACAAACTCAAGATTGCCATGTGTTCGTTTTATTTAAAAATTACCTTCAGCTTTCATATTTGAAGAAATCCAAAAGGCGGATCCTCTGCAGGGGCGTACCTGGGCGTACGCACGTGCGTACAGGCTATTAAAGAAGCAAAAATATAAAATTGGCTAAAAATGCGAAATATGCAATAAAAACTGAATGTATATAGGGGTTACGCACATTTGTTAATCCAAAACTCGATGGTGCTTATACCTAAATTAGCCCCAGGAACGCCCCTGCTCTGTCATGGTTAACAGTGTATACTATTGCGAACGAGATACGAGACTACGGGTTATATTATAATAACAAAAAGTGAATAGTAAACATAGAGATTATTTAACTGCTGGGATCGATTATAGGGAAATGGTAGGAGATGGGAGACGTATGGCAGGGCTTTTTTCCACAAAATTGGGAAGTGGCCCAGGCCTGTCCATTTTGGGAAAAAAGAACGCGTTTATTTCTCATTTTGGGAAAAATACAAGGTTTCATAAATTAAGTAAATATGACATTAATATAATTTATTTATATTGTCATCCATTATTTACCATAATTATTAACTTTTCCAAGTCGGAATTTACTTAGCAGACAAAAACACACTGCAGAATTCATGCTTTTTCTCAAATTCTGAGAGACTGCTGTTTTCCGATTGGGATATATTTCTGCCACAGTTGGAAAAAAACAGTCCAATTTTCTGTTGGGAAGAGGCCCTTTACAGGCCTCTGTTATATAAGGTAAAATAGCCCTGGGTTCTTTTCACGGTCGAGCGTATGCGAGTGAGTGAAAAAAAAATTGAAATTGAAGGTTGTTTAACGGCTCATCAACACAGTAAAGGTTATTTAGAGCCACCCCAGAGAGAGGGAAATGATACATAGGAATCCGGGAACCGTGCACTACTCTTATTATTGAATAGATTCCTATGGTTCGTTAACTTGCTTGGAGGATAGACCGATACACGGGACCGCCTGGTTTACGTCCCCATCCGACGGACGAGGCTAATGGCAAGTGTCTTGCCCAAGAACACACCGACGAAACTCAGTGGAACCAGGGAGGATTGAACCCGGGGCCTCCGGTTACAAGTGAAAAAAACACAGAACAAAACACATCTACCATCGAGCGATGGTGATGGATTTCCCTATAATCGAACCCAGCAGTTAAATAATCTGTTTATTACATTTTAAATCATCTGTGCATGATTTTAACTGAAATTCGTCACTTTATTGAACGCTATCGGCTATCACTTTAATGACGTCATAACTCAGTGTCACAGTTAGTTACTTTTGTGTTCAGAGTTAGTTAATAATATTTAGCTATTATGAATATTCTTTCCCTGAGAAATCCCAATCTTTCACCGATGAAAATGTTTACAATAAATATTTATCTTTGTCAAGAAGGTAATTTCACGGTGGTGATTATAAGACAAAGCCTTAAAAGAGGTGATGAAAATGCCTCTTTTGAGATATCAGCTGAAATTTTGAATTTTTCAAATTAAAAATGGTATTTAGCTATTGCAAACGAAATACGAAGTACGGGTTATATTAGGCATTAATAATAACAAAAACTGAATAGTAGACATATTTATCCTTGTCAAGAACATAATTTCGTGATGTTGATTATAACAGAAAGCAGTAAAAAAGAGACTGAAAAAACTGCCTATTTTGAGATGTTGGTTGAAATTTTAACTTTTAAAATGTAACGTATATACACGCTTACTATCGATTTACATGCATCTATAAAATGGTAAATGGCGGTGTTCTAGCGCGACAACATCAATTGGTAAACTAGAGTGTTTATGAATCCGTGTCTCCTCCCTGTATACTTACTCCCTGGCTCTACTGGTTAATACAGAATTTATCTATTTACTTAATACCGATAAACTTGATAAAGTAAACAATTAGGAACAACAACATGGTTATACCAATAAACTTGATAAATTAAAACAGTTAGGAACAAAACATGATTATAATTGAGTGATCTTTAGTTTAATTACAGTTTGTCATTATCCTTTTTTTTAAATTAATTCATAGTGGTCTTTTTCCATTATTTGTAATAATTATTGCATACTTTTTTGAGTATATGCGATTTATACTGCTTCTCGAGGGCCGCAGGCCCGAGGGTGCAGAATAAATCGCATACGAGAAAAGTATGCTATAAATGTTTTGTACCTTAGAAATTGACGGTAATTGACATTTTGATTGACAGGTTGTGTGTAAACTTACAACTATGCGCGTGTACAATGGAGTAGGCCATGGTATAACTGCCGAATCTGTCATTTATAGCACGGCTGAAATATACCGGCATTTATAGCACGGCTTAGGTTCAGATCTTCAGGTTTATGAAAAATATATCATAAGCAAGAACAAAGGAAAACCATTACAGCTATGGTACAAGTATATAATAGAGCATGAGTTTTGCACGTGTACGGGGAGCATTATCGTCCGTACACGTGCAAGACTCATGCTCTATTGTATTTATACCACAATAACTAACATATGCTGTGTATATCCTCGGGTATTACACGATGCATAGTGTGTATTTAGGCTAATGTGGTATAAATCTTTGATATTGCACCCAATGCAACATAATAATGATTGTACATATGCATTGATAAAACGAAGAATAAAACATGACCCATACGATATAATCAACATATTTAAATATGAAATAAACATATTAAGTGCCTACATAAAACACACAAATAGGAAAATCTGCAATCTTATAGAACAGCTAAAAAAGTACATATGAATTTGTTTATGTTAATAAAAGTCACAATATTCTTTCAACGTGAGTTACCATCGTACCACGTTAGTAATATTAATATTGTCATCAACTGTTCCAAGATGTCTTACTTTTCGCGTTTCGTTAAGATATCAAAGCAAGGACAGTAAATCACTTTTTTCCATGTAATAACATCTTTTCTTTTTAACACAAATTAGCTTAACATTGATAATGGTAAGCATATTGTCACGTTATCTAGATGTTAAACGTTTATGGAATGATAAACTTTTGATAATAAAAATAAATAAATATATTACATATACATATATTAATAAACTTACCCAATCATCAAACACAAGACGTGCGCATAAAATATAATCCAGTTTTAGAAGAACAACAATGTTGCCACATGATTGGATCAACACAATGTTACAATGAAAAGGTTACCCTTCACATGTTCTATTTTAAAGACAGCACGTGCATTCACTGCGTAAGCATGGGTTTTCTGACCTAATCAGTTCATTCACAAAATACACAAAGTGGGTGGACAGAGAACATCTTTGAGGCACATTAAGGAAAAATAGAACATCGGCCTATATCAGCGTAGGGGTAGATATGTAAACGCAACTGATAATCGCCGCAATAACAGAAAATAACGGATACACAACTGAACATAGAATAAATGAATGAATGAATGAATGAACTATAAATGAATGAATGATTCAATGAATGGGTTTGAATGATAGAACGAACGAATGTATACTGGTTCAATTAATTCATAAAAGAAACAAAATGGTGGAATATGTCCACATATAGTGTTACAATGTTGTATTTCATGTCTATATATTTGTTTTTATGTAAATACTGAATAAAAAAAAAAAAAAAAAAAAAAAAAAAAAGATAAAACGAAGAAGTAGAAACTTAATTTTCTCGAAACTAATTTAATTGTCGATAAAATCATTTGTAGCATGGTCACAGACATTTCCTTTGATGAATGCAGAGCATTGAATCGTTTAATTTAGGGTAACTAAAGGGGCGTGGCTATGCCGTACTACAACTACCGGATATTGGAATTTAGAGTACAGTCACTATGACGTCACAGTGTTACTAAGTACACCATGCTACAAAAAAGATAGAGTCTGTCTCAGCTTGTTGGTTATTTAAACACCTCGATGGGCTATGCCCATCTCGGTGTTTAAATAAGCCAACTCGCTAAGACCAGACTCTATCTATTACTTAATAACCAAGCATGTTTTGCAGAAAATATATAGTTTTATGTTAGAATATACAACTTTATTAAAGATAATTTATGGTAGGCATTAAGAAAGGAATTGTGGTAGACAATACACAACATAATGCCGGAAAGCATCAGTTGATAAAATACTATATTTCAAATAAACTATTTACTATTCCATTTTTGAAAGATGCAGCATGCACATGAAATCCCATAAGATAGGCAAATGCAATAAAGAAATGAAAATATATTCTGGATAAAACTTGCATATATATATTAAATAACAAAGTTTTATAAATAGTCGACTTGATTTATAATATAAACCTCATCTTCTATATATAATTATGTAGTGAATTATGAAATGATTGATTGAATTGGGGTTTTAAGGCGCACCAACACATGAAAAGGTTATATGGCGCCTAGCAGGCATGAACATGCCAGGCTCATCTTCCATGTACATCGAGATAAAATATGGAAAATGGGCCTAGATCCTTCTCACCCTGAACTGCAGAGTTGCTGCAAATTCTATCGTAGAAACTCCATTTATGCTGGAGCCACGTTATTGTTTTTCTGCCACTGCTCTTTGATGCGAGCGAGATGGCACCTGAAACAATGCAGGGATCACGATGAAGACCTTTAATGAACATGAACAAAAAATGATAAAATGAAAATCTGCAGTGGCTGTATTCTTTGCCCCGTGACCAAACGGGGCCCCCGGCAACCACACGGGGCAAATTATGAAATGAAGCTTGATTAAAAATAGATTATTTGAATGTAAAATACTGGGATTTAATTTTATCTACATGTATGGTTTTTAACACTTCAATTTGAATTGAATTGCATGTTGTTTAACTTCTCATCAGCACATTAAAGGTCATTTAGAGCTGCCCCAGATACAGGGGACGGATATGTACGAATCCAGGAACCAGTCCTACTCCTAGTTACTATTGAATAGATTTCTATGGTTCTTTAACAGGCTCTGATGGTACATTCTGATACATGGGAAAGCCCGGTTTACATCCCCACTTCATGTACATTTTGTCATTTTTTATCATGCTCATTCAAGGTCTTCTTCATGACAACGTATATGCAAATGTGGTAACGTGGCTCCATCGTAAATGGAGTGTCTACAATAGAATTTGCATCAACTCTGCAGTTCTGCAGATTAGAAGGTTCTAGGCCGATTCTCCATATGTTTATCTAGATGTAAATGGAGGATGAGCCTGGCATGTTCATCCCTGTCTGGTAACATAATGCTGTTCTAACTTAAGTACTTAAACCATGAACAGTTATAAATACTAAATTTGACACATTTAAAGCAAAAATATGATCTGCCATTTGTTTCATTTCAGTACCTTTTCAGTATTCTTTAATATATCCAGCCAAGTTGATTTTTTCATTATTTTGTTGAAACAGATTAATCCCATGTAAACATGTTGTAAATGCCAAATAACAGCTCATCAGATCTTTCTCATATATGATATATGGTAACTACTTAGTGGAAGACCCCTGGCCATGCATACCTCACCTGTCATAGATCACAGGATAATCTTTGATTAACCAATCAGATTTGGCCAATACCTTCTTGACTTGACCAGGGAGGAGTTTAGTTTCAAGAAGTAACATGTGGGGTTTGTCATATCAACATAATTAACTGCATAACTATTTATGGTTATAAATAAGACCTATTTAATAGTGTATGATTTGGACAGTGTAAATTGTTAATTCCTTCTAGCATTTTATGGGTGAGATATTGTTATTTGTTTTAGTATTCATCAGATTATCAAGCATTTTAACAATTAAAAAGGAATTTTAGGTTAGGAATTATATCAAGAAAATAAGTTTTTATCCATTGAAAATTCAGCTGCATGAACAATCTAAAATTGGAATTCGCCAAAAACAATACAAATAAAATCAATAAAAAAACAACACTTTCAAAGCTCAACCTTATTGAGAGAACTGAGTTTATGTGGCTCTTATATGAAGATACATTAACTATTTATATTTTTATACTACTCATACATGTAATCTTAATGACCTTTTTTGTTTGATTTATAGTTTGTTAATTCATTTCACTCAATTTCTAAGATGCTGTTTTTCATTATGTTTTTGGAAAGTTGGGTAATTCATTTAACTCTGTTTCTAAGATATTTTAGCAAATATTATAAATGTTTTAACATTTTAACTAAGGTAATATATTTGATATTCATAAATACTCTGGATTCAAAACTACCTATATATTTATCCGCCAAATGGCTATTAAACTGGTTCCCTGATTACTCTGCGGTATACAACAGGGTACCAGTTGGTTCCCCGATTAGTCAAAGGTATGCAAGAGGGTACCAGTTATGACAAATAGGACGCATTCATTTTTAAAATGTCAAATGTGTACGCTTTTTTAAATCAAACTCCTCCTTGATTTATGGCAATATTTTGAAAATGGTGAATTGTTTGAAATGGCATTATTGTGTAGGTTCGGGTTTAGGTCTTGGATGTTGTAAACACTCATTTTGTTCAAAATGAACATTTGTGAATGGAAATTTGATAAAAAAGAGGACACATTTCTTCTTTAAAAAATGAAATGTATACTGACTTTAGTGACTTTGGATTAAAACTCCTCCTTTATTAGTAAACTATTTTCAGAAATAACAAATCAGATATACCGTATAATTCCTAATAAGCGCCAACCCCAGGGTGAAACATTTTGAAAATTGAGACCAAAAGTACATAATTTTACTTTTAAACGGACATTATTTAATGATGTTCTTTACCAAGAAAACCAAAGTCTGCATGTCGGTCAATCAATGCATCGGATTTTAAGTTTTCTAGTGATTTTGTCTACATGTTCAATTGTGAATGAAACAGATTAACTTGCATTTTTTGGGGTTTTAAAAATATATTTTCTGAAAAAATGGTAGGGGAGAGATGGGGTGGGCGTTTATTAGGGTAGTGGCATTTCTTAGGGATTATATGGTATTGGTATTGTTAAGAAGATGCAATATCTGGCATTTGATGATATCAAAAAAGCGTTTATTTTGGTCTAAAATATGTTAACTGAAAATGGTTTAACATATGAATGTGTTTTTCATTATCAAGTGTAATGTGCATATTATTTAAATCTAACTGCTTCTTCAGTAATGACATGCATGATGTTCAAACTCATGATATGATTATATTGGAATTGCTATTTAGAGTTGGCTACAAGTTTGTACTTTCAAGAAAATTTTATTTAGATCTCAAATTTGTGTATTGAATTAGTACAAAACAACAACAGAACGCGTCATTTATTAAAAGTTTGATACCTTTTTGAAATTAACAATTTCAATTTATTTATGGCATGATGTTCAAACTTGCGGGTTGATTCACAGACATACCAGACATATTAATAATGTTATTAGGCTTGTGGTTGATTATGCATTTTTCAAAAGATATCTTGGCTCATTTTGAATTTAAGGAAAACTTAGCATACAAACACGTATTTTATTAATTTTAATATGTTCATAGAGATAACATATACTCATTTAACCTGTATGCCTATCCAGCATTGTTTTACAATATTTTTTTTTTGAATTCCTACATTTACATTTTTAACAAATCTTAATCATTGTCTCACCAACAAGCAACAACTCAGATTTAGCACCCATTTTATCAGGGCCCTGATGTCAATTTTTATCCCAGATTTCATATAACAATTAACATGTCGCCAGTTGTCAATCATTTATCCATTTCAACCAATCAAACCAGATGATACCTCTGACAAACAACAGCACGTGTATAAAGCATGTGCAACTATGTTATATAAACTATACTCCGACATCAACAATAGGGCGGAGATATCTAAGTCACTGGCGACATGTCAATTAAGAGGCGTGTTCATTTCCCACACTATTATATTTTTTACCGCCTTCAAAAGGAAACAATATGCCACAATGACTGAATTATATTTGGTACCACATTTAAAAGGTGACAATATGCCGACAAGGGTTTGAAAATGCTACAAACACCGATTGAGCATAACCATTATACGGTATAACGAATGGATAGAAATAAGTCGATCACAGTGTCTGATCTGTTTATTTGGCATAACATGGAGGAGTAGGAAAAATAGGGTGTTACTCATTTGTGTATTTACTTAAATAACAACCGACATGAAGTTGTTAACTCATTGGCTGGCGTGGCACAGTCGGTAGAGCTGCGGATTTGTAACCGGAGGCCCCGGGTTCAATCCTCTGTGGTGCCACTAAGCGTCGGTGTGTTCTTGGGGAAGACACTTTCCCTTAGCCTCGTCAGTCGGATGGGGACATAATCTGGGCAGTCCCGTTTATCGAACTATTCTCATAATCAAAATGGCCGCCATGGCGACTCAAAGTTTACATAGAGTTATATAGAAAAAGGTTAAAAATGACATCTTATCTGAAACCGCTTGAAGGATTTTAATGAAACTTCTTCACAATGATACTTGGGATAGTTCATCTCAGAGTTAAGTTTTTCGCAGCCGCCAGTCATCCAAGATGGTCGCCATGGCTAAAACTAGGTCAAATTTAAGGAAATTTCAAACGACATCTCCTCCGAAATCACTTATTCCATTCTACTGATATATCATTTACTTGTTCCTTCGGTTGGCCTCTATCAAGTTTGTGTTTTTCGTTATCGTCGAATAAATCGTCGAATATTCAAAATGGCGGCCACGGCGACTCAAAGTTTACATAGAATTATATATATAGGAAAAGGTTAAAATGAAATCTTTTCTGAAACCGCTTGAAAGATTTTGATGAAACTTAATCACAAGGATATTTGGGATAGTCAATCTCAGATTTATGTTTTTCGCGACCGCCAGTCATCCAAGATGGCCGCCATGGCTAAAACGGGGTCAAATTTAAGTAAATTTCAGACGACATCTCCTCTGAAACCACTTATTTCATTCTTGTGAAATATCATATACATGTTCCTTGGGTTAGCCTCTATCAAGTTTATGTTTTTTGTTATCTTCAAATATTCAAAATGGCCGCCACGGCGACCTAAAGTTTACATAGGAGTTATATAGGAAAAGGTTAAAAATTACATCTTCTCTGAAACCGCCTGAACGATTTTGATGATACTTAAGCACACTGGTATTTGGGATAGTCCCTCTCAGATTTGTGTTTTTTGCGGCCGCCAGTCATCCAAGATGGCCGCCATAGCTAAAACTAGGTCAAATTTAAATAAATTTCAAATGACATTTCCTCGGAAACCACTTATTCCATTCTTGTGAAATACCATATACATGTTCCTTGGGTTAGCCTCTATCAAGTTTGTGTTTTTCATTATCGTCAAATAATCAAAATTATTCAAAATGGCTTCATATAACCCAAAGTTTACATAGAGTTATATACAGGAAGAATGTTTCTTGGGTTGACCTCTGTCCTGTTTATGTTTTTGAATCACATCATGCAAGTAGAGCATCTACAACCCTCTTGGGCCTCTTGTTTATTATTATAATTTTTTTCGTTTACATTTGTATTAGCTCTACTGATCAGAGATCAGCAGAGCTTATGCTGTGGTCTGACGTCCGTCCGTCCGTCTGTCTGTCTGTCCATAATTTTGTTGTTGTAGCAGACTACTCTGAAACTATTGAATGGATTGTCATGAAACTTTACATAATTGTTGCCCATGAAGTCTAGTTGATCCTAGCAAAAATTCATGTTGATATGAAGTCGAAGATGGCCGCCAAATCTAAAAATAGATTTTTAAAAAACAAGTTTGTAGCGACTACTTCTTGAAAACTCTAAGTGATATTGATATGGGACTTTTTCTAAAATGATCAGTATGGAATGATGTTGATCCTTTTCGAAAATTATTTTGATGCGACGTTAAACATGGCTGCCAGCGGCCATCTTTGTTGACAAAGAGTTGTATAATGAAAACTTGTAGCGACTACTCTTCTGAAAGGGTTTTCATGAAACTTCACAGGAATGTTGCTCTTGATGTCTAATTGATATGGGACTAAAATGATCAGCATGACATGATGTCGGTCCCTGTCGAAAATCGTTTTGATTCAACGTTAAACATGGCTGCTAGCGGCCATCTTTGTTTACATAATGTTATTTAATAAAAAGTTGTAGCGACTACCCAGGACTCTGAAACTACTCGACAGATTTCCATGAAACTTCACAGGAATGTGGCACTGGATGTCTAAATGATCCTAACAACATTTCAGGTTGGTCGGAAATTCAAGAAACTTTACATAATTGTTGCCCATGAAGTGTAGTTGATCCTAGCAAAAATTCATGTTAATATGAAGTCGAAGATGGCCGCCAAATCTAAAAATATATTTTTAAAAAAACAAGTTTGTAGCGAGTACTTCTTGAAAACTAAAAGTGAAATTGATATGGGACTTTTTCTAAAATGATCAGTATGGAATGATGTTGATCCTTTTCGAAAATTATTTTGATGCGACGTTAAACATGGCTGCCAGCGGCCATCTTTGTTTACAAAGAGTTATATAATGAAAACTTGTAGCGACTACTCTTCTGAAAGGATTTTCATGAAACTTCACAGGAATGTTGCTCTTGATGTCTAATTGATCCTAGCAAAATTTCAGGATGGTGGGAAATTGAAGATGGCCGCCACGGCTAAAAATAAATTTTCGAAAACAAGTTTGTAGCGACTACTTCTTGAAAACTATAAGTGATATTGATATGCGTCTTTTCCTAAAATGATCAGTATGATATGATGTTGATCCTTGTTAAAAATTATTTTGATTCGATGTTAAACATGG
Source organism: Cyrtodaria siliqua (assembly GCA_037043455.1). Classification (NCBI taxonomy): domain Eukaryota; kingdom Metazoa; phylum Mollusca; class Bivalvia; order Adapedonta; family Hiatellidae; genus Cyrtodaria; species Cyrtodaria siliqua. Next base: position 271,600 of record JAWPHD010000650.1, on the reverse strand, counting down.
CTGCCAGGAGCCATCTTTGTTTACATAGAGTTATATAGTAAAAAATGTAGCGACTACAACTCTTAACTACTCGACGGATTTTCATGAAACTTCACAGGAATGTTGCTCTTGATGTCTAATTGATTCTAGCAAAATTTCAGGTCGCCCGGATATTCAAGATGGCCACCATGGCTAAAAATAGATTTTCAAAATACAAGTTTGTAGCGACTACTTCTTGAAAACTATATAAGTGATATTGATATGGGACTTTTTCTAAAATGATCAGTATGACATGATGTTGATTCTTGTCAAAAATTATTTTGATTTGACGTTAAACATGGCCGCCAGCGGCCATCGTTGTTTACATAGAGTTATATAAGGAAAACTTGTAGCGACTACTCCTCTGAAACTACTTGACCGATTTTCATGAAACTTCACAGGAATGCTGATCTAGCTATCAAAAACCTATCAATAGAGCTTCAAGGTCATTGACCTCTTTTTAGCTCTACTGGCCAAGGGCCAGCAGAGCTTATGGGATGGTGTGTTTTCCGTCTTCCGTCGTCCGTCGTCTGTTAACTTTTCTTCAAACGACTTCTACTCAGAAACGTTTTTTCTAATTTTGACCAAACTTCCTTAGATGAATGCTTTTTAGATTTGTTAAAATTAGGTCAGCGCTACATCCAAGATGGCTGCCATTAACATATATAGTCAAAACCTTAAAAAATCTTTTTCTCCAGAACCGCTGGACAGATTTTTTTTTTAATTGTTTGATTTTTTTTTTTTTTTTTTTTTTAATTTTTTTTTTTTTTTAATTGATTGTAGTTTTTTGATTTTTATTTTTTTTCAATTTTGATATTTTTTTTGTATTATTTATTTTTAGTTTTTTTTTTTCAATTTTATTATCTCTACTGGCCAACTTGGAAAACCAGCCAGATCGGACCAGTAATGGCGGAGTTATGGCTCTTGATATAGTTAAAAATGCTATATTTTGCCTCTTTAAGATGATAGTCACTTGCTTCATTGATGTCATAAGAGCCATATTAGCCAGTAGAGCGTCCACAGGCCCTCTTGGGCCTCTTGTTTAATTGTTTTTTTGTTTTTTTGTTATTTCTTTAACCAGCCAGATCGGACCCGTAACAGCAGAGTTATGGCCCTTGATTTATTTAAAAAAGCTATATTTTGCCTTGTTAAGATGATAGGCCTTCATTTTTCAACTTCATTTTTAAACTTTACCAGATTGTTAATATCAATATAAGCTCTGACAAATTTGAAAAACAGCCAGATTGGACCATTTACACAGGATTTTCTAAAATGTGCTATATTTTGGTCTCATTAAGACGATAGAGCCTTCATTTGGGCCGATTTCAGTGAAACATTTCAGGGATGATCAGTACCAAGCCTAGTTGTACATATCGTCACCGAGTTCCGGTTGAATGATTTTGGCTGAGTTACGTCCCTTCAAAGGTTTTAATATACAAACTTTGTCCAGACTAGTTCTCCTGAACCCCTTGCTGGAATTAAACAAAACTTTTTAGGGATGATCATTTCCAGGTCTAGTTGTGCAAATCATCGCCGTGTTCCGGTTGAATGATTTTTTGCAGAGTTGTAGCCCTTTAAAGGTTTTAATACACAATTATTGTCCGGACTAGTTCTCCTGAACCTCTGGCTGGATTTCAGCAAAGCTTGGCAGGGATGATCAGTACCAAGACTAGTTGCGTATATCATCGCCAAGTTTTGGTTGAATGATATTATACATAAACTTTATGATTAGCCAGTAGAGCGTCCACAGGCCCTCTTGGGCCTCTTGTTTTAAAGATGATCTATCATGAATTATCGAAAATTAATCAAAATTATACTAAGATGAGAGTGTAAAATAAAGCCTAAGGCCTAGCACCAATTCATCATTGCGTTTATATGCCCAGAATGGTAAAAAATGGTCTACTACACTAAGTTTTGATCATACTGAATAAACAGGAATAGAGGAAAATAATACAGGTATATATGTCATTTTCTCGAAAGTGTTAACCAGTAGAACAACCGTGCGATGTCGTCATCTTAATATTTGTGTAACTTAACAAGAACCTTAATTTATTTATATAAATTATATTTAATTTCAGGTTCACTCAATGTACTCCAGTGACAGATAGATATTCCAGCAACATCGAGTCATACTATATTCCCAATGCTGAAACCTATACAATATTCCAACCACTTGAACATTGAGAGACTGAAAATATTCCAATTGAAAATAGACAAGAGATAGTTCAACCACATACAGACACGAGCCTTTCCAACTACATAGAAATACGAGACCTACCAATGGCATAAAGACGTGAAATATTTCAACAGCATAAAATTGTAACATATGTCAGCCACATAAGAGATATATCAACCAATAGAGACCTGATAGACTTCAACCAAAAGGAGATCTAAGATATTTCAACCACTTTAAGATAATTCAACAACATACTGAATGACCTGAGATATTTCTACCATGCAGAGACCAAAAAATAAAATGTTCTAACCGCATGATGACAATATATATTTCAACCCCAGATGCTTCAGATTCAGTTATTTTAACCACATAGATCTAAGATATTTCTACCACATGGATACAAAACATATTACAACAAATATAGGCCTGAGATGTTTCAACCCCATGGAGATGTAAAATAATCCAACAGCAGGGCCTTGAGATGTTCCAAACACATAGAGGCTGGAGGTTTTTAAACCAAGTTACAGACATGAGATACTGAGGAAAAAGACGCAGCTTTCGCATATTTCATAAGTTGTATTATAGCCATGTATGAGCAAATAAACAATGGAATGAAAAACAGATACAACCAAGTGCACCGTCAAACATTAATGGTACGGTTCAGCTGAAAGCAGCATAAATCAATCAAAAATCAAAACCAGTGTGAACTAAGATAATTATTATGTGTTTCAAGTGATCTTCTTAGCTGAATTGCCAAAGTTTATGCGTTGTAATGATTAATCAGTTGTAACTCACTGATCATCTGTTACTTAGACATCCGATTATGGTGATTGATTATGGAAGTCTGCAAGCGGTCATTGGTAAAATGTAAAAATGCACTTTAATTAATGTTAAGAAACATGATTATCCAAGAGACAATCTGTCTTACCAGCTTTGTTACAATTAGATGTTTGATCAGTTTTACAATCAGCAAAATTGACTCGCATGTTATGGAGATTAACTGCGATGATAATGTAGAAACGGGCAAATTTTGACTAGTAATATATATGATTAATTCAGTGAACTCTTTTCGCTTTTCACACAATTTGCTTTTCGCACAATTTGATAAGAAGGTTGATATAGATTGTGTTGCATATCATATTCAGTGCGATTTTTCCTAGACCACACTTGAGTTTACCCTTTTAAGAGTTTGCTTCAATAAGATCGAGGATAATTTTGACAGTGAGTGAAATCAAAGAATGTGACAACAACAACATTAACAGTATTGACTTATGTTGTAAGTGAAACCAAAATCATTTGAGTAAAACAATCATATTTTTAGCATATTCTAGTGTTTATTTTGTATCAAAAATGAGATATAGGGTCCTATAGAAACCTTAGCGTCCGAACGCAATGGCATCATAGGTCCGCACTGTACTTGATAATACAAAGAAAGAGACAAAATCCAAGAGAAAGAGTGGTGAAGACAGGGTTTACCGACTTGGAACGGTCAGTAGGCAATCAGGTCTACTGGTTAGCTTGAATCGATTTTATATGCGCACAATCCTCGCTATTATCCTGTCCTCAGCGCCCAAATAGACAAGACAGTGTAAACAAAACTACATCCTATCAAAAGGAATTCTCTAACAATAAAGTTCACATCCGGAGTAACTAACTAAAGAAACACATACAAAATAATCAGAATCGTAATGAACAACCATAGTAGTTGTAGCTAAAGAGAAAACCAATCTCTCTACGACCAGAAAACCCGAGGGACGAAAGCTCATGCACCCTCAAGGCACATTCAATTTTGCATGAATTATTGTGTTGTAAATGATATGATTACTTATATCATATGATGTTATACATTTTGCATCAATGTCGTATATTTAATACGCCCAATATACTAAGATTTCTACCGAAATGGTTATAATTTTTAGCTCTACTGACCGAAGGCCAGCAGAGATTTGGTTATAATTTTTAGCTCTACTGACCGATGGCCAGCAGAGATTATGGGATAGCGAATTGTCTGTCGTCCATTAACTTTTGTCTTGTTTACACGATAGGGACTTCATTATTACTCGGATGTTTACGAAACTCTGCCAGTGTCTTTATATCAATAAAAGCTTGGATTTGTTCGAGAACCAGCAAGATCAGATTAGTAACACCAGAGTTATGGCCCTTGATTTTGCTGAAAAATGCCATATTAAGCCTTATTTACACTCTAGCGCCTTCATTTTGTATTTGATCTTTAAGAAACTTTGTCGATGTTTTTATATCAATGGAAGCTCAGCCAGATCGGATCAGTAACACCAGAGTTATGGCCCTTGTTTTGCTAAAATGTGCCAAATTAAGTCTTGTTTACACTCTGGTACCTGCTTTTTGTATTTGACCTTTACAAAACTGTGCCAGTGTATTTATATCAATGAAAGCTCAGATCTGTTCGAAAACCAGCCAGATCAGATTTGTAACACCAGAGTTGTGGCCCTTGTTTTGTTGAAAAGTGATTTTCTGCCTAGTTAACACTCTAGCACTTTCATTTATTATTTGATCTGTACCAAACTTACACAGCTCGTTAATATCAACAAAAGATCAGACAAGCTTAAAAACCAGCCAGATCGGACCATATACACTGGAGTTTTGGCCCTTGTTTTTGCTAAAAAAATGCCATATTGTGACTTGTGAACACTCGTATCACCTTCTTTTATTATTTGATCTTTACCAAATTTGCATAGATCGTTAGTAGCAATGAAATCTGTAAGTGAAACACAAAGATGCTCGTGTATATATAAACACAAAAAAGCAATAGCCTAGAAAGCCTCAAAGAAGGTACACATCAAAATCGGATTAGTAACACCAGAGTTATGCCCCTTGATTTAGTTAAACATGCTGTATTTTGCCACATTAAGAAGATAGGTCCTTCGTTTGGCTAAATTTTAATGAACTGCATGGATGATCAGTACCAAATATGGTCATGCATATCGTCCACGCATTCCGGTTGAATGTTTTTTGACAGGGGTAAAACACAATTTGTCCGGACCATATTTCATGAACCCCTGACTGAAAATCAATAAAACTTTGCAGAGGTGATCAGTACCAAGCCTACTTATGCATGTCATAGCTGTATTTTTGTTGAAAGATTTTTGGCCCTTTAAAGGCTTTAATACACACATATTGCCCGGACTAGTTCTCCTGATCCCCAGTTTGGATATCGGTGGAACTTTGCAGGGATAATCAGTGCCTGACCTAGTTGTGCATGCCGTCGCCGTGTTCCGCTTGAATGATTTTTTGCGGAGTTATGGCGCTTTAAAGGTTTGAATACACTAACATTGTACATGCTAGTTCTCCTGAATACTGGACTGGATTTCAACGAAACTTGGCAGTGATGAGCAGTAGCAAGCCTAGTTGCACATATCATCACCATGTTTTTGTTGAATGATTTTGACAATTATTGCCCCTTATACACAAACTTTGTCCAGACTAGTCTTCCCAAACTCTTGACTGGATTTCAGTGAACTTGGCAAGTATGATCAGTATCAAGCCTAGTTGCGCATATCACAGACTCCACAGAGCCAGTCGAGCGATACAGGCCCTCTTGGGCCTCTTGTGTGTAGATCTGTTTCGACAACACGTTTTTATGCGCCCGTTTGAAAAAGAGTACATGGTATGGGGTTATTTAAGGTCTTTATCATGACACCGCATATGCAGACTTGGAAACGTGGTTCTATCTTGCCATTCTCCATATTTTATCTTGATGGAGATGGAGGATGAGTCTTGCACGTTCATTCCTTTTAGGCGACATATAACCTTTCTTGTGTTGGTGCGTCTGAAACCCAATTCAATTCGTCCGACAATAAGCATGCTGCATGATAACTTTGAAACCATAACGCTCATGACTTTTCATAGTTACATTGCCCTTGAGGAGAGGAAACATGTTATTATCTACGCTTGGTAGGACAAGTGTCAAGATTGCCATCCCTTATATGGAAATACATATTGTGTGATAACTTCAAAACCATGACACCCACATTCATGAAACGTTAATAGATAAATTGTCCCTTGGCGAGCGTAGAAACCTTTTGTTTTTGGGTTAAAAGGTTGCAATGATCTTAATAAAATATGCATTCTGCGAGATAACTCTGAAAGCACAACACAATATAAAACTTTGTTGGTATATTGCCCTTTAAGATAGGTGGAAGCCTATTGCTTTTGGGATCAGTTGATCATCAAGGTCACATTAACCTGACAATGACCCAGTTCTGAGAAACACTCCTTCCACTGTAATTTGTCACTGTTAGATATACAATCATGGAACTTTACGGAAATAGTACCCCTATTAAAACAATGACTTCTATTCATGTTTGGGCTAGAAGGTCAACGTTTAGGGCATTTGACATTGCCTTGATCAATGCATCATAGTGTAAGGATATAAAATGAATGAAAACGAATGAAATATTTTTCTGAAACAATGTAGTTTGTTTGTGTTGTGTTTTACTTCATTTTCAATACACGCAATGTTATATATGACTTCTTTGTGGTGGAGGTAGACCACCCATACTTTTCCGTAACAATCGACACTTCCTCACTTAAAGTCGAGCTCAATGGTATGTAGGAAAACAGGCCATGGGAAAAAACAGTGCAGTATCAATAACTGTCAGGCTATGCACGAGTCACATTACTATGTAAAGGACTAATCGCAAGGAAACACATCATTCTCAAATCAGAATCTGAGATGCTAAGTTAATATCAGATCTGAGTTAAAATATTCAATCTAAAACAAACTGTTGTTTTTTGGGGGTTTTTTTTTTTTTTTGGTTTGATATTTTGACTAATACTTACTTGGAAGATTTTTTCTTTTTCATTTCCTTAAAAAATATTTAGAGAAATTTCCCAGTCAGAAAATGGGAGAATTTTCCCAAAACATTTTGGGAAAATTTTCCCGATAACATTTGGCAAAATTTTCCCAAAAAGAATTTGGGAGAATTTTCCCATTTTATTTTGGGAAAGTTTTTATTTCATTAAATTATAAACATAAGGGCATATTTAATTGTCAACACTGCAACAGAAGCTGTTTCCAGGCTTTGAAATGTTGTTTTAGCTATAAAGAAATAACTCATTTTCCCATGGGAAAATTTTCCCAAATTACAATATTGGGAAAATATTCCGATGGGAAAATATCAAAGTGCTCTTATCGCTGTAAAACTTCGTCATAGACCCTAAATATGAAAGCCGCATACTATTTTGACATTATATTGAAAGATAAATACTTTTTGCTTTTCCCATGGGAATATATTATCCCATGGGAAAGACCTTTCCCATGGGAAAAAAGCTTTTCCCATGGGAAAATAGGCTTTTCCCATGGGAAAGGTCAACTTCGCGTCAAATTTCTCGGAAAAATTAAAGTGTCAACAATGAAATAGAATATAATTTTACTATCATTTGATATGTGCTTTCATATGATATAGTCGAAAGTAGCTTATCCGGAATTACTTGCTGGTTTTGCCAAAAACCGGCGCGGCAAAAAAAAAACGGCGGCTGTTCTTTCAGTAGTGGAATACATATATAAAAGTAAATACTGAGCTAATTTTATTTTCGATTTCCATGTCACTATAGTGTGTACAGTATTTTACATTGAAAATGTCAAAATAACTCCGAAATGGGTGTAATTTAAAGAATCCTTTTAATACAAATCGAGTGTCCCTTTAATACAAATCGAGTGTCCCTTTAATACAAAATGTCGAGTGTCCCTTTAATACAAAATGTCAAGTGGCCCTTTAATACAAAATGTCAAGTGCCCCTTTAATACAAAATGTCAACTGTTCAATGTCAAGTGTCCATTTAATACAAATTGTCAAGTGTCCCTTTAATACAAATTGTCAAGATTCCCTTTAATACAAATTGTCAAGTGTCCCTTTAATACACATTTAATATACATTTATTTTAAGTCTTTCCTAGTTTAGTTCTCTAAAAATACCGCAATGTCAGTTTCAAAATAGATGAGCACAATCATTTTAATATAACTCTCTCTCTCTCTCTCTCTCTCTCTCTCTCTCAGCATAATCGATCAAACTTACGTGGTGGTGTTGTTGTTGTTGGTGGTGGTGGTGGGCGTGTTGGGTTTATAATCACGACTCTTGGCGGTGAACGCGGTGAAGCATTATGCCAAAAAGAACCGTTTGCAGATGTCGAAAATATGACACACACACAAATCACCTGAAAATAAATGTATGCATTTCAATCGATTGGAAGTTAACAGAAACTATTTTAACTATGTTAAGAGGGGGAAATACTGGCAGGTACGGTATAATACACCACGCCCTGTAAAAAGAAAGCCTGTACACAAAGTAAGACAAGTCGAATGATTTTGAATGATACTATCAGCTGAATTGTGATAAAAAACATGAAGTAATTAAAACGGCAATTATACAAGTAACCGTTTTGCTATTCTTTTATTGTTTCTGTGAACAAAAACGTATCTTTAAAAACAAAATTGCACAATAAAGTGAAACCGTTGTTTTGTGCCATTGGTGATTTGTATTTTATTTTATTTTTCTATCTGTTTTGATAGGTACAAAACGCATAATATACATTTTATGAAGGTTTTGAGTCACTTTTGAAGCTTTGGAAGACAGCGGCATCTATTATATTTGGACGAACAAAAGAGAAAAATAGGAATATACACAGTTACACACATAACGAGAAGAGTGTTACCATCAGAGCAGGTTATTTCCATTAATACAAATAATTATAATTGTATGTGGGAAGGAGACGATACGTGCTGTATGTGTAGGCGGTGGGAAGGAGACGATGCGTGCAGTATGTGTAGGCGGTGGGAAGGAGACGATACGTGTTGTATGTGTAGGCGGTGGGAAGGAGACGATACGTGTTGTATGTATAGGCGGTGGGAAGGAGACGATGCGTGCTGTATGTGAAAGCGGTGGGAAGGAGACTATACGTGCTGTATGTGTAGGCGGTGGGAAGGAGACGATACGTGTTGTATGTGTAGGCGGTTGGAAGGATACGATGCGTGCTGTATGTGTAGGCGGTGGAAAGGATACGATACGTGCTGTATGTGTAGGCGGTGGGAAGGAGACGATGCGTGCAGTATGTGTAGCGGTGGGAAGGAGACGATGCGTGCAGTATGTGTAGGCGGTGGGAAGGAGACTATACGTGCTGTATGTGTAGGCGGTGGGAAGGAGACGATACATGTTGTATGTGTAGGCGGTTGGAAGGAGACGATACATGTTGTATGTGTAGGCGGTTGGAAGGAGACGATGCGTGCTGTATGTGTAGGCCGTGGGAAGGAGACGATACAAGTTAATTGTGTGGGCGGTTAGGAGGAGACGATACGTGCTGTATGTGCAGGCGTTGGGAAGGAGACGATACGTGCTGTATGAGTAGGCGGTGGTAAGTAGACGATATTTACAACCATTACGTGCTGTATATTTAGGCGGTGAGAAGGAGACGATACGTGCTGTATGTGTAGGCAGTGGGAAGGAGACGATACATGTTGTATGTGTAGGCGGTGAGGAGACGATACGTGCTGTATGTGTAGGCTGTGGGAAGGAGACGATCCGCGCTGTATGTGTAGGCGGTCGGAAGGAGGCGATACGTGCTGTATGTGTAGGCGGTGGGAAGTAGTCGATATTTACAACCATTACGTGATGTATGTGTAGTCGGTGACGAGACCATACAAGATGCATGTGTAGGCGGTTGGACGGAGACGATGCGTGCTGTACGTGTAGGCGGTGGGAAGGAGACGATACGTGTTGTATGTGTAGGTGGTGGGATGGAGACGATACATGTTGTAAGTGTAGGCAGTTGGAAGGAGACGATACGTGCTGTATGTGTAGGCGGTGGGAAGGAGACGATAAGTGCTGTATGTGTATGCGGTAGGAAGTAGTCGATATTTACAACCATAACGTGCTGTATGTGTAGGCGGTGAGAAGGAGACGATACGTGCTGTATGTGTATGCGGTGGGAAGGAGACGATACGTGCTGTATGTGTAGGCGGTGGGAAGTAGGCGATACTTACAACGATTACGTGCTATATGTGTAGGCGGTGACGAGACGATACGTGCTGTATGTGTAGGCGATGGGAAGGAGACGATACGTGATGTATGTGTAGGCAGTGGGAAGGAGACATTACCTGCTTTACGTTTAGGCGATGGGAAGGAGACGATATGTAGAACCATTACTCGCTGTATGTGTAGGTGGTGAGGAGACGATACGTGCTGTATGTGTAGGCGGTGGAAAGGAGGCGATACGTGCTGTATGCATAGGCGGTGGGAAGGAGACGATACGTGCTGTTTGTGTAGAAGGGGGGAAGGAGACGATAGGTACTGTATGTGTGGGCGGTGGGAAGTAGATGATATTTACTACCATTACGTGCTGTATATTTAGGCGGTGAGAAGGAGACGATACGTGTTGTATGTGTAGGCAGTGGGACGGAGACGATACATGTTGTATGTGTAGGCGGTGAGGAGACGATACGCGCTGTATGTTTAGGCGGTGGGAAGGAGACGATACGTGCTGTGTGTGTAGGCGGTCGGAAGGAGGCGATACGTGTTGTATGTGTAGGCGGTGGGAATTAGGCGATATTTTCAACCATTACGTGCTGTATATTTAGGCGGTGAGAAGGAGACGATACGTCATGTATGTTTAGGCAGCGGGAAAGAGACGATATATGTTGTATGTGTAGGCGGTGAGGAGACGATACGTGATGTATGTGTAGGCGGTCGGAAGACGACGATACGTGCTGTATGTGTAGGCAGTGAGAAGGAGACGATACATGTTGTATGTGTAGGCGGTGAGGATACGATACGTGCTGTATATGTAGGTGGTGGGAAGGAGACGATACGTGCTGTATGTGTAGGCGGTCGGAAGGAGGCGATACTTGATGTATGTGTAGGCGGTGAGGAGACGATACACGCTGTATGTGTTGGCGGTTGGAATGAGACGATACGTACTGTATGTATAGGCGGTGGGAAGGAGACGATATATGTTGTATGTGTAGGCGGTGGGAAGGAGACGATGCGTGCTGTACGTGTAGGCGGTGGAAAGGAGACGATAAGTGCTGTATGTGTATGCGGTAGGAAGTAGTCGAGATTTACAACCATTACGAGATATATGTGTAGGCGGTGAGAAGGAGACGATACGTGCTGTATGCATATGCGTTGGGAAGGAGACGATACATGTTGTATGTGTAGGCGGTGAGGAGACGATACGTGCTGTATGTGTAGGCGGTGGGAAGAAGACGATATGTGCTGTATGTGTAGGCGTTGGGAAGTAGGCGATATTTACAACCATTACGTGCAATATGTGTAGGCGGTGAGGAGACGATACGTGCTGTATGTGTAGGCGGTGGGAAGGAGACGATCCTTGATGTATGTGTAGGCAGTGGGAAGGAGACATAACGTGCTTTACGTTTAGGCGGTGGGAAGGAGACGATATTTAGAACCATTACGTGCTGTATGTGTATGTGGTGAGGAGACGATACGTTCTGTATGTGTAGTCGGTGGAAAGGAGACGATACGTGCTGTATGTATAGGTGGTGGGAAGGAAACGATACGTGCTGTATGTGTAGGAGGTGGGATGGAGACGACAGGTACTGTATGTGTAGGCTGTGGGAAGTAGACGATATTTACAACCATAACGTGCTGTATGTGTAGGCGTTGAGGAGACGATGCGTGTTGTATGTTTTGGCGTTGAGACGGAGACGATACGTGCTGTATGTTTAGGCGGTGGGAAGGAGGCGATACATGTTGTATGTGTAGGCGGAGGGAAGGAGACGATGCGTGCTGTATATGTAGGCTGTGGGAAGGAGTCGATACGTGCTGTTCGTGTAGGCGTTGGGAAGTAGACGATACGTGCTGTATGTGTAGGCGATGGGAAGTAGACGATATAAACAACCATTACGTGCTGTATGTGTAGGCGGTGGGAAGGAGACGATACGTGCTGTATGTGTAGACGGTGGGAAGGAGACAGTATCTACAACAGGCATTACCATCGAAACATTATAAAACTTGTCAAAAGAGGTATAATATCAGACATTCACATGATCAATATATTCTACAACTGTTCAAATTATATGATTTTTTTATACAAACGTGCACTTTATCATTCAATGTTTCGTTGAATTTAAAGCCGGTATTTGTAATCAAAACCGGGATCAGTCGCGAAACTCTCAAATAAATAGAGGGAAAATGAAACGGAAAAACTAGTGTGCATTTCTTATTACAGAGTTTCGCTAGAGCAATAATTTTGCAAACGTGTTTTGTCAACTATAAAAACTACAATGAAATAGATAAATTTTCTGAAGTAACCGAAATATTCGTGGTATTTTTGATACATTTTGTCTATTTCTTTTGAACAAATTATTTAAAAACGTTAGATGATTTATTTACTATTCTCACTTTTAAATGATCAACTGTGTATCTTATTATGAAAGCTGCATGTATTCAAAGTCTAAATCAGTTTTCAAACTTAATATATTAATTACTGAAGTTTTAAAATAAGAAACCCTTGTTTCGTAGTCCATGTTAATATTGAACATATTTCAGTAGAACTGGGTTATTGGTTAGTATTTAAAAACGAAGGAATCAATACCAAAATCTATCATGCTTAATGTATGTAGAAAAACAATTGCTATATAAAATAAAATTTAAATTACTAATTGTTTCAGATATGAAAATATCCGTCTTAAATTTCCCCTTGAAGGTTGCGCACTTCTAAATATAGCCTGGGATAAGCGCCTCATTGTCAGTATGTATTAGTTTGAAATTTTCAAAATACATTTTCAAGAAGGATAAGCCATGAATATAATAATCCCCATCAGCAAGGATCTCTGAATTGATACACATACCTGTTTTAAGCTCCAATAAAAATGCATGTCAATATTCAGTGTGGGTTCCATACTGTTTGTAAACAGTATGTACATATTTTGAGCTGGGAAATGTGTGCCTTTCGTGCTTTCAAAGGTTTGTGATGGAAAAATCTATAAAATAATGTACTTTAATGAAAAGCTGGTGTCTAGCTCTTTATATAATAGGTGATAGGTCACACAGGTGGCATATGTGAAAGCATTTAGTTTCCTGAATCATATAAAGCGCAAAGCACTCATTTTATAATGTCTAAAATTCAAACATAAATATTCAATTTTCCAATGTAGATTAATGAAACTGTTAAATTAGTTCAGATCAATCATTGCATTAAGCAATATTAAATAATATTCGAAGCAAATATGTATATATATTTTTTTAAATTTTATTCAAATATCAAGTGCACGTGTTGTTACTTATATCTAAATGTTTACATGTAGTGTTGCATGTGTCTCGGTGTGTATATGTTGCATTGGATGATTTAACCTTGAAGAAAGTTCAAAATAACATAGATGTAAACATATTTACAATGTATGCAGATTATTTATGCAAATTCATTTATGATAAAATTTGGACTGTTCTCATTGGACTATTTTATGCAAATTCATTTCTGATGAACTTTGAACTGTTTTCATTGGATAGTTTTGTTGGGGAGGCTTTTGGGGTAGTCTTTTGGCAGTATATAAACAGGCTCTGGGAGCAGCTCAATAGTTTAAGTATTCTTCATTAAAGTTAATTTAGATTTAGATGATTTTAGAAATATAATTGTGAGGGGATTTAATACATATTGTGCTCATTCAGTGAAATTGGATATTTGGACTAAACGGGAAATATTGGAAATTAATTTAGACTGAAAGAGCACTTACTGTTTTGGATTAAAGAGACACTTACTGGTTTGGATTAAAGAGACACTTACTGTTTTAGATGAAAGAGACACTTACTGTTTCGGATTAAAGAGACACTTGCTAATGTGAATTAAAGGAAGATTAGATAATTTTATTTGCACTTAATTAAAAATTGGATATTAATGAAAAAACGGAATTTGTGTATTCTGTAAGTGAATATTTTATGTAAATAAATTTTATAATTCTATTTTGTGTTGCTGGTTTTCCTTCTTCTTTCGTTACATTTAAAACTTTTACAGTCTATACTTAATTTTTTTTTTGAAATATAACATCAAGTCCAACTAAAACAAGTCCTACTAAATAAAAAAAATACACCAGAAATATTTTAAGCCAACACATGTGTTTAAATACATCAACATTTAATTGACAGATAATTTTCAAAAACATTTAATATGTTCCATCTTACTTTAATTGTGTTTGCTTTTGCTACGGGCTGCATATATGTTGAAAACAATTCGATACTCATATATCTTTAATCTTGTTCTAAAAAGACGGAAAAAAATGGAACACACGTTTTCAATTTACATCAATATACGTACTTTTTATAGATTAATACAAGTACATATATAATATTGTTAATGCGTGTTCTGCAGTGTGTCACTAAAATGATGTTTTCTGCTTTTATTTCTATTGACAGGTTATATCTTTGCTTTAAACAGTTGTATAATAATATTTCTTGAGAACATACATTCAAAAAACAAATGTAAAATGGTTTCTTTAGAATTGTTACAAAAAGTACATAGTTTAGAGTTTCGAAGCAAAATCTTACCTGAATAATTCCAGCCATCGTAGACGAGGTCACAAAATTGAGTGCTTACCGTCTAAACCTACCGACTTATATATGTTTGTTTCAGATTTTATTGACTGTTAAAGTGTCATGTCATATACACATAAAACTAAAGCGTAAATGTGGTAAGCCGATGGTATAAGTAAGTGTTCCATAAAAGAAATATATATTGCTACTGAAGTGCAAGTCTTGAAATCTAAACAAGACAAGATGCTCTGGTAAACTATATCAGTTTTGTAAATGTGCGTTATATTGTTAAATTATTACCTTGTTTCTAGCAAGTATTTTAAATATATGATTAGTCTGTAAATAGGGTCAATTGTCCGTCCGTTTACGATACTTTGGATGCTGGGTGGTAATACATGTATCTGGTTGGTAATACATGAAGCAGCGGTCAGTAATAAAAAGACTGAAAGGTTTAAATATATACTGAAAGGAAACAGAGATGCGACACGGGAATTTCCGCTCTATATAATATATACTGCACACTTAATTCTATATATATTCCAAGGAAATACAAAGATGTTTCGTAAAAGAAAAAAGTTGCAGTTAGTTAGAGAAAGGACACAACTGTGATGTTGTAAACGTTTTAATCACAGTACACGTTGTAACAAGAATCATAAATGTTGAAGTTCCTCTTTGAAAAATTGAGACAGTTCAGTACTGTATTTAACGTAAAGAGTTTGCATACTTTTGCATCCTAAGTTTGCGCCGAACGCGTTCTCTGTCAATAATGAAACTTTGCAGGAATACTATCTTACGTAGCCATGTACCATTCGAATAACAGCAGCATAGTGTACATAGAAATACAATATATAGCGGAAATTCCCGTGTCGCGTTTCTTTTTCCTTTCTGTATATATCGATAACACGTCAACATTATATGAATAAGACTGGCAGTTTAATTGGTGTTATACATGTTGATACTTCTTTACATTGAGCTGGTAAACTATTGTATTAAATTATCATATCACTAGATAAGCGGTATGGCATGTAGGGAATATATCTATAAAACTACCATTGACAGCAAATAAACATAGGACTGCAGGTATCTTATCGATCTTACTTCAATGGCTTCTTTGTACGGATAAACATGTCTTCAGTTTACATATGCATGCTTTCCTTCATCGTATTGCATCCCTCCTTCTGGATGTGTCGTGATTTTTTTTACACGCTAACGGTTTCAAGTTATTACAAGTAAACTTCTTCAGCAGGGTTTTCGTTATCACAAACTACGTAGATATTTCTCTAAATTCTACCGCCGCAACGAGGGCCTGCTGGAAAAGTACAACACCAACCTGAAAACACTTCTGCGACTAGGCATATCACAACCCTCATTTTATGGAGATGTGGTCTATAAACTTCGAAAGTTAGAGGGGTCTGACGGGTTTCCTGACCGCTTTACAAATTTAATCAGGAAGTTCGTCAGAAAAGGATATAACCCCTTGGTTTTACAGCGCACTGCATGTTTAGTGATTGACCCCTCTACAGTCAGTCATTACGCTTCACTTTTCACTTGTGCGATGACTGGACTACCTCTTGGGACTCTATGATTGTACCTACTGAAACCCCAACTAAGGGAGGTGGGTGCATGAGCTTTCGTCCCTCGGGTTTTCTGGTCGTACCCTAGATTGGTCTTCTCTTTAGCTGCAAATACTATGGTTGTTCAGTACGATTCTGGATACATCCTGAGATGTTTATTATTTTGTATGTATATCTTAAGTTGGTTTCTCTGGATGTGGACTTTATTGTTAGAGATTTCCTTTTGATGGGATTTAGTTTTGTTTACACTGTCTTGTCTATTTGGGCGCTGAAGTCAGGATAATAGCGAGGATTGTGCGCATATAAAATCGATTCAAGCTAACCAGTAGGTCTTATTGCCTACTGACCGTTCCAAGTCGGTAACCCTGTCTTCACCACCCTTTCTGTTGTATTTTGTCTCTTTCATTGTAGTTTCAAGTCCTTGTTTGCAGTACAGTGCGGACCTACGATGCCATTGCGTTCGGACGCTGTGGTTTCTATAGGACCCTATATATCATTTTGCATTTACAACTGTGTCACCTGTGCAGTGTGGCGATGGTAAAACATCTCCCCGTGCATGTGATCAATGTTGTTATTTTCACCCATCCTATAGAGATGGCGACGTTCGACGTTGTTTTAGCGTTGTTTTGCGCTGTACTTTTAACAGTTTACACCTTATAAAAACATGAGTCGTATATTAAGAACACCAAAAGTCATTCTTTCTCCTCTTAAACTTCACTCTGTGTCTACTGTTTATCTTCACCAGGGAAATTCTAATATTTTTACTCGTAAATTATCGATCAATTTATCACGAATTAATCTTCATTCGGCATCTACCGTTCATATTCCTGGCACTAATTCTATATTCAGAAATACTGCTTCTATTAAATTAACACCACTTAAAACTTCTGTACTTAATCGATATAAAGTTAGACCACCAGTTAATGTTAATAAGTTAAACAGTAGACGTACGTTCTATCCCTCTATCCTTAAGTGCAACTCGAAAAGGTGTAGTGCATGTAAATACTTGTCGCAAAAGTCCACTATTAAGTCCACTACCAATGGTAGAGAGTTTAGTGTCAGTATACCCTCAGACATTAACTGATCGTCAAGTAATATCGTTTATGTTTTGACCTGAAATCATCCTAAATCTGGTATACAATATGTAGGCCAAACTGGTCGATCCATGAAAGTTCGTTTTCGTGAACATTTATATAAAATGCGTCAGTCGAAACGATTTAAAAACTTTCTTTATACACACTTTGGGGATTCGGGGCATTCCATAGATGATGTTAGCATTCAGCCCGTGGAATATATTGAATTTGATAATACTGCTACCAAAGGTTACAAGATACAAGCTAGATATATTGCTGAACTCAAATGGATAAAGCATTTACAAACTCCTTATCCATTGGGGTTGAACGATAACATTTATCAAGAAGGAAACATTTCCAATACCCCAGATATAGATCCTTTTAGCATATTGTCTATTCGTATGCGTAAACGACGGTCACATGGTCTCCGGAAGAACCATAATCTTAAACGTAAATTTAAGAAAGTCTTTACTGTTGCAGACCTTTATTATATTTATAAAAATTCAGGTAGACACGCCCTCCTTAGCAAAGTAGTCAGTCTGTCTTTTTCTTGCTTACAGAAACTTGACGAAGAAGCGGATGCCATTTATGTCCGTACTAATCCATTATATGAGGTTGCATCTATTATTCAAAGTTACACGCAACATATTTTGCGTCCACATATAGATGCTCCATCTGACCATCAAAGGCATTTTTTGAAGATAACTTATGTTGATAAAGGCATCGATTTCATTAATTTAGCCGGTATTTTTAATGATATGCGGGTGACTGACAAAATTCCAAAGTATTTCAAGAATATTAAGACTCCTGTTATATGTTACAAGTATAAGAAATCTACTAGAAATCTCATTTTCAATTATAATCGGATCGTTTCTGATCTTGAGATCGAGACATCTATTCCTACTGATTGAGATTGTCAAAATTCTAAATTTTGTTACGAACCTGCCGGTCACATTCTTACTGGAAATCTTGATGTAATTGAGGATAAGAGGATTCGGCATTTAATTGCCAAAGGGCCTAAGTATCGCCTTCCATCTGATATTAATTTTAATGCCTGTCGCAATGAAATTGCGGGTTCTTTAACGGATTTCTGTACAAAGTGGTGTAGGCGAGAAAAAGACGAAGAAGCGGATGCCATTTATGTCCGTACTAATCCATTATATGAGGTTGCATCTATTATTCAAAGTTACACGCAACATATTTTGCGTCCACATATAGATGCTCCATCTGACCATCAAAGGCATTTTTTGAAGATAACTTATGTTGATAAAGGCATCGATTTCATTAATTTAGAGGTATTTTTAATGATATGCGGGTGACTGACAAAATTCCAAAGTATTTCAAGAATATTGAGACTCCTGTTATATGTTACAAGTATAAGAAATCTACTAGAAATCTCATTTTCAATTATAATCGGATCGTTTCTGATCTTGAGATCGAGACATCTATTCCTACTGATTGAGATTGTCAAAATTCTAAATTTTGTTACGAACCTGCCGGTCACATTCTTACTGGAAATCTTGATGTAATTGAGGATAAGAGGATTCGGCATTTAATTGCCAAAGGGCCTAAGTATCGCCTTCCATCTGATATTAATTTTAATGCCTGTCGCAATGAAATTGCGGGTTCTTTAACGGATTTCTGTACAAAGTGGTGTAGGCGAGAAAAAGCAGATAAACATGCACTTACTGCTTGGATGAAAACTATTTCAGAAATTGTTGAATTACGTATTTTGTTTTACGAATCAAATCCATCCCTGCTTCCACGGCCTTCCACTCACAATTTACGACACCTTAAGAAGGGTATTCAGAATTTACATACTAAATTTGCTCTAGTTCCAGCAGACAAAGCTTCCAACAATATAATTATTGTCTGACGACTACATTATATCAATACTTTGAATGCTGAGCTAGCGAGCACTTCTGCTTATGTTACTACACCTCTGCTGGAGACGGACATTGTTTCCCAGCATGTGACATTTATGGAGACTATAAATGTTTCTGTAATTAGTAAGCAGACGAAGCTCCCTACAATGTACTGGATACCCAAACTTCACAAAATCCCTTACAAAGCACGTTTTATCGCTAATTCTAGTTCATGTACCACGACCAATATATCAAAACTATTGACTTCCTGACTTTCCGCGATTAAAGAACATATTGTAAAATATTGCGGAAAGGCCTTCGAGAACTCAGGAATCAATCTGTTTTGGTCTATCAAAAACTCTGGAGAAGTTCTTGATAAACTACGGTGTAAGCATTTTCATGCCTCTTCTCTAAGCACCTACGACTTTTCTACACTGTATACTACACTACCACATCATCTTATCAAAGAAAAATTGCTTCAGCTTATTCAGAAGACATTTGCTAGAGAAGGTACAACTTTTCTAGCTTGTAATAATGTCAGGGCTTTCTTTACTAACGCCCCCATTGATAAGTATAATATGTGGACTTGTACTGATGTTTGTAGAGCCTTATCTTTTCTTCTGGATAACATCTTTATAAGATACGGTAAAACTATTTACCGCCAGGTTGTTGGTATTCCTATGGGTACTAACTGTGCGCCACTTGTTGCAGATTTGTTTTTGTACTGCTATGAAAGAGATTTTATGTTGAGTTTGTCACCTGCTAGCCAGGGAGAAATTATTGATGCCTTTAATAATACTTCTCGGTATCTTGATGACATACTCGATATTGATAATCCGTTCTTTGCTCATATGGTTACTAACATTTATCCACCAGAGCTCACGTTGAATAAAGCCAACAGTTCGGATACTGTAGCAGCATTTCTCGATCTTCATCTCTCGATTTCAAATGATTGTATTCATACTAAAATCTATGATAAGAGAGATGATTTCAATTTTAACATCGTTAACTATCCACACCTGGATGGAGATGTACCTCGTGCTACCTCATATGGGGTGTATATCTCCCAGCTCATTCGATTTGCTAGAGCGTGTAATGATGTTATAGACTTCAATGATCGTAATCAAGTTATTACAAGTAAACTTCTTCAGCAGGGTTTTCGTTATCACAAACTACGTAGATATTTCTCTAAATTCTACCGCCGCAACGAGGGCCTGCTGGAAAAGTACAACACCAACATGAAAACACTTCTGCGACTAGGCATATCACAACCCTCATTTTATGGAGATGTGGTCTATAAACTTCGAAAGTTAGAGGGGTCTGACGGGTTTCCTGACCGCTTTACAAATTTAATCAGGAAGTTCGTCAGAAAAGGATATAACCCCTTGGTTTTACAGCGCACTGCATGTTTAGTGATTGACCCCTCTACAGTCAGTCATTACGCTTCACTTTTCACTTGTGCGATGACTGGACTACCTCTTGGGACTCTATGATTGTACCTACTGAAACCCCAACTAAGGGAGGTGGGTGCATGAGCTTTCGTCCCTCGGGTTTTCTGGTCGTACCCTAGATTGGTCTTCTCTTTAGCTGCAAATACTATGGTTGTTCAGTACGATTCTGGATACATCCTGAGATGTTTATTATTTTGTATGTATATCTTAAGTTGGTTTCTCTGGATGTGGACTTTATTGTTAGAGATTTCCTTTTGATGGGATTTAGTTTTGTTTACACTGTCTTGTCTATTTGGGCGCTGAAGACAGGATAATAGCGAGGATTGTGCGCATATAAAATCGATTCAAGCTAACCAGTAGGTCTTATTGCCTACTGACCGTTCCAAGTCGGTAACCCTGTCTTCACCACCCTTTCTGTTGTATTTTGTCTCTTTCATTGTAGTTTCAAGTCCTTGTTTGCAGTACAGTGCGGACCTACGATGCCATTGCGTTCGGACGCTGTGGTTTCTATAGGACCCTATATATCATTTTGCATTTACAACTGTGTCACCTGTGCAGTGTGGCGATGGTAAAACATCTCCCCGTGCATGTGATCAATGTTGTTATTTTCACCCATCCTATAGAGATGGCGACGTTCGACGTTGTTTTAGCGTTGTTTTGCGCTGTACTTTTAACAGTTTACACCTTATAAAAACATGAGTCGTATATTAAGAACACCAAAAGTCATTCTTTCTCCTCTTAAACTTCACTCTGTGTCTACTGTTTATCTTCACCAGGGAAATTCTAATATTTTTACTCGTAAATTATCGATCAATTTATCACGAATTAATCTTCATTCGGCATCTACCGTTCATATTCCTGGCACTAATTCTATATTCAGAAATACTGCTTCTATTAAATTAACACCACTTAAAACTTCTGTACTTAATCGATATAAAGTTAGACCACCAGTTAATGTTAATAAGTTAAACAGTAGACGTACGTTCTATCCCTCTATCCTTAAGTGCAACTCGAAAAGGTGTAGTGCATGTAAATACTTGTCGCAAAAGTCCACTATTAAGTCCACTACCAATGGTAGAGAGTTTAGTGTCAGTATACCCTCAGACATTAACTGATCGTCAAGTAATATCGTTTATGTTTTGACCTGAAATCATCCTAAATCTGGTATACAATATGTAGGCCAAACTGGTCGATCCATGAAAGTTCGTTTTCGTGAACATTTATATAAAATGCGTCAGTCGAAACGATTTAAAAACTTTCTTTATACACACTTTGGGGATTCGGGGCATTCCATAGATGATGTTAGCATTCAGCCCGTGGAATATATTGAATTTGATAATACTGCTACCAAAGGTTACAAGATACAAGCTAGATATATTGCTGAACTCAAATGGATAAAGCATTTACAAACTCCTTATCCATTGGGGTTGAACGATAACATTTATCAAGAAGGAAACATTTCCAATACCCCAGATATAGATCCTTTTAGCATATTGTCTATTCGTATGCGTAAACGACGGTCACATGGTCTCCGGAAGAACCATAATCTTAAACGTAAATTTAAGAAAGTCTTTACTGTTGCAGACCTTTATTCTATTTATAAAAATTCAGGTAGACACGCCCTCCTTAGCAAAGTAGTCAGTCTGTCTTTTTCTTGCTTACAGAAACTTGACGAAGAAGCGGATGCCATTTATGTCCGTACTAATCCATTATATGAGGTTGCATCTATTATTCAAAGTTACACGCAACATATTTTGCGTCCACATATAGATGCTCCATCTGACCATCAAAGGCATTTTTTGAAGATAACTTATGTTGATAAAGGCATCGATTTCATTAATTTAGCCGGTATTTTTAATGATATGCGGGTGACTGACAAAATTCCAAAGTATTTCAAGAATATTGAGACTCCTGTTATATGTTACAAGTATAAGAAATCTACTAGAAATCTCATTTTCAATTATAATCGGATCGTTTCTGATCTTGAGATCGAGACATCTATTCCTACTGATTGAGATTGTCAAAATTCTAAATTTTGTTACGAACCTGCCGGTCACATTCTTACTGGAAATCTTGATGTAATTGAGGATAAGAGGATTCGGCATTTAATTGCCAAAGGGCCTAAGTATCGCCTTCCATCTGATATTAATTTTAATGCCTGTCGCAATGAAATTGCGGGTTCTTTAACGGATTTCTGTACAAAGTGGTGTAGGCGAGAAAAAGCAGATAAACATGCACTTACTGCTTGGATGAAAACTATTTCAGAAATTGTTGAATTACGTATTTTGTTTTACGAATCAAATCCATCCCTGCTTCCACGGCCTTCCACTCACAATTTACGACACCTTAAGAAGGGTATTCAGAATTTACATACTAAATTTGCTCTAGTTCCAGCAGACAAAGCTTCCAACAATATAATTATTGTCTGACGACTACATTATATCAATACTTTGAATGCTGAGCTAGCGAGCACTTCTGCTTATGTTACTACACCTCTGCTGGAGACGGACATTGTTTCCCAGCATGTGACATTTATGGAGACTATAAATGTTTCTGTAATTAGTAAGCAGACGAAGCTCCCTACAATGTACTGGATACCCAAACTTCACAAAATCCCTTACAAAGCACGTTTTATCGCTAATTCTAGTTCATGTACCACGACCAATATATCAAAACTATTGACTTCCTGACTTTCCGCGATTAAATAACATATTGTAAAATATTGCGGAAAGGCCTTCGAGAACTCAGGAATCAATCTGTTTTGGTCTATCAAAAACTCTGGAGATGTTCTTGATAAACTACGGTGTAAGCATTTTCATGCCTCTTCTCTAAGCACCTACGACTTTTCTACACTGTATACTACACTACCACATCATCTTATCAAAGAAAAATTGCTTCAGCTTATTCAGAAGACATTTGCTAGAGAAGGTACAACTTTTCTAGCTTGTAATAATGTCAGGGCTTTCTTTACTAACGCCCCCATTGATAAGTATAATATGTGGACTTGTACTGATGTTTGTAGAGCCTTATCTTTTCTTCTGGATAACATCTTTATAAGATACGGTAAAACTATTTACCGCCAGGTTGTTGGTATTCCTATGGGTACTAACTGTGCGCCACTTGTTGCAGATTTGTTTTTGTACTGCTATGAAAGAGATTTTATGTTGAGTTTGTCACCTGCTAGCCAGGGAGAAATTATTGATGCCTTTAATAATACTTCTCGGTATCTTGATGACATACTCAATATTGATAATCCGTTCTTTGCTCATATGGTTACTAACATTTATCCACCAGAGCTCACGTTGAATAAAGCCAACAGTTCGGATACTGTAGCAGCATTTCTCGATCTTCATCTCTCGATTTCAAATGATTGTATTCATACTAAAATCTATGATAAGAGAGATGATTTCAATTTTAACATCATTAACTATCCACACCTGGATGGAGATGTACCTCGTGCTACCTCATATGGGGTGTATATCTCCCAGCTCATTCGATTTGCTAGAGCGTGTAATGATGTTATAGACTTCAATGATCGTAATCAAGTTATTACAAGTAAACTTCTTCAGCAGGGTTTTCGTTATCACAAACTACGTAGATATTTCTCTAAATTCTACCGCCGCAACGAGGGCCTGCTGGAAAAGTACAACATCAACCTGAAAACACTTCTGCGACTAGGCATATCACAACCCTCATTTTATGGAGATGTGGTCTATAAACTTCGAAAGTTAGAGGGGTCTGACGGGTTTCCTGACCGCTTTACAAATTTAATCAGGAAGTTCGTCAGAAAAGGATATAACCCCTTGGTTTTACAGCGCACTGCATGTTTAGTGATTGACCCCTCTACAGTCAGTCATTACGCTTCACTTTTCACTTGTGCGATGACTGGACTACCTCTTGGGACTCTATGATTGTACCTACTGAAACCCCAACTAAGGGAGGTGGGTGCATGAGCTTTCGTCCCTCGGGTTTTCTGGTCGTACCCTAGATTGGTCTTCTCTTTAGCTGCAAATACTATGGTTGTTCAGTACGATTCTGGATACATCCTGAGATGTTTATTATTTTGTATGTATATCTTAAGTTGGTTTCTCTGGATGTGGACTTTATTGTTAGAGATTTCCTTTTGATGGGATTTAGTTTTGTTTACACTGTCTTGTCTATTTGGGCGCTGAAGACAGGATAATAGCGAGAATTGTGCGCATATAAAATCGATTCAAGCTAACCAGTAGGTCTTATTGCCTACTGACCGTTCCAAGTCGGTAACCCTGTCTTCACCACCCTTTCTGTTGTATTTGGTCTCTTTCATTGTAGTTTCAAGTCCTTGTTTGCAGTACAGTGCGGACCTACGATGCCATTGCGTTCGGACGCTGTGGTTTCTATAGGACCCTATATATTATTTTTCAAGTGCCAACTTCAAAAAACGCGCGACACCTATCCAATGCTATAACACTTACTTGATGGGCGATCGACACTATTACTATTTAAACACGCGCCAAAACACTAAGGCGTAATAAGTCCAGACTCTATTGTACCCATCTCCAGTATGTTGGCGGAGGGACTATAAACCTTAGAATCACACACACACACAAACACACACACACACACACACACACACACACACACACACACACAGAGGCGTAATAACAGAAATGCTAATAGCTGACCTGACCAAGACATTATGTCTTTTGAAGATATCAAATATTGAACATCTTTATCTTTAAAAAGATATCAGTATAAACATCCAGGTTGACTCGAACTAACTCTAGCTGTTTTACTTGTTGGCTTTGAAACCACTGTGCTAGTAGTAAAAATAACATTTAAGAAAATATAGAAGAAAAAATATTTATCATTAATGTTGATTGATATATTTCAATCTCAAAATGAATTTTTCGCCATTTATTGTGTTTTTCTTTACTTCAGAAGATTGTTGTATAAACAAGTAATTGAGTACTGTTTAATAAGAGTTAACATTATATAAGCATAAAACATACACAGACGATGTAGTGGTTAATATCGTATTTGGTTGTTGAGCGAATGCTCCCTTTTACGAATTCTGCTCTGATCACGTTCCTGTTATGAAACATAACCTTAAAAGGACACATTTTAAAAAAGTATGAAAGGAAAAATTTGGAAATACAAAATATCTTGCAGTCTCGGTTTGATTGAGACTGTTCATGAACGGTAGTGTAAAGTGCTTCCTACATTGACCAGAACTCAATATTTAAAATGCCAATAGTACATAAATTTGAGCTATCCCGAAAAGGTATGCATATGACGGTGAACATGGAGCCTTCAATGCAGTATTTTCACACCTTTCCCTTCGGCTGAGTGTGTGCAGTATGAGCGAGATGATGTGTATGTGGGGTGGTGAATAGGAGGAAATCCATCTGCGCTGTGGTGTAAAGAGCTTCAAACGCATTACCAATTTGTAAAACAAAAGATAGAGATGTGCACTTGTCTCTCTCTCTCAGCATCTAATATTCTCAGTTCTGGTGGGAAATGGTAATGTATGCTGAAATGTGAAACGCCGCAATATCCGTCCGTCTTACCATAGCACTATAATACTGATATTCTAATGTATCGCAAGTATATAGAATTAATAATGGTTACATTTTGAGATACAATAGAACAGAAAAGCTTGTTGAAACGAATCGATTTTACGTCAACGTTTTATGCATATATGACTTGACACTTTAATAGACAATAACATATTGAATCAAATGTAAATACGTCGACCGTTGAAAGCAGTCAGGTAAATATTTGCTATGTATTTTCTCATA
Source organism: Cyrtodaria siliqua (assembly GCA_037043455.1). Taxonomy (NCBI): domain Eukaryota; kingdom Metazoa; phylum Mollusca; class Bivalvia; order Adapedonta; family Hiatellidae; genus Cyrtodaria; species Cyrtodaria siliqua. The sequence continues at coordinate 245,145 of JAWPHD010000650.1, read as the reverse complement.
TATATTCAATAATAGTTAAAAAAAAAAGGTAAACTGAGATTATTTAATGTCCCAATCCCGCCATCAAAAGGCAAGTTTTACAACAGATGTACACCGTTTCTAAACCTACTGACCACTAGTTATACTAGTACACTAAGCTTAGGAAGGTATCATGGATTCTCAGTTACTACGGACACTTATCTTTCCCTTGTAGTTTCCATAATTGCCAAAACACATTTTCCTGAAACCTTTCTTTCCTGAAAAGGAAGCCTGCGTAACTTAAAATGCACCCTATTTTACGTCTGTAACATTGCAATTGCCACTTTTTAGCCCCGAATTTTCCTGTTTCTATACAAACACACGCACACACGCAGGCACGCACGCACGCACGCACACACACACACATACACACACACAAACATACACCCTATACACAACATTGTATGTGAAGTTCCCGCATACAATTGCAATTGTGTGACTTGATTGGATTAATCTTCTCTGATGTTACTCTCTTCTCGTGATTTATGTGACTGTGTGTTTTCCGAATTTTCTCTTTTGATATTCCAAATATAGTTTGCAGTTTAGAATAAACACACTTAAGTAGATCCCACTTGACGTTACGAACGGTGTTGTACAAATTACAAAACGAACTGCGTTGCTTGGTTTAGGTTTTCGATTTAAAGTGAACGGATATTTCGTTTCAGTCATGGATTCAAATATAAATACAAATAGTCATAACTTTTCCATTAAAATGTATTTAAGTTTATCACATGGAACTGCTTGTATTCCGTATAATATACCCATTACGTATTTCCTTATATTAACCATGTGTAATACAAGGCGACCGAATCAGTCGGTCGTTGAAGTGCAATGTCAGTACGTTCGTCCAGTCAATGTCCCGGAACACCCGTTTAGTCCGTGGAGTCCGTGGATATAGCACTGAATCGGCGATGTTCTGAGGGTAACAGTCCGCCGTATGTAGATTCACCACAAGCAATAATGTGTAGTTTCTTGTCGTTTTTTAGCCATGTGATAAAAAGGATCTGACACTCGTTGTCATTTCATACAGAATGTTATTGAACTCGTCCAGGAATTTGTTATTAAGCTCGCCGGAGGGTCGCTTCATAGCAAATTCCTGAACTCGTTTAATAAAATTTTGTATGAAATGACAACGAGTGTCAGATCCTCTATATGTGTTTTTTATATTAATATATTAGTCATTTATCACATATTTTGTCCAAAACGTCAGAAAATGTCCAAAAACGTCATGTCTAACGTTACAAAAGTGTGCAATGGGTTTTGTTCAAATCCCAGTTATTCACATATTTCTCAATGGAGGCAGATGAAATTTCGCAAGAATAATGCCGAGGTCAGTATCATGCCGTGGTCAGTATCACGCATTGGGTCAGTATCATGCCGTGGTCAGTAACATGCCGTGGACAGTATCAAAATCGACGTTATAACAATAATGACGTGAGACGTCACAATTTCATTACATCAGCAATTTTCAATCGCCGGGGAATGTTTTGAATAATTTGGTACATGGAAATTTAGAATTCTTATGTAAAGGTGGTGATGGCGGGTATATCATTAAGATGATATTTAGAAAGTACATGTATGAGCCTTTTCAGTGATATATATTAATTTGGATAATTTCAGATTTTTTAATTTTATAAATATTTTTAAAATGCTAGTCATTTTGTCCCATTTTATAAAATGTATTTTTGACTAGTGGCATTGACTTAAAAATTAACATATGTTGTTATTTTATGTACCTATGTCAGTTTTGTTTTTAAATAAATTAAAATTACATAAAGATTATAAAACGAAAATTATAAAAACCGAAAATACACGAATTACATATTTATTAAAACAATAAAAGCGGTAGACAAATTGTCCCACCATCATCATTCGATGTTTCGTCGTTATAACTACGCATCACGAGGACGTAAATGCGTGTTGTTGTGTAACATTTAAAAAGAAACATTTCTGTTTTCGAAAGATAACTAAAGTTATTTACTTATATTTGTGCTATGTTTGCAAATTCTCATGTTTCACAGCAAATAATAAACATATAGTAATATAATAACCTATCTAAGCATGTTTTAGTTCTTATTTTATATGTGCATGTGTCCCTCTTCAAATGAAATGCTTACATATATGAATTATGTCAAATTCTACTTGTTTCGTACTTAACATTGTAAAACTCATGTCTGCAACTTACGTTTTTTTTTTGAAAAATACACTTAAAGTTGTTTTTTTCCATTTAAACATTTAATACATGAAATGTTCACTACGTCGCGTAACGCTAAATTGTGCCAACACCGTGCGCAACATCACTAGTTCCCGCTGCTTGAAAGGTCACTCAAATAATGCAGCTTGAAACATAAGATTATGCGTTTGGTACCTTTAAACACAAGTATAAAGTAACGCGCAAATTAAACTACAAATCATCAATGACACACAATAGAACAACGGTTTCGGGTTTATTGTCCTTTTCTCTTAAAGAAAAAGACCTTCAAAATAGAATAATTTACATGTCTTTTCTGTTTTTGAAGGTAGACTGTTTTCGAATAAAGATATCCCATTGTTTAACAGCTGTTACTGTTTCGAAGGTAAATATTCCATATTTTAACACGTGCATCATACATATATCTATTTTGTTCAATGTGTGTCAGTTGAGACGACGAATGATAAAAAACGCGGCAAATTAAATTAATGAGGTGGACCAAAAAGGTTTTATCCTTGTCCTGTCCGAATATGTCAATGTTACTTTATATATATATATTATGGTTTAGTTAAAATTTGCAGTTATATCTTTTATTAAAATATAATAAAAGACAATTGGACAGACATTATATATTTGTCAGAACGCCATTGCTTGCTTATAGAAATGTCATAATAATAAAACATTATTATAAAAAACATGTCTGGTTTGCCGCCAATTTTGTCTTATCCTTAGGCGCCTATTGTTCGACCTGGTTTATACACTTAGACTTAATTCAAGTCAATATTATAACTTACATCCGGTTAAACAATTTACTGTTGTAAGATGAAAATGATGGTTCTTTAATCTAATTGTTTTATACTCAACCAAATTCCTAAGTACCCAGTTGTATTATTATTATTATTTCTTTCTTGGAAGACACATCGACGTGAACGCTTTAGCTATGTTCATGCGATCAGAGCAGACACTTTTATTCTGTAACTGCAACATGGATACATGACTGTGTTTCATGAAGCTGTGTTTCATGCAGCATGCAATAGATACATTTGTTGAAAAAAGCGACCCAGTTAAACGGTATACAAACACTTTATGCCGAATAAATTGTATCGTTGGAGCATTAAAACGGTCGGATTCCAGTCTATCTCAGACCATTCTGAACTTGCCGATCAATTCATGGAATCGTATGATCATCTTCGACGCTTCATTTTAAATACACAAGTTTCTGTTAAAAAATTAAGAGTCGCAGATGATCTAGACTACGTATGATTTCGAAGAATGACAGGATTGACCGACTAAACTAACGATATACGTGCAACAGAATGGAATCTTAAACAGTCTTCTTGCTCATTGGAACACTGTTGTAAATTATGATATTTGTTATGGTAAAGATATATATTTCATGTTCGTATTAATTATATTGTCTACATAGCATTCATTAACAACAGTTAAAGAATACCAGAAGTCTAAGAAGTCTCTAACAATAGCTACAATTGCGATTAAGACATCACACCAGTATCAAAAGATCACGGACATTTTACAGCTAGAGACGATCACAAACTTGTTAATCCGCTACTGTGGAAAATATTTATTGAGGCCCTGACATAATTTTATATAGGACTACAATGTGCAATGTTTCTTACAATTGCTAAATGTTCATTTTACTGTTTGGAATAGAAACACTTAAATATGGCAGATTTAAAAGGTAAAATCTGCAAATTCAATTTATTTTATTATAACAAATATGTATAGACTGAAATAATACACAATAAAAACATTACAATTATGACAAAATATCCTTTCTAGTCCAACATATGTCCCATGTATGGTATTTTTTCAGATAAAAATTATGAGTCAAGTCGTATTATCATAACAGACCATTTTGCAAAACAGCTTTTATTATCGACAATCAAAAGTTTTGACGTTTGCAAAACTCCCCAGAATTACATTTTCAGTATGGACTCTTATTTAGTGGAATCTTTTAAAAACACACTAAACGTTTTTCACGACAAAAGGCTAGGTTCTTGTGGTAATATACTGTACATTTTAAAAACAAACTTAGCTGTGTGTCATTGGAAAGAAAACATTAGTTTGGACAACGCACGTCGATCATCCTATGCATACCGAAATCGAATTTGGTTAAGATGGGTCAGTTTATTGTTCAAATACTGTATTTGGAGACCATTTTAGAAGAACCAATTAATGTAAAATAAAGTATGATAATGGACCTTTGGAAACGGCCGAGCACGACACATACGAAATATTGCAGTCTCGGTTTGATTGAGACTGTTCATGAGCGGTAGTGAAATATGCTAGCTACCGCTCACGCCCTCTAGCCCCGGGTTGAGCAGAACTCAATATTCATAAAATCAATAGTACACAATTTTAACCATCCCGAAGATGGTATGCATATGGCTGTGGACATGGAATATACTGCTTCATTATTATTATTAAATTAACAATATAATATTTGTTGTCTTAAACTTAACCAAAATCAATACTAAAAATATTGAAATTGAATCATGCTGGTACTGTTACACATAAAATTTAGAAATAATTAAATCGGATTTAAAATTGTTTGTCGGGGCCTCATAATATATCAGTACATACCATTCTCGAATTTTGCATGAAATTCTTGTACTTCTCACAATGCATGAACAAAACAATCATAATTATGCTCCCACTATTTCTATAGGATGGATTAGGCTGGTGTGATGTCTTTAAAGTAACCTCTGTAACGACATGTAATACAACCATACAACCTCTGTTTTATGTCCTCTGAAACTTTATATTATTTGATGGAATATTAGCCGGATTTTATGTAATTGACTAAACCACATAAACCAACAGTGGTAGGGGTACTTTGACCCCCTAATATTATGCATAACCGTAATTTTTAGGCAGTGTTTATTGTCAAATGAAGCATATTGATACTTGAAACGTTTAATAAAACCATTCTTGAATATAAAATATCAACATTAATCTGGTTTGATAATGATATATGTGTTATATTAGTATTTAAACATGTACATGTATATACGATCTTCCATAAGCATGCTAGTACATACATAAAGTAAACGCTCGTAATGCCCTAAATACACGTGATACAACCCTACAGCCGGTGTTTTATGTCACCTGAAACTTCATATTATTTGATGGTATAGGCGAATATTTGCCAGTTTTTATGGGTCACGAAAGCAAAATATAGGCAGTCAATATGAATCTGTCCGTTAGACCAGAGATATAGAGAATATCATGTTAGTGCCTGATCACATCCAGTTTATCAGGTGAGGCTGAGAAAAAATGAGGTCCGAGGCTCTGCCGAGGGCTTCATTGTTTTTCGTGCCAAACCTGAAAAACTAGATACGATCAGGCACTAACATGATATTCTGTTTATCATGTTGATCGTTTAAAATCATTTAATTTACCTTTTTTTACTATTTTTTTCCTTTCAAAAATAGCCAAACGTCATCAAATATACCCTGACGTCATCAAAAAAGGTACTGACGTCATCAAAATCTATACATAATACAAGGCAATAATAATAATAATATATGTAAACGTATAGACATGCAATACAATACGATTGCATTAGATATTTGGGATATATTATAAAGTTCGCAGAAAATCAGTTTTTATTGATTTCTGTATGCATATAAACGGTTATAATATTTCTGTTATCTAGATTTCTGTTATCTAGATGCAGTAACTGTTGTAAACACCACGACACGGATAACATGGCAATAAATAGTTTATTCAATAGGTTTCTTAGGTTAATTTCAGGATTGGTTTTTCTCTTGATGAAAGGTGAGTTCTATTTCGTGCACAAAATCCTGAAAATTACACCACAAGATCGCTACACTTAAATTGTTTACTACATTGTTGACAGATATGCTGTGTTATTTTCTGTTATTCAAAATAAGACAGCATGCTGACTATAAAATACAAATCAAATAGCCTTTCAAGTGTTGGAATGACAGTTACGTAACTAGTCTCCGTATCATGGATATATTTTACTTGCAGATATCGCTCTGCGCATATTAGGCCGATTAAAGCGCCCACTAGCGATCAGCCGAATTTATTCGTCCGTTTTTCACGCATATGTTGTAAATAAACGTACAACGTCAATTGTTGATGCACTAGGTAAACTGTTTGACGTCGCTTACAACTTCTCATAAGTAAATATAAGAAATTAATATTAAATTAACTGGAAAATATGTTTTTTGAAAGTCTCATAGAATCTCCCAAAGTATCGCCAAAATCGACCCCTGTATTGTGCCTGTTCATTTGTAATGTAAGAGACAGAACGATAGTAGATTCAGGTTTATTGTGCCTATTTATTTGTAATGTAAGAGACAGAACGATAGTAGATTCAGGTGTATTGTGTCTGTTCATGTGTAATGTAAGAGACAGAACGATAGTAGATTCAGGTTTATTGTGCCTGTTCATTTGTAATGTAAGAGACAGAACGATAGTAGATTCAGGTTTATTGTGCCTGTTCATTTGTAATGTAAGAGACAGAACGATAGAATATTTAGATTTATTGCGCTGTTCATTTGTAATGTAAGAAACAGAACGATAGTAGATTGAGTCTTATTGTGCCTGTTTATTTGTAATGTAAGAAACAGAACGATAGTAGATTCAGATTTATTGTGCCTGTTCATGTGTAATGTAAGAGACAGAACGATAGTAGATTCAGGTTTATTGTGCTTGTTCATGTGTAATGTAAGAGACAGAACGATAGTAGATTCAAATTTATTGTGTCTGTTTATTTGTAATGTAAGAGACAGAACGATAGTAGTTTCAGGTTTATTGTGCCTGTTCATGGGTAATGTAAGAGACAGAACGATAGTAGATTCAGGTTTATTGTGCCTGTTCATTTGTAATGTAAGAGACAGAACGATAGTAGATTCAGATTTATTGTGCCTGTTCATTTGTAATGTAAGAGACAGAACGATAGTAGATTCAGGTTTATTGTGCCTGTTCATTTGTAATGTAAGAGACAGAACGATAGTAGATTCAGGTTTATTGTGCCTGTTCATTTGTAATGTAAGAGACAGAACGATAGTAGTTTCAGATTTATTGCGCCTGTTCATTTGTAATGTAAGAGACAGAACGATAGTAGATTCAGATTTATTGCGCCTGTTCATTTGTAATGTAAGAGACAGAACGATAGTAGAATCAGATGTATTGTGCCTGTCCATTTGTAAAGTAAGAGACAGAACGATAGTAGATTCAGGTTTGTTGCGCCTGTTCATTTGTAATGTAAGAGACAGAACGATAGTAGATTCAGGTTTATTGTGCCTGTTCATTTGTAATATAAGGTGCAACACTTTTCACGCCACACCACACATACTGGGTGGAGTACGTCAAAGGATCATTAAATAATAACACTTCTGATTTGTAACCGTAGGGACATTTTACATTTTACACATTGCAAACAAATGAACACTATTGCGAAGGGTTAGTAAATACAGATACATCCCTTGCCGGGAATCAACGAACACAAACAAGAGTGTAACTCAGCAGACTCGGGTGTAATGAGTATGTTTATGAGGGGCAATATAATAGCAAATATAAGGGGCAACTCCTCTCACACCCCTAACACCGGCCTAAATTAATTGGTAATATTCAAATAATAAAACCCATAATTTAAACCTGGTAAAATGTCCCCAAAATCATGCCTTTATTACGTAACATGTTAAATTATATTTAATATACATATGCATTTATACTCTTCAATAATAACTTTGTTAGGTATAAGAACAATACAAAATAATTTGCATGACACATTTAGCAGGTAAAAGCATCCATACTATTGTCAAGGAGAGGCAATTGTTATGGACATTTAAGCAGCATGTGTAATGAACATTACTGTTGCCATTTAATGGAGTTTTCTGTAGTATTTCAACTATGGTATATTGAAGATTCAAGAATACAAAAGGTTAGCACGGTTATAAACGGAAATTTGAGAATCCTCCAAAAAAATCGAACAGCATTTTACCTACCTTTCATAAATATGTATGGCTATTAAGGGTAAAAATGGACTACCCCGAAATAAGCTAAAATGATATTTTTACAATGACCCTAATAAATTCATGTTTAAGCAAAACTTCTCGGCAAAAAGGAAAACAACTGAAAGAAGGTCGTCTAGTCATTTGCTAAACTTCTGTATATTACCGCCTCTAAATAAATTGGCACACTTCATTGTAAGAAATTGAGTATTTAATTTATCGCAATTCTTACCTCTGAGTTGGCATGAAGACTCAGCCGTTGACGACCAGGTTCCTTTGGGCAGACACACTGTTATAACTGCAGCATCTACAACGTATCCCGGGTCACACTCGAGGCTCGCTGTAGCGCCTATTTCATTCTGGAAGGGTGGGTCAATTTTGAACCGTCCGTGACCATCCTCCGGCAATGGTGGACATTCTAATGCAAAACAATTATTGCATTACGAAACATAGGTAAGGCATTTAAATGAATTATAATCTTAGTTTTAACAAAATAAATACATGACTGTCGGATGTTTGTCAGCCCTGGCTTTATAATACCGAGTCATACACGATATATGCTTCGGCGCCTATTTGATTGTGGGAGGGTTGAGGTGCCAGTTTTGAAACATCCATGATCATCCTCCAGCAATGGTGTACTCTAATGTGAAACATTGTCTTTATTACAAAATAAAGATATTTAAACAAATACTACAATCTAAGATTTACTAATATGAATGTTAGACCGTTGGTTGTTTGAAAGCATTTATTATTGTGAGACTACTGGTAAAAAAGGGTATGAAAGGAGAAATTTGGAAATCGCCGAACACGATAAATATAAAATATATATTGCAGTCTCGGTTTGATTGAGACTATTCATGTACGGAGGTGAACAATGCTAGCTACCGTTCACGCCCTAATCCTGAAGATGTTATTCATATGACAGTGAACATGGAATCTTCAATGTGGTATGTTCATACCATTCCATGGCAAGCGGCGTTTGGTCCCAGTACCTAACACTGGGCGAAATAAACAAAATGGAACTTAGTTTGGAGCAGCGGGTATGAAGCCTGCATATCACAAGTAACAGTCAAAATACTGAATAAGAAAGCAGACAATATACTCTAGGGGTGATTAAACAATACTCAGAGCATTTAAATGATGGGGTAGTGGGGTAGTGGAACACCTATCTAGAATTAAAATAAGAAAAAAAAGTCTTTGAGAATTTACCACTGATATAATATATACATATCGAGCTCAGTGATCTCCAAAAATCGGAATGAATACCAGGGCAGACGTACGAAAGTTTGAACCGTACCTAAGATGTAATTCGCACTGGTAAGACAATATACCTAAACATGGCTGGTTACGTTTCAGATCAAACTTGGCACATGTTGCAGTCTAATACTATACTATAATTTGAGAATTACAGTTGCATTATTTCAAATCGTAATATTCATATTATTTGTGGGTTTCATCAATGTTAATGAGGACTCCCGATACGGTTAACAAGTTATGATCAGCTTTCTTCCAAAATGTGCCATTTTTTGATTCACTAATCTATCCCTTATATGTTTACATAAAAAAACAATGCATTGACGTTTTCGCCAGTACAAATGATATATTAAATACCCAAAGACCCTTCATAGCCATACAATGTTTATGCCACATTCGACGTAAAGACAAACCTGTAGCATTGCAACTTGGATTATTTCCAGACCAAATTCCCGGGGGCTGACAAGTCCTTGAGCTGTCCCCAATAAGTTCAAAACGTCGATCACACGTGAAGTGGGCTGTAAGAGTGTAGCGTTGGTTTCCAGTGTACGACACACGGCCATTATCTGGCGCTGGTAACGGCTTACAAGCTGTCAAAACACACACAACACATTAAGCGAGTTTACATATGGACTTTACAAACTCGTACCTATGATCACCTTCGCATCCATTTTTTTAAGATCAATATTCAACATTCTTTATATAACTGTTTCGCAATGGTTACCTACATACCGTGATTTTGTAACATACTATTACATATGAAATCACAAACATTATGCTTTTATATATATGTTATATCCATTGCACGATACTGTGATGGAAGGCTTCTCGAACTCGCATATAAAGCATGCATGTACCACCGTCTAGTCAATCCAATTCATCCAATTTGTATGCTGTCTTATTTCTAGTTGACCATGTACACTATATTGTAACCATTTCATTTATTTGTAATCAAAAACAACATATTTTTGGGAAAGGCAGAAACGTAACCTGTCATACCTTTCAATTAAAACTAATTGAAAGATCCAGTCAGCTATTGTCAGACATAATGAAGACGCATTGGTGTAAACAGAACGACGTCATATATTGACCATTGTCCTACTAGTGGCTATGTTATCGTTCAGACATGACGGACAAAGATCACACTGATCAACCGTCTGCAGCGAAGTCAGATGTTTGCAGAGAAGTCACATGGGCGAAATTGGTAGAAGTTTATGGTGGGGTTAGTATTTTTGCTTTTTGTTGCGTATTTTGCTAAACCTTTTGGAAATGATTATGAAGGAATGACAGAGGAAGTTTTCACTTTAAAAATCCGGTAATTAAACGACGTCACCATTAACTTCTATCAATTTCACCCACCTGACTTCTTTGCAACCATCTGACTTCGCTGCACCCGATTGATCAGTGTAAAGATACACGTTTACAAATTTAAAAATAATGTCGTTATGTCTTGCACATTTAAAGACATTTGACTTGATTTAAAAATTGGTATGTGTATTTAGTCCTTTACTCGATAAAAAATACAGTTACGACAACAATTTACTACTTTACAGCTAACCATTTAAGAAAATGTCTTGATGTTATAAAGGTAAAATACGTATGGTTTAAATGCACCGTTGTATTCTATGGACGCCATTTTAAGAAACTTTAAATTGATTTGATTATGTTTACATTATTCCGGAACTAGACATTAGCAGATGAAAGATCATAGTTAAACTATGGTTCTTGATCGAAGTCTCTCTTAGTCAACTCTTTCCAAAGTTAGCGTGACGCTCAAAACCTTCTACTATTGAAATTCCAAAATATGTTCAAACCAAATAAATTATCAATTCAATCTATTAAGTATTAAAGTAACACATAGCTAACACATGTGTAGGGGCTTAGTTATTTTGATGAGTGTTCCTGAGTCATACACATACATATTTCCATGTGTTTATACAACCGAATGGACAATCAACATTTAAATCTAAACAATAAAACTAACAAAATAACGTGAAAAAGAGTACAAGATCAAATATATATACGAACGGCAGTCTAGTTCGTCATCTCCAAGAGGACAATCTCTAACTCCATCGCAAATCTTAGTCCAAGCTATACTCTTGGACTCCTTCCTTACAGCTTTGTTACACAGGTATTGCCCGCATATTATTTCTGAAAGAAAAATACATCAATGAGATTCGAGCCCTTAACCCGCTAAGCACGACTACAGCCTTTTCGTCCATGGTAAACACAGATCAGCCTGCGAGTAACTATGGACTTTCAGTAACTCGCAGGCTGATCAGGTTTAACAATGCACGGCTGCTGATCAGTCATTTTCCCCCAAAGCACCCCTTTGTCACATACATGGAATGGTCTTAATTCAGAGAAGAACACATTATATATACGTAGCAAATTAAGGGTTAATATTGCCGTTTATTAGTCCGATTATCTGGTTGTTCAGTAAAATGCTGGATACATCCTGAGGGTTGTTCAGTAAAATGCTGGAAACATCCTGAGGGTTGTTCAGTAAAATGCTTTCTCTGCATCTCGACTTTAAATTTAGTAAGTATTTCCGTCTGATAGAATGTTCTTTTATTTACAATGTCTTGTCAATTTTAATACTGAAGACAGGACAATTGCGAGGTTTTGTACATTTAAAAGCTATTTAAGCTAACCAGTGGGCCATAGTCCCTACTGACCGACCGTTCCAAGTCGGTATAAGTAGATATAAAAATCGAACAGGATCGGAAAAGTAGCAGTCACGGACGAGAGTCAACCACAAACACACAGAGAAACAAACAACAACTATAAAGCTGTCTTCACCACTCTTTGTTGTCCTTTTCATCGTATAGCTAATTTTATCTGTGTTTGTAATACAGTGCGGATCTACGGTACCATTGCGTATGGGCGCTATGATTTCTATAAGTGCGGATCTACGGTGCCATTGCGTTTGGGCGCTAGGATTTATATAAGTGCGGATCTACGGTGTCATTGCGTTTGAGCGCTGTGATTTCTATAAGACCATTATACTTATTTTTTTCACTATGTTTTGAAATTGATTGTGTGACTATGTATTGTATAACAGTTTGTTATTTAACTTCAGATTTTCTTTTTTGTCTTTTTTTTACGCGCAAGACACTTGCCTCGTCCGTCGGATGGAGACTTCAAATGGACGTGTATCGGAATATATCCTGTACATTAAACAATAAAGGAGTCTATTCATTAGTAATTATAGATATAAACATCGAACAGGAAAAGTAAAAATCAAGGAAGACAGTCAACCACAAACACACACAGAAACAAAGAACATCTATATATACAAAATAATAAAAGTCAAAATAAGACATCACAAACACACAAGGGTTGACAATAGGGCTACTGCCTTGGAACGGTCAGTGGCAAAAAAGGCCGCTGGGGTTTTAAACCAGGTTCTAGGGTGCACCAAACCTCACACTTACCCTACTGTCTTCCCAATAAAACGGGTCAGTTTAAATAAAGAAATCCCCGCATGAACTATTCTCTAACCAACAAGGCAGCATTAATAGGCAATATAAGTAAAACAAGATTAGAACTGGTTCTCGGATTCAGGATTCATATGTAATCTTCCCCTCTCTATGGTATTGCTCTAAATAACATATAATGTGTTGATGAGCAATTAAACAACATTCAATTGAATTTCAATGCACTTCAATTCTATTTTATTCCAGCTCTGTATTAGCTTCCTGTTCGCAGGAACTCATATATTGCTTGGTAAAAGTGTAATCTATATCATCTGCGACGCTTGCCTGTTTTCAAGACAAACGTCTAGAACAGTTCTCATCGAAAATGTTTCACTTTTACCGAGATTCTGGTATCGTTTCTGATTGGCTGAGACAAAAACACCTGCTATACAAGATATACAGAAAGGCTGAAAGACAATATATTTATAAATATACAAAGAGGGAACTGTATTTATCATTATATCGACAAACTAAATGCGAATGGTCAGAAATACTTTAATAAAATAATAATAATTACGGTCGAGTGCTTTCGGTAACAAATTTCTTTCTGCACAAACGGTCAAGACATTTGTATTTACAATCAAGCGTCGCAGATGATCCATAATGGTAAAGGTGTTGAAAATGACACTATCATGTGGCAATTCCGCAGCTGATTTTAGTTAATTTTACATTAGCGAACCGACATTAAACGCGAATCACATTTGCGCTGTAACACACAGCACGGGTATTTATAACACTGAGTAACTGATTAAAATGTCAGAACAAAAACGGGTATCCTTAGATGCTAGTATTGAACATAAAATAAATGGATTATATAAGAATATTTTGTTTGCGGTTAAAACACTCAAGTGATATGAAAACGCAACACGGAAATTTCCGCTAGATATTGTATGTACAATATTCTGCTTTTAATCGAATGGTACATGGCTACGTAAGACCTTTCCTTTTGGAAAAAATACTAAAACAACAAATAATACAACAAATAGTATTCCTGCAATGTTTCATTATTCACAGAGTACGCGTTTGGCTCAATCATGTGGGCAAACTTAGGATGCAAAATTTTGCAAACTGTTTACATTAAATACAGTACTGAACTAGCTCAATTTTTCGAAGAGCAACTCCAACATTGATGAAGTTCTTGTTACAAAGTGTAGTGTGATTAAAACGTCTACAACATCACAGTTGTGTCCTTTCTCTAGTTAACTGCAACTTTGTTTTAAAAAAACATCTTGGGATTTCTTTGGAATATTATGTGCAATTAAGTGTGCAGTATATACAATATATAGCGGAAATTCCCGTGTTGCGTTTTCATATCACTTGAGGGTAGAAGTAAAATGAAAGTAGTAGATACAAATATACTCAGTTAAAGGTTTTTATGAAGTAAAAGGCTTTTATGAAGTAAAAGGTGCGCTACAAGTTCGAAGTATACATTTCACTAGGGTGAGAATATCGTTATAACGTAGCCATAATATAGGAAGTAACATCTACCCTTTGGCGTACGGAATACACTATAACTTACACCCGCATCCGATGTACTAAATACACTATTGACTGGCCGAGCATCCGGCGTGCAAAAAGGCGTGCACATTTGACAACCAGCGTACCACACGCCAGTCCCCAGCGTACGGAATACTCTAAAATATGAACCGAATATGACGTATCAAAAGGTTCTTTTACCCTCGTGATAACTAATCAAAAGTGACATAGTAGCATACCTTTATAACTTCGTCTGCTGGATACGGAAGGAGCTCCATTCCCAAAACTTGACCATGTTAGCGCAATAAATCCGAGAAGAAGGATGTTCAACTAAAAATAAAAGTATTTGAGCATGTAGATGATATATTATTGCAGTAGTATTTATTCCATTTAAAACTTCCTATAAATCAATCAATAAAACATAATACGGAACGATGGCATACAAGGACGGCATGATGAATATTATACACAATTTACATGTTTCCTTTTTGTAATGTGACGTCATCATTTCCGGTCTATAATTGCATATAAGACATTCGCGGTGCCTATCTGATGTATAGTCGCATTGTGTTGTAATAAATAAGAATCATTGTCATCTTTAGTTATGGATTATTAACAATTTTAAACATCATGGCTGACATAAAGAATAGCCCATGGAACTCCCTCCCTGGCTGTGACCGACTTTCTGTCTCTGCATCTCTACCTCTGGTCTCTGCAACAGTATTTATTAAAGAACCCGTGACATTTCTGAATTCCAACTAAACCAACACATGGATTATTGTTTGTACCAATTGTCAATCATTACTTATAAAACAAGTATTTTTAATTCCTCACGCCAAATACACTTATGACTATGAAAATATTTTCATTTAATTTACTATTGACAGTTCATGACAGTTCATGGTACATGCGTTAGTGTTGGACAACTGTTTATTGTGCCTGTGTTTTTGTTGTGCAACTGTACATGGTTCATGTGTTTGTGTTGGACAACTGTTCAGTGTACATGTTTTTCTATTGCACAGCTGTTCATTGTACACGTGTTTATGCTGGACAACTTGCTTTTCATCGAGCATGTGTTTCAGCTGAGCATTTTTTAATGGTACATATCTTTTTGTTGGACAGCTGCTCATTGTATATATGTTTGTGTTGGACAGCTGCTCATTGTATATGTGTTTGTGTTGGACAACTGTTCATTGTACACGTGTTTGTGTTGGACAACTGTTCATTGTACATGTGTTTGTGTTGGACAGCTGTTCATTGTACATGTGTTTCAATTGAGAATTTTTTAAATGGTACATATGTTTTTGTTGGACAGCTGCTCATTGTACATGTGTTTGTGTTGGACAAATGTTCATTGTACATGTGTTTGTGTTGGACAACTGTTCAATGTACATGTTTTTGTGTTGGACAGCTGTTCATTGTACATGTGTTTGTGTTGGAAAACAGTTCATTGTACATGTGTTTGTGTTTGACAGCTGGTCGTTATACATGTGTTTCAATTGAGCAGTTTTTGATTGTAAATATATTTTTGTTGGACAGCTACTCATTGTACATGTGTTTGTATTTGACAGCTGTTCATTGTACATGTGTTTGTGTTGGACAGCTGTTCATTGTACATGTGTTTCAACTGAACATTTTTAATGGTAAATATGTTTGTGATGGACAACTGTTCATTGAACATGTGTTTGTGTTGGGCTACTGTTTATTGTACATGTGTTTGTGTTGGAAAACTGTTCATTGTACATGTGTTTGTGTTGGGCAACTGTTCATTGTACATGTGTTGCAGTTGAGCAATTTTTAATGGTGCATGTATTTTAGTTAGACAACTATTTGTTGTGCATGTTTTTGTGTAGGACAACTCTTCATGGCACATTTTTTCGAACTGGACAACTGTTCATGGCACATTTGTTGGGATTGGTTTTTATAATATGAAGTTAAAAATATGATACGTTAAAACACATCGAAACCGTGGGCCTACGGCCCTTGGTATCGATGGTCCTAAAGTCCCGCTCACCGAGTGTTGATCTGGGGCAATATAAACCCGCTGGAAATATTTTATTTCTTAAGTTTAAACTCTCGGAGTCTGCCAAGGATATACTATTGATATCGATGATATTTGGCTAGAAATAATTAACAAAAAATCTGTATATAAGTTTGGAAACCTAGAGATTTTACTTTTCAAGGGAAAATATTTATCCCATTACGTGGTCCCACCTTAACTTCATTAAGCGATGGGAATACTTATATTATCGGGGTTTTATAAGGGATACTTCGACAAAAACACGTTTAAAAACATTTTACTGAAACAATGCGTTAACTTGTTTAAAATTACATGGTAAATGTTTTAATTTTATAATGCAAACTTTCCAAGCCGAAATTAAGGTTTTATTTCATATCCCAGCCAACCACGTTTTTTCTTCTTGGAGAAGGGGTTGGATAGGGTATGAAAGTTAATACCCGAACCACGTAATATCCTTAAAACGGGCGCTTTTAACAACAAATTTTGAGATGGAATGAAGGAAATCCCGAAAACAATAGCAAATATTTTTACTTTTTTTTATTATTTTGTATGGAATGGGAAATAAAACCCGTGTCTATAAAACTACAATATGCAAACATAAAAATCATGAAGGTCTCGACATGATAAAAAAAGTTAATCATGCAAATCAAAACTATAAGAGCATAATAAATTCTGATTTAGTGAACTGGAATGTAATCGAGAAACACAATCTCAAACAAATCGATCGGTAATATTCGTAATATTTTTTCATGTGAAACCGCCATTCTATCGAAGTATTAACAAATAATTGTAATAATTAATAATTATCAGAGTTTTATCGGAATGCAATTTCGGCGTGGCTATCTTTAGGACATTCGCAACGCCAAACACTTTAATCAAGTCCGTAATCGCCCACTCTTCTTGCAGTCATGTTTAATATCTCTTTTAATAATAAACCATTTTTCTTTAATTCATTTTTAAAGAGCGATAAAGACATTTATGATAAACAAAGAAATCATGTATTCAAGAACTAGACCTTTTCAATAAAGGTAGATGTCGACATAACTGGATATCGGAATGTACTAAAATTAAAAAAAAGCAGTACCAGGTAACTTCAATAGTTTAAAGAATATTTTTTTTGCATATTACTAATTGTTAATTATATATAACCATAATATATTTAGTATAGGTAGATTTTTTAAATCTTTGATTACCTTTATATTTAATAAATAAAGCAGTTTTAAATATATTGGGAAAATAATAGCTTTCATTCAGAACATCTCTTTTTGTTTAAAAGTTGTGTACAAGCTGCATCTCATTTCAGAATTAAGAAATATATAAATATATAATAAAAATATAATATTTCTACTTTGTGAAGAAACATCCTGACTCAGTCGGCAAATTGCACACTTGATGTCAACTGAAACTGCGTTTCCAGAACAACGTTACTAGAAAACAGTCTCGGCGTTTGACGACTCAAATGAAAGAAATACGATATCTTATACAACGTTTTTTCTGTTTTCATCCAATCAAATTGTTACACCTTAAACGTTTTTTCAACAGAAAATCCGTTTTCATCTGATTTTATGATTTACGATCATATGTCATTGATTTCTTCAAGTTTATTAACCTATAATAATTAACCTATAATTTTAAAAGTGTTTATTCTCTATCTACGTGTGTTCATTGCCAGAGGCTTGTGGAAATAAGATATATAGCCTCATATATTTTATCATTTTTAAAATATATATCAGTTTATTAAACACTGATTTTAATGTAAAGTTTATGCTGGTTCAAATGACATTAGATTATTGACTGTCCTTTGTATATTGGAAACAAAATAAAAAAATTGCGGGACATCATGTTTTGTTATAGTGCAACAGCATCCTCGGAGGGAGATGAGATGAAGTTACCCATCAAACTTGTATATTGAAACAGACTTTTCTATATGTACGAGTATATTTATAGTAACTCATAGCAAATAGCATAATCACTTAGTACACCCATGCAAATATAATTTTATCACATAACAAGGCTTCTGGGAGTGTAATAGACCCTTCTCAAATTATATGCATGCTTGGAATTCCACAACCAAAACGAGGCTGAGACGGGTCAGATGTAAACATTAAGCATGGCTTCTATTAGTTATAACAAACTTTCATGCAGCTCTGTCAAAACAAATACAAAGTCATATTAACAGGCAGCTCTGTTAAAACAAATACAATGTCATATTAACAGGCAGCTCTGTTAAAACAAATACAGAGTCATATTAACATGCAGCTCTGTCAAAACAATTAAAAAGTCGTATTAACATACAGCTCTGTTAAAACAAATACAAAGTCGTATTAACTTGCAGCTCTGTCAAAACAAATATAAAGTCGTATTAACATGCAGCTCTGTCAAAACAAATACAAAGTAACATGCAGCTCTGTCAAAACAAATACAAAGTCGTATTAAATTGCTGCTCTGTCAAAACAAATACAAAGTGCTATTAACAGGCAGCTCTGTCAAAGCAAATACAAAGCCGTATTAACATAGTTGTATGCCTTTATGCAATTCAAACTTTCCATTAAGCTAATATCATATACCAAAAGATGAAAATCGAAGGAAAAAAGGTGGATTGTAAAGTTCAGACGAGATGAAGGCATGCTATTCAATGTGAGTATTTTCATTACAATTATAACACATTTTTGCATTTTAGCTTATGTATACTCATTTTGTTTCTTTTTTAAATTGTAGAATGGTAAAGCTAATATCTTGTTTTAATTTTTTAATTTTAATTGTGTCCGTCTTCTTTATAAATAATTACCGCAGCAAGAAATCTCCTAGGAAATGGTACCGTATTTATTCTGGAAAAATGTAAAAAAAATCTCATACATGTATTATTTTTTTATTTCAGATATCGAAAACCACATTTTTTTTGTTTTAAACATTTCACAAAAGATGACTACACTGGGTAGATCCGGCTCAAAAATATATTGAAGAAACTCCCAGTTTGTTTGACTGGGAAGAAGAAACAACACCGAGACGCCCATTACAAAGAAAAGAGTTGATACCATCTGTAACCAAACACTCTTAATGTAAAAGGATTTGTTTTGAAAAGCTTAAACACAAACTGCTACAACATAACTTGAAAAAAGTATTTATCATGATGATTCATACTCGCGAAAGTAAACAAACATTTAAGTTGATAGAAACACTATGTATTATAATGATTTATACACATGCAAAACAAAAACTGATATTATAAACATTGCGGACTTTTAATGGAGGTTATTATATAGTGTTGATTATTATTATTTATTACATCTTATCGGTGAAAGATTGTGATTTCTCAGTGAAAGAATATTCATAATCGCTAAATATTATTAACTAACTCCGAACGCAAAAATAACTAACTGTGACATTGAGTAATAACGTAAATACAGTGGTGCTGACGTCGACGTCATCCGCCGATAACGTTCAATAACGCGAATAATTTCGGTTAAAATCATGCATGAACTGATTTCAAATTTAATAAATAGATTATTTAACTGCTGTGTTCTATTATAGTGAAATTATTCACTCGACGGTAGACGTGTTTTGCTTTTTCACGCACTCGCATACGCTCGTCAGTGAAAAGAACCACACGTCTACCATCTCGTGAAGGATTTCCCTATATTAATAAATAATCTCTATAGATTACATGTTCGGGAGAATTAGAGCGCTTGCAGCCTCGAATTAGATCAACAAGTAGAATTAGTCAACCGGGATGATCCAGAAAAAGATGTTAAAAGAGGAAATTATGCAACTTAAAGACAGACTAAACCAAAAAGACTGAAGAATGCAGCACTCTCAATAGGCAGGTTGCCTTGAAAAGATTAATTGTGTCAAGATTTAGTAAAGATGACAAACTTATTCAGTTTTACACAGATTTCAATCATATATACTTTTTTTATCTTTCTTTGAATGTATAGCACCATCAATTAAAAATCTAAAGAACAAGTATTATGAAAGTGGATTGACAATCAGTTTTGAGGTTAGAAAAAGAAACATGCTTTTAATTGATGAACTGTTCGCGTTTCTTTGCAGACTACCCGTAGACTTTCTTGAACAGGATTTAAGTATAAAATTCAATTGTTCAGTTCCTACAGTCAGTAGGACAATTGTCACATGGGTCGATTTTCTGTATAAGATTCTGGGCAAAATACCAAAAACATCATAGATGAGAACATGCCTGAATGTTTTAAGGAATTATATTCTTAAAATACGAGTTATTAGAGACTGTACAGAAATTAAAACCAGATGTTAAAACCAGATGTTAAAGGGGCATAACTTTTTCAAAATAGGTGGCATAGTTATGTAACTTGTGTGTGACATGTTAGCTATTTATACTAAATACATCCATGACGTTTCATTGAACTTTGACAGTTTCTGAGATATGAGCTAACCAAAAAATGTTGACGCGGACGCATAATGAGGCACAGTCGCCGACACCGGGACACCGGGGCAAATAGAAAAGCTCGTCGTTTCTTTGAAAAGTAGAGCATAAAATGCAGAGACCAATTTCAATCTGGCTGTGCAACCAGTACAGGTAAATGGTGAATAATGTATTGCCAAACCTTTTGAGCGCTTGCATGGTACAACTATAGTACATACGGCAATCCTTAAAGTTGTACCACGCATTCAAATTAACGTCTCGATTTATAAATCCAGTATCCTTTTGACTTAAAGTTGCTTGCATATAATTAAATAAAAAATATTGGGTTTTCATTGTTTCCTCTTATCCCGCAATTTTTTAAATATATTATTGGTGCAATATGATCAAAAGTTAATAAGATTCAAAAACATATTTGCTTTATACGTTCCTTAATGATTGAACAAAACTAATACAGGATATATAGAAAAACCGAAGTGACGCCGCGAGTTTAAAAAAAATCAATATTCTCTTAAAAATACCATATTAGGTTGTTTATCACTTTTTTGGCAAGCATCATGTGCAGCAATATTCGATATTGAATGCCAGATATTACACATGTGCAGCAATATTCGATATGGAATGCCAGATATTACGTCGGCAAGCATCACGTGCATCAATATTCGATATTGAATGCCAGATATTACGTCGGCAAGCATCACGTGCAGCAATATTCAATATTGAATGCCAGATATTACGTCGGCAGGCATCATGTGCAGCAATATTCGATATTGAATGCCAGATATTACATCGGCAAGCATCATGTGCAGCAATATTCGATATTGAATGCCAGATATTACGTCGGCAAGCATCATGTGCAGCAATATTCGATACTGAATGCCAGATATTACGTCGACAAGCATCATGTGCAGCAATATTCGATATTGAATGCCAGATATTACAAAAAGCTGCATTAAAGTCCAAAACGTATTTAGCTGTGAGAATCATAGCTCGTATAATTTATATTCTGTAGCTACCATAGAGCTATGAGTGCACCCCTCTATAAAGTAGGTAACATAGGACGACTCCATCCGCATTTTTCCGGAGAGGTTTCTGTCTAACACTACGGCCTGGCCATTGTACTTAACCTAATAACAGTTTGACGTAAGAACACAGTCATATTTCAAAGAAGTGATGGGACCAGTTTCTGGCGTGGATGCATTTTGGTACCGTCAGGAATTTGCCAAATCTAGAGGGATGGTGAACTGGCACGGAATTTGTTGGCGTTCGGACAAAGAACCACACAAACTTATCCATGAGGCTTTAAAAGAGAGACTAACAGAGGAAAACTGTACTCAGAGGCTATCAGCATGGACATCCAATACTTTTGGATTATCAGTATCACATCCAGCTAAAACTGATGACCATAGACAACCAAGAAATATCTCAGAAGGCAGTGCACCACTACCCAGTACTTCCAGAAGAAATAAATCTATTGGTGAAGCTACTAATCCATGCAAAGGAAACCAACTAACAGGAACAGTTGCTGATTTATCCAAAGACATGGTTAACTGTGCTGATCTTTATGCACAAAACTGCTGATGGGCACAGTGAAACGTGACATTTCATCAGTTAACGCGTCTTATGGGTTATCCTCTTCCTCATTGTATCGTTCCAGCCATCGTTTCAGTCTCTAAGTTTACCTGGTTCAAGAATATTTGAACGTGACGGGTCAACAATCACAAGAAATACTCCTCTTGACCGATATATACAGCATATTCTTCAATTATATATGTAAACATGGGAAAGTACCTGTCATCAATGGTAGCTCCACTCAAGCAACATGGCTTCTTGATGATTCATATTCATAATTTTGATAGAGCATCATCAAAAAAACTGACCAATCAGTGACCAGAAATAAGACATACATAATCAATCTCTACCCAGAGAATACTCGTACCGAAGCATTGTGGTGTAGTGGTTATAGCGTCTGCCTTGCATTCGGGAGGTCGTGGGTTCGAGTCCCCTGACCGCGTCATACCAAATACTTTAAAAATGGAGTAGTCACTTGTAACCCTTGCCTGACGAGCAAATAATGGGTAGTGCTGCGACTGATTGACCAGTGTCAGAATAATGTGACTGGGTGGGTGGGGATATCATGTCTACTACGGCGTGGTATTCCAGTGTGGCAGCACTATAAAGAAACCATTGAGTTCGCTGCTTCAAGTAGACATATCATCACATCACACAACAACACACAGATAAAAGTCCAGACATTGTGCCTATAATCGTCGGGTAGGACGCCTGTCGTAGGTGGAGGGACTATAATCCTTAGAAATACACACACAGTATACTCGTTCCTCATTTGACTCTGTCAACGTCAAAGGAAGTAGGGCGAACGGTTAGGTCACGTGATTATTCAAAAAAAGTTATGACGATGTTTATAATAAATCCTTTTGCGTGATCTGCAAAGATAAAATATAGACCTATATTAAATAATTTAAATTTTGATTTCTATCAGTTAATTGTTTAAGTAAAATTCTGCTGTCGTGCTTCGGTTTGAAATGTTTACATATGCGTTTCGATTGAGGAGACCTAAGTACGTATTATTTTTGTAGTAAAATAGTTTTCATGCATTTTTTCAAATCTTGCAACATCTAATTTGCAGATATTCTGAAAATTATATTTACACAAGAAATAAGTTTCAGGCAAAATATTCCAATTTAACTGGTTTTACCAAAATCTTGTAATTTAGTAGTTAGCAGAGATATATGTGAGTGCAAGGAACGATAACTCTGCGTGGAGATTGATACATAATACATTCTGATAGGTGATAAACTCGGTCTTTATCCTTGATGTTCAACCAAGTTTACAGTTAAAATTAAGGTATCTACAGTGCGATTCTTTTAAAACCCTGCATATTTCATGCACATTCATGCAAATTGATTTAATATATGTACCTTTCAAAATCAAAATCTCGAAAATTATCGTCTTTTTACTCTGCCAAAGATTTTTATTTTACTATAGAACCTAAGGATAAAACCCGAGTAACACAAATTTTATCACCTACTGAAAATAAGATAAAATCTCAACATCCCTGTAATGAAAAATTATGAATTGCGGGACAATGCTTCTTCTACACAGGCCTAATTGGAGAAACATTTCAGACATCAAAGATGACAATACATCATGAACAGACAAAACGATTAACTTTCTTGAATCTGATATTTGTCCAAATTTGCTCACAGGAGATGTGGAAAGAGTGAAGAAACTCAGCCATGAACACCCTCAGAAAAAGGACGATGACATAGTTGAAAATGAAAATTTGGAGGAACAAGAATGAATGGATCTTGTTCGACCGAATGTCAATTTTGATGACATCTCTATTGAGATCTATTATGATTAGGGTCAAATGTCATTAGAATATCCAACATGGTTGGGATTATCTTGGCTTGAAAAGCTCAATGATTTATCAGAGGATAATGTGAAGCTTTACATTTTCCCGAAGTGCAACTGTTACAAATGAATGATGATCAGCTGTTTGCTTTCAATATCATTTTGCAAAGGCTTATGGATAACAGCCAACGGGGCCAATATAATCAAACAGTTGAGCCATTACGAATGTTTGTTTCAGGTACCGCTGGTTCCGGTAAATCATATATACTCAAATGTCTACTAAAACCAATAAGAACTATCTTTAAATCCAACAAGTCTGTCCATGTCTTATGTCCAACAGGAAATAACGCTAACCTGATCTCTGGTGTTACCCTGCACAGTTCCCTTAAAATACCAACCACTCATAGAAGACACGAAATGAAACCACCAGATGGAACAACAGGAATTACTCAAGATAACTGTGCATGTGTGCATTCCCTTCTTATATATGAGCGATCTCTCATTGAGGCAACTACACTTGGCTGGATGGAGTTTCATTGTAGTGATGGAATTTCTGAAATTCCAGACGATGCTAAACCTGAAAAACTATTTTCGGCAAGGTAATGATAAATAACAGTTTCGACAGACATTGATGGCCTTAAGATAATACAAAACTACACAGGATCAGGCAAAATGTCTCCAAAACTTGCAGTGGAATAATTTGAAATCAACTCATGGAGTAGCTCTTCTGACACTCATTTCTGACAGAGGGCTTTTTGTTTTTCAAACTCATGAAAAGGAATGGCAACACAACAAAGCCAAACTGATGGAAGCAAACGAAACCTTTCCATTTGCTAAATTAAAAGCTGTAAGCAAAGATGGTCATGGTTGAGTTTCCTAAGTACACTGAACAAAATTGCTAAGTATCAACTATTGTATCTTAACTAACTTTCTTATTTTAAATTTATTTTAGAAAAGATATATGATAAGTATTTTGTTTTGACCCATAGTTTGTAAAACATTTATTTTTTGTTTAAATTGTTACATCTTTTGAGAGTTATTCTCACTTTATATGAAAACATGAAATGTGCTGATAAATCACATAACATGAGTCAAAGATCGCTTAAAGATATAAAATTCTTAAAATTGGTATCAAATAATAGAAAAAAAACATAAAAATTTGACCCCTTTATCTTTGATTCTCCGTCTATAAAAAAATGAAATGTGCATAATCTTAAATTACCTCCCTTTAAATTGAATATTGTTTGAAATTCAAGTAACTGTAATTCAGCGTTAACATTAAATATTTCGAAAATTTCTTTTGCAAACGCATTTTTAGTGGTAATGCTAGAAAAACATGATGTCAAAATACTTTTAACTGCCATATTTTAGAATTAGGAACATCGAAAGCTTCACTAATTCGAAGTACTTAATAACATCCTATATACCCAGTTGTATAAGAGTTATAACTTATTTCTAAGAAAACACATTGACTTAAAAGTTTTAAAATATGTTCATGCAATCAGAGTAGACGATTTACACTCATTACTTTGCAGTTTAACCGTATTTCTAATCAAGCCCAAAATACACAAAACAATGAGAATATTATTAACATATTATTAGGTTGATATTTAGCAATTTGGTTTAGTATATAGCGGTTCTCCATTTGTAGAGCCGAACAATAAGCTTATTCCTCTTGTTCAAGTGCAAAGAAAACTAGATTGCAGATGTCATTTTTGCAGAAGAAAGCAAACCCCTCTTCGACTTGGCTGGGCAACCACCATATTTCTTTGACAAGGAATGACCATTGGAGTGGGGGAACCAAATAGATATAATGTTATCAATCCTGCACAATAAGCTTTGAATCCAGAAATCTTGGTGCACTCTTTGTAGCACTTTTCCGAGTAAAGTCAACAGGAGCAGGAAATACAGATCCAGAGTTTGCATGGAATCCCTCAGTTTTTGTCAATGAGGACAGATGATGTCATGCAGTATGCACAGCAACAACAAGAGCAAGAGCAAATGAAATTGCTAGAATAAAGAACCTGGCAAAACAGACTCAGCATCAGTTTGTTCTGTTGTATGGTAACACACAAATACTCTTTTCCATTCAAGAGCTCATTGACACTGCTGACATCTACGAAGAGTAGATTTAATAACCGATATCTATAAATTTATACTGTTATGTTTTACATGTCATCTTAACTACTAAAATACAGAGGTGGGTGATAATCGCTAACTTCTGATATCGGTCTCATTTCTTATAAAATACATTACATATAATTAGTATCTAATTCCATTTTCATGGCTGTCCGGTTAGCGGAGTCGGTAGCGCATTCGCTTCTCACCAATGCAAAACGGGTTTGATTCCCTGTTTCGGCGTTCTGAGAGGGTATGGTGGTCGTCCAATCAGACAGGTGGGTTTCTCCCCTCCCCCACCCCCGGTTTCCTCTCACATGAAGACCACATCAAAGCCACCGTTCGCGCCATTAAGAGAGATTTGTATAAGCTATGTAGCATGTTTCGTAATCAGTGTAAAATAAAGTTTATACTTTTTTGCTTTACTTTTTTGTTTTAAAAGAAGTATTCATACTAATATTGGCTGATACAACAATCCCATAGTTGCACTGTTAACACACATGTACTGGTAACAGTCATTTTATTGTATGTTATATACCTCAACTGCAGTATCAGTGAAACTATTTATCATATACAAAAATGTGAAATAAATAGTTTTTCAATTGTATTACACAACTATGAAAACTAATCCATATTCTTACAACTGTCTGCAAACAAAATCATCTACACATGATTTTACAGTCATGTCTGTTAACATTTTTTTCAGAGGTGGGTGATATGATAATCGCTAACCTCCGTTTCTTACCCGACTTTCTTCAGTACCAACATGTCCTCCTTCTTGTTCACCACTATAATGATTCTTCAACAGTTTCAGTGCCTTTCATAAAGCGCTTTGTTATATATTAACAATACTGCTCCAACCAACAACCGCCAACATGTATTCAATCAGAAATAGTTTATTAATACATTATTGTTGGGACTTGTATATAAGTTAGAGTATGGTAAACTGTGACAGGAAAGATACTACAAAATAGAAAGTTTGGTCTCAGCAATATGTTTCAATTAAACACTGAGATGGACAAAGCCCATCAAGCTCTTATATTAATTAATGAGTAATGACCTCAAACCAGGTTTTCTAGTATCAATCTTCTCACCGTTAACATACATGTACTATATCTTCCAATTATCCAACAATTGAAAGTTAAAGCATGGACGTTATTTTGTGCTGTATTTTATCCCAATCTCCTTAGTCATGTTAGTTGTTCTGAATTAATTTATTATAAATGAGAAATTAAAAAGTGTTTCACCCACCATACTATAATTATCAACAATAATGTTTCCATCACCTTTTTTCGATTATAACATTTCAAATTTCTTAAAATGTTTTTCCCCCTTCTTTAATTCGTGTTGTATATATTTATTAAGCCATTCACGTATTTACATAACTTTTTTTATTCCAGCTACCACTTGTATGTTTTGGGAGTGTTATTGAAGAGGTGGGTGATATGAGAATCGCTAACCTCTCTGCAAACTCTCATAATTAATATATTTTTGTTGATCTTTTTTTTAATCACATATATTTGCAGATAAAATCAGTTTCTACATACTTTATTCAATATTAGAGTTTAAAGTCACGTTAGGTGCTTCCTGGTTTGCAATGTCCAATCACCAGGAACATACATGCTTCTATAAAAAAAAATGTATAACATTATTACGTTTTAATACGGTAAAATAATAATTGCCATAAAGATTCTCTATAAAGTTCTGCTCAACCCGGGGCTAGAGGGCGTGAGCGGTAGCTAGCATATTTCACTACCGCTCATTAACAATCTCAATCAAACCGAGACTGCAATATTTCGTATGTGTCGTTTTCGGCCGTTTCCAAAGGTCAATTATCATACTATTTTTTTAAACCAGTTGCAGTTACAATCAGCAATTATTAACATTTGTTTTGTATATTCTAGCATGATACTGCATATCATTATTACAACTGATTCCTGAGGGAGATTCCTGGATACATATATACAGAAACATAAACTGTTTCCGTTAGCCTGGACAGTTTCTCTCATCGTCATGCCAGGTGGGAAACTGTCTCAGTTACATGCATCCATCAAAACAAAAAAGGCACATACACCCTCCCAAAACACCACCATTTTAATAGCAGTAGGCATTTGCAACCTAAGAGAAAAAATATAAACACAAAGATGGCACACAAATAACATACAACCAGTCTTATACAACAGAACAAATAATAGCAGAATTAAGGAACATTTCCGAACACTTCAAACATGAAACAGTGTCATTAAAATAGCAACCATTCCATCTGCATCAATTCAAAAATATACTTACCAAAAGTATTTTCACAACAGAAGAAATACAACAGCAACAGACTGACGTAGAAAAAGACTGTATGACAATACATGAGGAAATTTGCAAGATCAATGCTGCAAATGTGGTCCCAACCGTTAGGTGCGACAGAGACATAAAGAAAACGACAATAAAGAAAAGGGGGGGGGGGGGGGGGGGAAATGGGATAAATACAAAATAAATAAGCAAGTGTGTGTATGGCAATATGTATGACGGAGCACATGCCAAAAAATAACTGTACGAGAACTGGTTTAAAGTTTTGTGTCGTGCAATTGTTGCCGATATGGATGGAGGTGATCATGACAATTTTGTATTGAGAGACGAAAAACAGTACACAAACGACACTGGGACTTTAAATAGCACTCGTTCTTATATCGGGGCCATTTCTCTACCTCGGGAGATATTTCCCGTATCTCAAAAACACTGGTTATTAAACTATATATTACATAATTTAAAATGATATTTTATTAATATTTCTAATGATTCACGCCTTTTTACACCAGTTTGCACGAGAACGCCAAGACGACGTTACGTCATACAAACAAAACAAGTGGAACCGGAACTCTTCGTTAATTTCCGTAATCGGTATTTCCTAGTGGCGGAATCTGACGAAAACGTCCGTAAAACAATCGGAACGTCCCTCCACTGACGGAAAAGACCGAGCAATGTTCCGTACTGGGAGATATTTCCCAGTAGAGCCAACGAGTAGATATAGCTTTTCTATTCCCAGTATTTCCTATACAAATCACAGACTCATATGTAATATACATCACACACATAATTTCAATCTGTTTCAACCTTAATGCACTGCATAAGTATTCCACATTATATATATTGTTCTGGTATATATTCTTGTTAGGTGGGTGATATGATAATCGCTAACCTTTGCATATGGGCTCGGTTTGGTAATATTTCAGTACATTGAGAATAGAACCAAATACACCGTTTTCGAGCCGTTGTCATTTATTCCAGCACCAAGGTACATATATCTGGAACTTTTTTTCCTTCAACTATCCATGTAGAAATCCTAAAAATCAAACGTCTTAACCCCTGTCGATATTCTTGTTTGTTCACAAATTTCACTTCCGTACACAAAATGTCCATTTCAAATTGTTCACCACATCTCTGTAAGTAGGCAGATGGCTTTATGCGGTTCCCTCCACAGTCAGCAAATAGTACTGCAAAACAAAGCTCAGTGCTAACAAAACCTGCCAAACATTACGTTTTATATAATGGCATAGTAAACACAGTATTTAAACACATTTTTCACAAGTAACCAGACCCTGAACTGTCAACACATTGTTTTTAAAGTACTAAAGTAGTAACCCGGATGCAAAATAATACCAGTCTGACACCATATATACCAGTTTCAGTCCCAGTATAAACTCATACATTTGCATTATTAATGGGCATAAATATTCTACATATGTTTATACAACATTCCTGTACCTGTTTACATTTCATGTTGCATGTACATACTTTTGCTAGGTGGGTGATATGATAATCGCTAACCGTTCAAAAAGAAATTTTCAAATTTTCAATAATACAGTAATTTACTTGACCAATTATTTTTTGATTTCTTAATACTTAGCACACTTAAAGTTTTCAAAACCAACTCGGAAAAGGATTTTATTTATTTACATTGTTTTTGAAAGACATGCATTTCACATGGACACTGCGTTGACAATACTTTACTATATAACTTCAATTACATAAGTCTCAAAATAGTATTAAAAGCACACACAAACAACATATCGCTCTGTACACAGACCAAAAAAGGTCAACTCCTGCCATGTGAGTACATATATTATTCAGATTGATGTTATTGCTTCATTTCTTGCGTTTGTGTTCATTACCTTTTACCTGAAATATGGATTATCCAGATCTTATTTATTTTCAATAAGATCAGAACCCCGTTAATATACATTGCGTTTCTATGTATGATCCTGATAATACTATGTCCCAGCAAATTTCATTAAACGTACTGGGCTGTACAGAGCTGTGCTCGCCTTATAGGTTTTACCTATTTCATATTACAAAATCATAGATCCTGCGAGTCTAATTACAATAAATTTACGTTTTCAAATGTAAGCTCTAAGCAACTCTTACCAATTTGATACAGGAAAAATTCAGAGGTAGTTGGCGGTGTACATAAACAAAAAAATGCATCGTGAAAATTACTCAATAAACGAACACCCCAAAACGTATCCCCAATAACATTGACTATAATATAGACTATAGTCTGTATTATATTTCGAAAGGAGTCATATATTTCAGCAGGAAATGTGTATTTAAATATGTTTGCTTGATATATCTTATCAAGTTTGTCAGCTGAAAATAAGGAATTATATATGAATGATTTATGTAAAAGTAAAGTTAGTATGGATGCTAGAGGCTCCCTTAACCATATAAATGTATTAAAGAAACACGTTATTGGCATTATACTTCCTGTTCATTATACAGTTGAATTGAATTGGATTTTATAGTCACACCAACAGCTAAGGTCATATGACGACTTTTCAGCTTCCACTGTTGGAGGAAGACCCCAGGTGCCCCTCTGGGCAATTGTCCTGCAAGGGCGGGCGCCTGGGTAAAACCACCGACGTTCCGCAAGTCAGCTGGATTTGTTTCTCACATGAAGATGCCTAGGCCCATGAGGGATCGAATCAACAGCGTCGAGAGGCACATGATTTCAAGTCAGCGACTCTTACCACTTGGCCACGGACGCCCCTGTTCTTTAAATAGTAAGATGCATCTTATAAATTTAGCTTAATGGGACGCAGGTTAATCTTCATGTTGTTGTTTTTAATCATTTCGTCTCGCACCAAAGAACTTGAAAACTCAGGCGTGGGTTATTTGGTCAAATTGCATTTATAACACGGTACTACTTTTCTTGTTTTAAATGACGACATTTGCTCAAATAGCAACAAACAATGAACAAAAAAAATAAGTACTGTTTTCATCAATACAGGCCAGTTGTAGGTATGTTTGTTTGTTGGAGGTGACTCTTAATTGTTTGTTTGTTGGAGGTGACATCTCTCGAGAATCCCCGCTCCCTTGATAGGGTATATGTTAGCGTAGGGCTTAGTGCACGGGTTGTAAAAGTAGCTATCCTTTAGTTTGAGACTTGTCATTGGAAGCCCTGCTTCTTTGATAGGGTCCATAGTGACACACCCGTGGTGATGCTTCCTTGATAAAAGTTCTGTTAAAGGGAGCTTGCGCTATAGAAATGTGCGGCTAGAACTCCAGTTTGTAAAAGATAGATAAGTCAGCGATAAAAGAAGAAGGTTTTACAACACATGATTAATGTAGGGGTAATTGTGGCCTCGTACAATCTTAATTCACTTGATCTGAGTTCTTAAATCATTTTATGAATCATATTTAGAATCAGTTTGGACAATCATTGTTTTGTTAACTCTGTACATATTTGTACTAATCAACGGCTAGGAAAGCCCCAAGAAAAGAAGATTGTTTTATATCGGCAAATCTTTACAGAAGTGAATTCCCATAAGCATATTGGAGTGTCTTTATCACATGGTTGTAATTGGCACTCCCATGTGGATTATATTAAAAATGAAGCATGGCTAAGAATTAACATTATGAGCAAGTTAAAACGCCAATGACAAATATTTGAGTTACAACACTTTTCCACTTTAAAATCAGATTTATTTTATGTTGAAATGTATGCAACACTGTTGTAACTCTACGCCAGCATTGTATGTTTATAAGTTGAAGATTCAACATCAAATTTAATGCAAAACTGTTGTATTTTTCTAATAAACTAAAAACTGAACACTAAAAGTTGTTAATATAGATATAAAAATCGAACAGGAAAAGCAGCATTCAAGGACGACAGTCAACTACAAACACACACGGAAACAAAGAACAAATTTAAAGATGAATAAATGGCAAAATAAGACATCACAAACGCAAAAGGGTTGACAATAGGGCTACCGCAATGGAATGGTCAGTGGCAAAAAAGGCCGCTGGGGGTTTAAACCAGATTCTAGGGTGCACCAAACCTCACACTTACCCTACTTTCAACACAATAAAACGGGACAGTGTAAATAAAGAAATCCCCGACATGAACTATTCTCTAACCAACAAGGCAGCATTAATAGGCAATATAAGTAAAACACAAAGATGCTCGTATATATATATAAATACAAAAAAAAAAGAATAGCATGGAAAGCCACAAAGAATGTACTCAATGACTTGGCAGAAGCCAGAACAACAAGAGAATAACCACTGAGGGCACGAAAGACAAGACTGCAGACAAACACAAGCGTCACCGTCCTTTGTTTCTTTTGTTATTCCAATGGTTAATCATTATGCATTCTAGCAGTATTAAATAGCATGTGTTCAGCTAGTCTGATACACAATAATGTTCGCTTATAAGCACAAATAAAACGTGTATCAGTTTTCTATACAGTATATGTATCATGAAATTACACATAGCTAGGTGGAATGTTCAATAATATTAATATTAATAGACAGAACAATGATATTAAATCATACCATATTAACAGCTTTCAAGGAAAACAACCTGTTTTGAAAGTAATACTTTTTAACAGAACTCATTAGCACCAACATTAATTTAAATTTGATACATTTTTGTATCACTCTCAGTATCAGGGCTTCTTTTCGAAAAAGGGGCAAAAAACGTGATTTTCGAGTTAAAAGGGGAAAAACAATGCAATTTCGAGATAAAGGTGAAACAGTGTATTAGGCAGAAATTGAAGATTTGGGTGTGCAAATATGCAAAAGAGGTACATTTTAGATAAACTGTCTTGAAAACATAATAATGCTGAGAAAGTTAGAGGGAGAAATCATGTTAAATGTATTGTTGTTTTTTTAGGGGAATTTTCTCAGCTAAATGGGGAAACAAAGTAGTCTGTTTTGCTAGGGGAAGGGGAATATCGGCCCCTGTTTATGAAGGAAACAAACTCTGCAGTATAGTCCCAAATTGCTTCAACATTTCACTGGTTAAATATACCAAGTTTAATCTATACATTTAGTGTCAACATGTACATACTATACAGTGTATAATTAATTCATCAACTTATTACCTTTGTCATCTCAGACAGCAGTATTGAAGCAGTAAAGCAAATAAAATACATAGTGAACACTGGGGAATAATCCGATACATAATTACATCTCTATTCCTTTTCTACATCTCTTCTCTTCATTTCTGTATTGTAAAGTGTCAGTATCATTTTCTATCCTGTTAGACTCGCCACTTACAACTTCATTTATGACAGCATTCAATTCACCATTTTCTACAGTTTCAATATCTCTAGTTCAGCTATTTCTATCTAAAGAGGAATTTTCATCTGCAACCGACATCTCAGTTACGACTGATAGATCTAGTTGTACACCAGTATCAATTACTTTGTCATCATCACTCTTCCCTAAAATGTTTGCATCTTTTTAAACGTAATAAGTGCAGATCATCATTATCATCATCATCACAACCTCTACCATCAGCACCACCCTCATCACCACCATCATCATGATCACAACCACTACTATCATCACCACCCCCATCATCACTACCACCATCATCATCATCATCATCATCACAACTGCTACCATCAGCACAACCACCACCAAAATCATCACCACCACATCATCACCACCACCATCATCATCACTACAACCCCTACCATCAGCATCACCATCATCACCACCACCATCATCATCATCACAACTCCTACCATCAGCACCACCACCATCATCATTACAACCATTACCTCAGCCCATCAGACGGCGCTTCCACGCTCATATGTGTACTTTCGCTCAAAGAACTATAGGATTTGTTTACAACCGGACTATTTCGACTGATCATCGAGTATGAATAGGTGCCTTCATTTTGTCTTGTTTAAACAAAAAAAACATATTTGTCTTTAGTTATCTACTATAAATTGCTTCATTATTTAAAACAGTAAAAGTTACATATATTCACGATTTAGAGTCTTAAACATGTATATAGTAAAGTAAAATGGCCCCACCTCTTTACCGCATACACTAACGAAAATTCGTTTGTGATGTGCCAAAGCATACTGGTCGGTGCGACGATAGTCACGTGACCATCTCCTCAACCACTATCACCACCATCACAACCGCCATCATCATTATCACAACCACTACCATAAGCACCAACACTAGCATCATCATTATCAGCAGCAGCAGCATTACCACCATCATCATCAATACCACCATCAGCATCATAGTTATCATCATAACCAACTGAAACTCTACTGGCAATGTAATCAGCATCATAGTTATCATCATAACCAACTGAAACTCTACTGGCAATGTAATCAGTAATCATAGTTATCATCATAACCAACTGAAACTCTACTGGCAATGTAATCGGCATCATAGTTATCATCATAACCAACTGAAACTCTACTGGCAATGTAATCAGCATCATAGTTATCATCATAACCAACTGAAACTCTACTGGCAATGTAATCAGCATCATAGTTATCATCATAACCAACTGAAACTCTACTGGCAATGTAATCAGTAATCATAGTTATCATCATAACCAACTGAAACTCTACTGGCAATGTAATCGGCATCATAGTTATCATCATAACCAACTGAAACTCTACTGGCAATGTAATCAGTAATCATAGTTATCATCATAACCAACTGAAACTCTACTGGCAATGTAATCAGCATTATAGTTATCATCATAACCAACTGAAACTCTATTGGCAATGTAATCAGTAATAATAGTTATCATCATAACCAACTGAAACTCTACTGGCAATGTAATCAGCATCATAGTTATCATCATAACCAACTGAAACTCTACTGGCAATGTTATCAGCATCATAGTTATCATCATAACCAACTGAAACTCTACTGGCAATGTAATCAGTAATCATAGTTATCATCATAACCAACTGAAACTCTACTGGCAATGTAATCAGTAATCATAGTTATCATCATAACCAACTGAAACTCTACTGGCAATGTAATCAGCATCATAGTTATCATCATAACCAACTGAAACTCTACTGGCAATGTTATCAGCATCATAGTTATCATCATAACCAACTGAAACTCTACTGGCAATGTAATCAGCATCATAGTTATCATCATAACCAACTGAAACTCTACTGGCAATGTAATCAGTAATCATAGTTATCATCATAACCAACTGAAACTCTACTGGCAATGTAATCAGCATCATAGTTATCATCATAACCAACTGAAACTCTACTGGCAATGTAATCAGCATCATAGTTATCATCATAACCAACTGAAACTCTACCGGCAATGTAATCAGTAATCATAGTAATCATCATAACCAACTGAAACTCTACTGGCAATGTAATCAGCATCATAGTTATCATCATAACCAATTGAAACTCTACTGGCAATGTAATCAGCATTATAGTTATCATCATAACCAACTGAAACTCTACTGGCAATGTAATCAGCATCATAGTTATCATCATAACCAACTGAAACTCTACTGGCAATGTAATCAGCATCATAGTTATCATCATAACCAACTGAAACTCTACTGGCAATGTAATCAGCATCATAGTTATCATCATAACCAACTGAAACTCTACTGGCAATGTAATCAGCATCATAGTTATTATCATAACCAACTGAAACTCTACTGGCAATGTAATCAGTAATCATAGTTATCA
This sequence comes from Cyrtodaria siliqua, assembly GCA_037043455.1. Classification (NCBI taxonomy): domain Eukaryota; kingdom Metazoa; phylum Mollusca; class Bivalvia; order Adapedonta; family Hiatellidae; genus Cyrtodaria; species Cyrtodaria siliqua. The sequence continues at coordinate 208,827 of JAWPHD010000650.1, read as the reverse complement.
TCATAACCAACTGAAACTCTACTGGCAATGTAATCAGCATCATAGTTATCATCATAACCAACTGAAACTCTACTGGCAATGTAATCAGTAATCATAGTTATCATCATAACCAACTGAAACTCTACTGGCAATGTAATCAGCATCATAGTTATCATCATAACCAACTGAAACTCTACTGGCAATGTAATCAGTAATCATAGTTATCATCATAACCAACTGAAACTCTACTGGCAATGTAATCAGCATCATAGTTATCATCATAACCAACTGAAACTATACTGGCAATGTAATCAGCATCATAGTTATCATCATAACCAACTGAAACTATACTGGCAATGTAATCAGCATCATAGTTATCATCATAACCAACTGAAACTCTACTGGCAATGTAATCAGCATCATAGTTATCATCATAACCAACTGAAACTCTACTGGCAATGTAATCAGCATTATAGTTATCATCCTAACCAACTGAAACTCTACTGGCAATGTAATCAGTATCATAGTTATCATCATAACCAACTGAAACTCTACTGGCAATGTTATCAGCATCATAGTTATCATCATAACCAACTGAAACTCTACTGGCAATGTAATCAGCAATCATAGTTATCATCATAACCAACTGAAACTCTACTGGCAATGTAGTCAGCATCATAGTTATCATCCTAACCAACTGAAACTCTACTGGCAATGTAATCAGTAATCATAGTTATCATCATAACCAACTGAAACTCTACTGGCAATGTAATCAGCATTATAGTTATCATCATAACCAACTGAAACTCTACTGGCAATGTAATCAGCATCATAGTTATCATCATAACCAACTGAAACTCTACTGGCAATGTAATCAGCATTATAGTTATCATCATAACCAACTGAAACTCTACTGGCAATGTAATCAGCATCATAGTTATCATCATAACCAACTGAAACTCTACTGGCAATGTAATCAGTTATCATAGTTATCATCATAACCAACTGAAACTCTACTGGCAATGTAATCAGCATCATAGTCATCATCATAACCAACTGAAACTCTACTGGCAATGTAATCAGCATCATAGTTATCATCATAACCAACTGAAACTCTAATGGCAATGTAATCAGTAATCATAGTTATCATCATTACCAACTGAAACTCTACTGGCAATGTAATCAGCATCATAGTCATCATCATAACCAACTGAAACTCTACTGGCAAAGTAATCGGCATCATAGTTATCATCATAACCAACTGAAACTCTACTGGCAATGTAATCAGTAATCATAGTTATCATCATAACCAACTGAAACTCTACTGGCAATGTAATCAGCATCATAGTTATCATCATAACCAACTGAAACTCTACTGGCAATGTAATCAGTAATCATAGTTATCATCATAACCAACTGAAACTCTACTGGCAATGTAATCAGCATCATAGTTATCATCATAACCAACTGAAACTCTACTGGCAATGTAATCAGTAATCATAGTTATCATCATAACCAACTGAAACTCTACTGGCAATGTAATCAGTAATCAGAGTTATCATCATAACCAACTGAAACTCTACTGGCAATGTAATCAGTAATCATAGTTATCATCATAACCAACTGAAACTCTACTGGCAATGTAATCAGCATCATAGTTATCATCATAACCAACTGAAACTCTACTGGCAATGTAATCAGTAATCATAGTTATCATCATAACCAACTGAAACTCTACTGGCAATGTAATCAACATTATAGTTATCATCATATCCAACTGAAACTCTACTGGCAATGTAATCAGCATTATAGTTATCATCATAACCAACTGAAACTCTACTGGCAATGTAATCAGCATCATAGTTATCATCATAACCAACTGAAACTCTACTGGCAATGTAATCAGCATCATAGTTATCATCATAACCAACTGAAACTCTACTGGCAATGTAATCAGTAATCATAGTTATCATCATAACCAACTGAAACTCTACTGGCAATGTAATCAGCATTATAGTTATCATCATAACCAACTGAAACTCTACTGTCAATGTAATCAGCATCATAGTTATCATCATAACCAACTGAAACTCTACTGGCAATGTAATTTAGCATTATAGTTATCATCATAACCAACTGAAACTCTACTGGCAATGTAATCAGTAATCATAGTTATCATCATAACCAACTGAAACTCTACTGGCAATGTAATCAGCATCATAGTTATCATCATAACCAACTGAAACTCTACTGGCAATGTAATCAGTAATCATAGTTATCATCATAACCAACTGAAACTCTACTGGCAATGTAATCAACATTATAGTTATCATCATATCCAACTGAAACTCTACTGGCAATGTAATCAGCATTATAGTTATCATCATAACCAACTGAAACTCTACTGGCAATGTAATCAGCATCATAGTTATCATCATAACCAACTGAAACTCTACTGGCAATGTAATCAGCATCATAGTTATCATCATAACCAACTGAAACTCTACTGGCAATGTAATCAGTAATCATAGTTATCATCATAACCAACTGAAACTCTACTGGCAATGTAATCAGCATCATAGTTATCATCATAACCAACTGAAACTCTACTGGCAATGTAATCAGTAATCATAGTTATCATCATAACCAACTGAAACTCTACTGGCAATGTAATCAGCATCATAGTTATCATCATAACCAACTGAAACTCTACTGGCAATGTAATCAGTAATCATAGTTATCATCATAACCAACTGAAACTCTACTGGCAATGTAATCAGTAATCAGAGTTATCATCATAACCAACTGAAACTCTACTGGCAATGTAATCAGTAATCATAGTTATCATCATAACCAACTGAAACTCTACTGGCAATGTAATCAGCATCATAGTTATCATCATAACCAACTGAAACTCTACTGGCAATGTAATCAGTAATCATAGTTATCATCATAACCAACTGAAACTCTACTGGCAATGTAATCAGCATCATAGTTATCATCATAACCAACTGAAACTCTACTGGCAATGTAATCAGTAATCATAGTTATCATCATAACCAACTGAAACTCTACTGGCAATGTAATCAGCATCATAGTTATCATCATAACCAACTGAAACTCTACTGGCAATGTAATCAGCATCATAGTTATCATCATAACCAACTGAAACTCTACTGGCAATGTAATCAGTAATCATAGTTATCATCATAACCAACTGAAACTCTACTGGCAATGTAATCAGCATCATAGTTATCATCATAACCAACTGAAACCCTACTGGCAATGTAATCAGCATCATAGTTATCATCATAACCAACTGAAACTCTACTGGCAATGTAATCAGTAATCATAGTGATCATCATAACCAACTGAAACTCTACTGGCAATGTAATCAGCATCATAATTATCATCATAACCAACTGGAACTCTACTGGCAATGTAATTTAGCATTATAGTTATCATCATAACCAACTGAAACTCTACTGGCAATGTTATCAGCATCATAGTTATCATCATAACCAACTGAAACTCTACTGGCAATTTAATCAGCATTATAGTTATCATCATAACCAACTGAAACTCTACTGGCAATGTAATCAGCATTATAGTTATCATCATAACCAACTGAAACTCTACTGGCAATGTAATCAGCATCATAGTTAGCATCATAACCAACTGAAACTCTACTGACAATGTAATCAGCATCATAGTTATCATCATAACCAACTGAAACTCTACTGGCAATGTAATCAGTAATCATAGTTATCATCATAACCAACTGAAACTCTACTGGCATTGTAATCAGCATCATAGTTATCATCATAACCAACTGAAACTCTACTGGCAATGTAATCGGCATCATAGTTATCATCCTAACCAACTGAAACTCTACTGGCAATGTAATCAGCATCATAGTTATCATCATAACCAACTGAAACTCTACTGGCAATGTAATCGGCATCATAGTTATCATCCTAACCAACTGAAACTCTACTGGCAATGTAATCAGTAATCATAGTTATCATCATAACCAACTGAAACTCTACTGGCAATGTAATCAGCATCATAGTTATCATCATAACCAACTGAAACTCTACTGGTAATGTAATCAGCATCATAGTTATCATCCTAACCAACTGAAACTCTACTGGCAATGTAATCAGTAATCATAGTTATCATCATAACCAACTGAAACTCTACTGGCAATGTAATCAGCATCATAGTTATCATCATAACCAACTGAAACTCTACTGGCAATGTAATCAGTAATCATAGTTATCATCATAACCAACTGAAACTCTACTGGCAATGTAATCGGCATCATAGTTATCATCCTAACCATCTGAAACTCTACTGGCAATGTAATCAGCATCATAGTTACCATCATAACCAACTGAAACTCTACTGGCAATGTAATCAGCATCATAGTTATCATCATAACCAACTGAAACTCTACTGGCAATGTAATCAGCAATCATAGTTATCATCATAACCAACTGAAACTCTACTGGCAATGTAATCAGCATCATAGTTATCATCATAACCAACTGAAACTCTACTGGCAATGTAATCAGTAATCATAGTTATCATCATAACCAACTGAAACTCTACTGGCAATGTAATCAGCATCATAGTTATCATCATAACCAACTGAAACTCTACTGGCAATGTAATCAGCATCATAGTTATCATCATAACCAACTGAAACTCTACTGGCAATGTAATCAGCATCATAGTTATCATCATAACCAACTGAAACTCTACTGGCATTGTAATCAGCATCATAGTTATCATCATAACCAACTGAAACTCTACTGGCAATGTAATCAGTTATCATAGTTATCATCATAACCAACTGAAACACTACTGGCAATGTAATCAGCATCATAGTTATCATCATAACCAACTGAAACTCTACTGGCAATGTAATCAGTAATCATAGTTATCATCATAACCAACTGAAACTCTACTGGCAATGTAATCAGCATCATAGTTATCATCATAACCAACTGAAACTCTACTGGCAATGTAATCAGCATCATAGTTATCATCATAACCAACTGAAACTCTACTGGCAATGTAATCAGCATCATAGTTATCATCCTAACCAACTGAAACTCTACTGGCAATGTAATCAGTAATCATAGTTATCATCATAACCAACTGAAACTCTACTGGCAATGTAATCAGCATCATAGTTATCATCATAACCAACTGAAACCCTACTGGCAATGTAATCAGTAATCATAGTTATCATCATAACCAACTAAAACTCTACTGGCAATGTAATCGGCATCATAGTTATCATCATAACCAACTGAAACTCTACTGGCAATGTAATCAGTAATCATAGTTATCATCATAACCAACTGAAACTCTACTGGCAATGTAATCAGCATCATAGTTATCATCATAACCAACTGAAACTCTACTGGCAATGTAATCAGTAATCATAGTTATCATCATAACCAACTGAAACTCTACTGGCAATGTAATCAGCATTATAGTTATCACCATAACCAACTGAAACTCTTCTGGCAATGTAATCAGCATTATAGTTATCATCATAACCAACTGAAACTCTACTGGCAATGTAATCAGCATCATAGTTATCTTCATAACTAACTGAAACTCTACTGGCAATGTAATCAGCATTATAGTTATCATCATATCCAACTGAAACTCTGCTGGCAATGTAATCAGCATCATAGTTATCATCATAACCAACTGAAACTCTACTGGCAATGTAATCAGCATCATAGTTATCATCATAACCAACTGAAACTCTACTGGTAATGTCATCAGCATTATAGTTATCATCATAACCAACTGAAACTCTACTGGCAATGTAATCAGTAATCATAGTTATCATCATAACCAACTGAAACTCTACTGGCAATGTAATCAGCATCATAGTTATCATCATAACCAACTGAAACTCTACTGGCAATGTAATCAGCATCATAGTTATCATCATAACCAACTGAAACTCTACTGGCAATGTAATCAGCATTATAGTTATCATCATAACCAACTGAAACTCTACTGGCAATGTAATCAGCATCATAGTTAGCATCATAACCAACTGAAACTCTACTGGCAATGTAATCAGCATCATAGTTATCATCATAACCAACTGAAACTCTACTGGCAATGTAATCAGTAATCATAGTTATCATCATAACCAACTGAAACTCTACTGGCAATGTAATCAGCATCATAGTTATCATCATAACCAACTGAAACTCTACTGGCAATGTAATCAGTAATCATAGTTATCATCATAACCAACTGAAACTCTACTGGCAATGTAATCAGCATCATAATTATCATGATAACCAACTGAAACCCTACTGGCAATGTAATCAGCATCATAGTTATCATCATAACCAACTGAAACTCTACTGGCAATGTAATCAGTAATCATAGTGATCATCATAACCAACTGAAACTCTACTGGCAATGTAATCAGCATCATAATTATCATCATAACCAACTGAAACTCTACTGGCAATGTAATTTAGCATTATAATTATCATTATAACCAACTGAAACTCTACTGGCAATGTTATCAGCATCATAGTTATCATCATAACCAACTGTAACTCTACTGGCAATTTAATCAGCATTATAGTTATCATCATAACCAACTGAAACTCTACTGGCAATGTAATCAGCATTATAGTTATCATCATAACCAACTGAAACTCTACTGGCAATGTAATCAGCATCATAGTTAGCATCATAACCAACTGAAACTCTACTGACAATGTAATCAGCATCATAGTTATCATCATAACCAACTGAAACTCTACTGGCAATGTAATCAGTAATCATAGTTATCATCATAACCAACTGAAACTCTACTGGCATTGTAATCAGCATCATAGTTATCATCATAACCAACTGAAACTCTACTGGCAATGTAATCGGCATCATAGTTATCATCCTAACCAACTGAAACTCTACTGGCAATGTAATCAGCATCATAGTTATCATCATAACCAACTGAAACTCTACTGGCAATGTAATCGGCATCATAGTTATCATCCTAACCAACTGAAACTCTACTGGCAATGTAATCAGTAATCATAGTTATCATCATAACCAACTGAAACTCTACTGGCAATGTAACCAGCATCATAGTTATCATCATAACCAACTGAAACTCTACTGGCAATGTAATCAGCATCATAGTTATCATCCTAACCAACTGAAACTCTACTGGCAATGTAATCAGTAATCATAGTTATCATCATAACCAACTGAAACTCTACTGGCAATGTAATCAGCATCATAGTTATCATCATAACCAACTGAAACTCTACTGGCAATGTAATCAGTAATCATAGTTATCATCATAACCAACTGAAACTCTACTGGCAATGTAATCGGCATCATAGTTATCATCCTAACCAACTGAAACTCTACTGGCAATGTAATCAGCATCATAGTTATCATCATAACCAACTGAAACTCTACTGGCAATGTAATCAGCATCATAGTTATCATCATAACCAACTGAAACTCTACTGGCAATGTAATCAGTAATCATAGTTATCATCATAACCAACTGAAACTCTACTGGCAATGTAATCAGCATCATAGTTATCATCATAACCAACTGAAACTCTACTGGCAATGTAATCAGTAATCATAGTTATCATCATAACCAACTGAAACTCTACTGGCAATGTAATCAGCATCATAGTTATCATCATAACCAACTGAAACTCTACTGGCAATGTAATCAGCATCATAGTTATCATCATAACCAACTGAAACTCTACTGGCAATGTAATCAGCATCATAGTTATCATCATAACCAACTGAAACTCTACTGGCATTGTAATCAGCATCATAGTTATCATCATAACCAACTGAAACTCTACTGGCAATGTAATCAGTAATCATAGTTATCATCATAACCAACTGAAACTCTACTGGCAATGTAATCAGCATCATAGTTATCATCATAACCAACTGAAACTCTACTGGCAATGTAATCAGTAATCATAGTTATCATCATAACCCACTGAAACTCTACTGGCAATGTAATCAGCATCATAGTTATCATCATAACCAACTGAAACTCTACTGGCAATGTAATCAGCATCATAGTTATCATCATAACCAACTGAAACTCTACTGGCAATGTAATCAGCATCATAGTTATCATCCTAACCAACTGAAACTCTACTGGCAATGTAATCAGTAATCATAGTTATCATCATAACCAACTGAAACTCTACTGGCAATGTAATCAGCATCATAGTTATCATCATAACCAACTGAAACCCTACTGGCAATGTAATCAGTAATCATAGTTATCATCATAACCAACTAAAACTCTACTGGCAATGTAATCGGCATCATAGTTATCATCATAACCAACTGAAACTCTACTGGCAATGTAATCAGTAATCATAGTTTTCATCATAACCAACTGAAACTCTACTGGCAATGTAATCAGCATCATAGTTATCATCATAACCAACTGAAACTCTACTGGCAATGTAATCAGTAATCATAGTTATCATCATAACCAACTGAAACTCTACTGGCAATGTAATCAGCATAATAGTTATCACCATAACCAACTGAAACTCTTCTGGCAATGTAATCAGCATTATAGTTATCATCATAACCAACTGAAACTCTACTGGCAATGTAATCAGCATCATAGTTATCTTCATAACCAACTGAAACTCTACTGGCAATGTAATCAGCATTATAGTTATCATCATAACCAACTGAAACTCTACTGGCAATGTAATCAGCATCATAGTTATCATCATAACCAACTGAAACTCTACTGGCAATGAAATCAGCATCATAGTTATCATCATAACCAACTGAAACTCTACTGGTAATGTCATCAGCATTATAGTTATCATCATAACTAACTGAAACTCTACTGGCAATGTAATCAGTAATCATAGTTATCATCATAACCAACTGAAACTATACTGGCAATGTAATCAGCATCATAGTTATCATCATAACCAACTGAAACTCTACTGGCAATGTAATCAGTAATCATAGTTATCATCATAACCAACTGAAACTCTACTGGCAATGTAATCAGCATTATAGTTATCATCATAACCAACTGAAACTCTACTGGCAATGTAATCAGCATCATAGTTATCATCATAACCAACTGAAACTCTACTGGCAATGTAATCAGTAATCATAGTTATCATCATAACCAACTGAAACTCTACTGGCAATGTAATCAGCATCATAGTTATCATCATAACCAACTGAAACTCTACTGGCAATGTAATCAGTAATCATAGTTATCATCATAACCAACTGAAACTCTACTGGCAATGTAATCAGCATCATAGTTATCATCATAACCAACTGAAACTCTACTGGCAATGTAATCAGTAATCATAGTTATCATCATAACCAACTGAAACTCTACTGGCAATGTAATCAGCATTATAGTTATCATCATAACCAACTGAAACTCTACTGGCAATGTAATCAGCATCATAGTTATCATCATAACCAACTGAAACTCTACTGGCAATGTAATCAGTAATCATAGTTATCATCATAACCAACTGAAACTCTACTGGCAATGTAATAAGCATCATAGTTATCATCATAACCAACTGAAACTCTACTGGCAATGTAATCAGTAATCATAGTTATCATCATAACCAACTGAAACTCTACTGGCAATGGAATCAGTAATCATATGTTGCATCTTCAAAAGTATTAACATTGATTGACTGCAAGAATGTAGCATTGTCAACCATTTCATTTATAGCATTATCTAGAAAAGAACTGACAAGTGTATCTGAAATAATGCTACTTGCATCTGAAACATCAGACACTTCAACATTTGATATTTTTTCTTCTGCACGGCACAGATTACATGCATATTCCCCTATCACTAATGGCATCAAAACCGGAAATATCAGACTCAGAATCTCTCTCTTTAATCAGTTTTAGTTGAGCAATTACAAAGGGCACATTGGATTCTCCTTTCTTATGTACTGATGCACCCTAATGATGTATGAATAGACATAGGCCATCAATGTTGTTGTGAGATGTCATTGTTGCGCAACCATCAGAGATAACCATATACCAGTCTCACTTCCACTATGTGGGTCAAAAAAGTATTTATTTTTTTATTTTTAAAAATAGCACACGCATAACATAGCTTGGATGAACCCATAGTAAATATACAACCTGCATCTGTATCAGTCAGTGTGTTTATAGCATCATGAAGGGAGTAAAATGGTTCTTCAGTTTTACAGTTCATGGTTCCTTGAAGAGATGGCGATATATTTACAGGAACATTTTCAATATCCGATGGAATGTCTTCTAAAGACAATTATGTTTAATGTCTTTGAATAATGATGAAGGCTCTGGGTATTGTTTAACCACTTATAGGATATGTTGTCTGCTTTTTAATTTAGTAAATTGGCTGTTACTTGTGATACGCAGGCTTCATAACCGCTGCTCCTAACTAAATTCCATTATGTTTATTTCGCTCTTAGGGGCATTTAATTGTATTAGATACTGGGACCATACGCCGTACGACATGGGGAAGCATATAACTCCATGTCCACCGCCGTATGCATGCCATCTTCGGGATGGTTAAAAATGTGTACTATTGATTTTATGAATATTGAGTTCTGCTCAACCCGGGCTAGAGGGCGTGAGCGGTAGCTAGCATATTTCACTACCGCTCATGAACAGTCTCAATCAAACCGAGACTGCAATATTTCGTATGTGTCGTGCTCGGCCGTTTCCAAAGGTCCATTATCATACTCTTTTTTTACAAGTTATCCCCTATTTTCAAGAATTTCGTCAAGAATTGTCTTGTTCCACTATGAGGGTATGGTATAACTTTTTTACGATGGCATGTGCTGAACTGGCTACACATTGCCTACCATTTCCTCTATAAGAGTCATGTCCTAAGCCCTTGATGCTTGAAGTATCCTGTATATTTCTCGTGACTATCTGCACATTTTGTTATTGATTGCAGTAATTCATATACAATTGACAGTTCTTTTCTAGATAATGCTGTAAATGAAATTATTGCTGTCAAAAAGAAACTGTGAAAATTATGAAACTAACAACAATAGTTCATGAGTTTAGCCACTCAATATTAGTTTAAGGTATGTTCGGCAGCATCAATAACCAGATAATGCATTCTACGCTCCTTTTTTTTTTCTTTATTTTAAGTTGAACCTGTTGTGGGCCGAACAGGGCTCATAATATGAAAGAATATAACACAGAAGATATTTCATTGGTTTGGAATCAAGAAGTGAAAAAACATATATTGTCAAGAGGGTGTAGCACAACTGAAAATATTTTAGTTTTCTCATTTCGAGAGATAAAAATAAATCTGATATTTTTGAGATCCACTATTTCACTGATTGGTTGCAATAAAGTTGCTTAATTATTTATCAAATAGTTTTTTACGATTTGGCCATTTTATCAATTGAATTCTTCTGTTAATACTACTGCTTATCTAATATCGCAGGAAAATCTAATAATGAGCTATGAATTGAACATTTTCAAATTGGACATTTTAAGTACAATAATTATAAAAAATATTTAATTATGATATTTGAAATTAAGTAAAATAATAAAGAGTTTTACCTGTGGATGAATGAGAAGGCAAACAGGTTCAACTTTTCCATTAGTCTAGTTGTCTAACAAACAGCTTCATCTTTTAATTTTCTTTCGTGTTTTTTTATTAAATTTTAATTGTTAACAAAAAATCAAAAGAAAAAAATATTGTAAAAATGACATCACATGTAATAATGATGTGCCATACATGGCCACAGTGTATTCCACTTCAACAAATGATCATAAAGTCAGAGTAGAAATTGATATTTTTCTTTTATTGGATCGGCGAGAGGTATTTTGTTTCAATTGGATCATAAAAAGTCATTAATTTTATAACATTACTTTTAGTTAACACTCGTTTAGTATCCTATTACTAAGTACATGTTACGTATAGTACTATATTAGACATCTGGGTCTGCACAGAATGTTAGGAATATATGTCGATATTCTTTTTAATTTTAAGAACATGTTTTGTTTGTAATATGTCTTATATCTCCTTTCATACTCTTTTTATAATAAGCAATGTATCAAGTGTTCATATAGTTCAGATATCTTAATTGTTGCTTTTGTAAGTAGGCACTTAAGCGCTTTCCGCTACAGCTGTAGTGTAACAAGGAAAATGAAACCACTTTAAATGATTATCTACATAAAGATCTGAGAGTGGTCATGAAAACACTATTAATTGTGCATGCTAGATACATGTTATGAAAGGTTTTGTTTGTGTTTTGTATAGTTAATGAGGCCTTAGAGCTGGCGGGTAACACAGTTTAATAATCCAGTGGCAAGAAAATGTCTAATTTTACTGCTGGATTGCTTTATATTGTGTTGTGTTGTACATTTAATTATACATTGTGTCAGGCAAGCTGGGAATATCAGAGCTTGAAAAGACAAATAAATTTGATGCGAGAAACGTTCGAAAAATGTGCTTCATTCGAACGCGAAATGGCTTTCATGAAGTTTGAGTTGGAAGATATAAAATTCGAGTTAAGGGAAGAAAAGAAACTGACAGCAGGCTTGAAGCAACTCTTGTCTGACAGAACAAATATGGACGTCAATCAGGGTAAGATGACTTAAAATATTATATAAACAAAATCCGTAATCTTGCCAGCCAGTTTGGATGTGGGAAATACTACTGTTCGTAGATATGACAGTATGATAAAGGTCAGTGCTCGCTGAGAGGCTAGAGTATTAATTGAAAATAAAAACAGTTACAGAGAACATGACAGTCTCCGCGCGACGTCACACATGTCGGCGTTTTGCTACGTGTGCATGACGCACATGATTTGAGAACAACTGTAACCAGAACAACTTTGGTATGTGCAATGTGCACTACAACGATCCAAGAGAGTTATTTTAAGTTTCTGATGATGCTTTTATGTCAATCTGTGTGGTCATAACAACATTATAAGATCAGTACACAGAGTTCTAGAATATCACTCGTAGTTAGCATTTATTTAGTTGTTAAAGTACAGCAATAAAATTAACAGTTTTCATTCCTCAGGAAACGTATAACAAGCTTTATCAATTAAAAGTTGATTGAATTAATTAATCATTAAATTAATACCAGTATCTATATTCAGCATACAATCTTAATGCAGTGTGTATAACCTGAACAACAATACAGTTTAAAGGAAGAACGTGTATACTCAGTTTAAAGGAAGAACGTGTATACTCAGTTTAAAGGAAGAACGTGTATACTCAGTTTAAAGCAGCATGTATTCCCTAAAGAAAGTGGAATGTTAAATACTATGATCTCAATGTCTAACATGAGCTGAGCAAAGTTACTGAATTTCGAAACAACAATTATTATTTTTCTCGACAGAGACTAATTCACACGTACTAAAAATGTGATATTCGTGTTGAATACAAGTTTGATTACATTATCGCATTGGCAGTCTTCTATATAAAACTCCATGCGCTTGACATGTAGTGAAAATATATGTCTTAAAAGTAAACTATATTCGATAACTGTTGACGGGGGTTAGACCTATATAAATCCATGTATTCAATACATAAAGGAACATATTTACGTCAGTGTATTAACTCTAAGTCGTTCTTCGATTTTTTAGTTTTTAGAATTGTATGACTGGGCAATTTGCTTTCTTTCCAATCCTTTAATATATTTTATAAACTATTAAATAAATGTTTCAACCAAACACCAGGAAAAGCAGCAAATACCTCATATAGTTGATATTAAACAGGATTCAAATAGTATAGCAAACGTGGCGGTATTGCAGTCTGCACTGTTATAAACATACTTATTAATCATCCATGTGTTATAATGAGCTGTCTCCTAGGCGCTAAAATGAACCATTTGGGTGTTTGTTTGTCCGGGATAAAAAAATGAGAAAAATGGTCCTAAAGAAATCACAGCACCCAAACGCAATGGCACCGAAGATCCGCACTGTACCAAAACCAAAGAGCAAATCAATATACATCTTTTTTTCAAACTGGATTTGGCTTACTTGATAGAAAATAAATGAAATGTAAGCGTGAATCTGTTGAAGGGACTTGAAGCGAGCTTTAAAATATGGTTGTTAATCCAAATACTAATACAATAATGTTAAAGTATTTCTGTGTTTCATTTTTATATTCAACTGCTCATATGTATTAATGTAACCCGGCAATACCTACGCTTTAAATATGTGCAATGAACTAGTTTGGTCTGGAAAACTAGACGACTATGTCAGTTTTGAATACTATAAAGTCTCGTTTTGTGATCGGAATGAATTTAACCTGAATTATACTTTTAGAAATTTAAACCAAATCAGGAATAATATGTATGATTAAGCAATGAAAACAGCTCATTTGTTAAATTTACAAGACCAAACAATTTAATAATAAGAATTAATGCTGGTGTAATGGTTAGCAAAATAACCAAATTGTGTAACTGTCGAAAGTATTTCTACTATACAAGACTTAAATCAAGATTACGACATACAATCAATGCACCAGAAACAACTCATTCGAAATAGTCCACAACTAATGGCCAACTTTGTGTATTCTCTCCTAATTTATATACTGGACGGGTTATAAAAGAGTATGAGAGTGGATCTTTGGAAACGGCCGAACACGATACATAACGAAATATTGCAGTCTCGGTTCGATTGGGACTGTTCATGAACGGTATTGAAATATGCTTGCTACCGTTACGCCCCTAGCCCCGGGTTAAGCAGAAACCTTCAAATTAAACACAATTAATAAAACTTTCAGATCGCCTTCAGTTCCGTTAACCATATTACATGTATTATCAGTATATCTAGATTGTATATACGGTGGCAGTAGAGTTTGATTAATCAAGTTTTTACTTATTTATTGTTTGATTACCAACAGTTTCATTTTTAAACCTGATATGTAATATACTTTTTTATTCTAGATGCGACAGACGAACACTTAGACCTTCGAAAAGATGACAATGGCCTGCAAGAGAATATTACGGAGCACGATTATGACATATCCAAACTTATAAAAGACATAGAAAAAATCAAACAATCAAATGTTCGCTTCACTAATTCACT
Source organism: Cyrtodaria siliqua (assembly GCA_037043455.1). Classification (NCBI taxonomy): domain Eukaryota; kingdom Metazoa; phylum Mollusca; class Bivalvia; order Adapedonta; family Hiatellidae; genus Cyrtodaria; species Cyrtodaria siliqua. Next base: position 193,726 of record JAWPHD010000650.1, on the reverse strand, counting down.
TAGTCATGGTTTTCAAGTCGAAAAATTAAACCGTAAACATTTTGAAAACGATCTGAAAAAAATAATTGACGAAACGATAGCAAACATAGAAAGCAGGCAGAAACAGTTCATGGATGAAACTACTGGCAACATGACAAACTATATCGAAGGAATAAAAATCACAGTGAAGGATGTTGCTAACGATGTGTTAAATATTAAAGAATACACAGCTGAGACGAGTAAGTAGCATCCAAATCAATACAAATAGTTTTCAAGCACGGTTTGTGACTTTAAGCTCACATGAGCCAAAGGCTCAGAGGTGAGCTATTGTGACTACTCTGTGTCCTTCGCCCGTTAGTCGTCGTCGTCTATTGTAACATGTAACCGTTGACCTCTCAATACCACCAAATAAATTTTGTCCAAAATTTAAATGAAGATTCCTGTGGTATGTGTTAGAATTTAAAACTGAGGTCAATGCAACATCCAAAATAGCCCCCTTTCTACAAATAACTGAAAACTTAAAAAATCTTCTTAAGAACTGCTTAACATATCTGGCAGTTTTATGTCATATTTTCCAAAATACCTTAGACTACAAATATTCTTCAGGTGAAGTCTTTGTGGTAAAACGTGACCCCACTTAGAGGATCAAAAGTGTTTTGATAGATATGTATAGACAAAACTTCAAATATTATTTTAAATTTTGCTTTAACCGACTCTGCGACTCATCCTCAGAAACGGCTTTGAAGTATACTCAGTTGCAAAAGAAAGTGGACACTGAGTTTTGTTTAGATTTTATTGTATAAAGTTCTTTTAGAATTAAGTTTACAAATTCCAAATTGAATATTACCAACGTTTTTATCATTCCATTGCCAATATCATGTTGTCATTTGTTTTTCAATAGGTCAAATCGTTAAAAGACTGTCGCTTGATAAAGAGGATAGGGTGTAAAGTAACATTTCCAAAGTGTCTAGTTTCTTTTGCAACTGAGTATTTTTTTAGTGTTTTTTCCCCTAGAAATATTGTCACAGTTATATCCCAGACTGAATGAAGTCGCTGCTATTAAAGATATTACCAACCCTGGGTCCAATGTTTGACTTATAGTGATTAATTTGGACAATACTATGGGTTATTGTATTTGTATGGAGGGAGAATATTACTTGGAAAAAAAGCTTTTTGGCGGAGATGTGGAGCTTGCAAGTCACTCTACGCCTTATATATACCCTATGTCTACCATATATTTTAAAAAATGTGTGTTATTTTCGCATTATTTTGTTGTTTTTGTTCATTGTTGTTCTTTTCAGTTTAGTGCGGTTGGATACTCTTCAAAAGATGGTAGCGCCCATGATAGAAACAATTCAGAAATCTAAACGTTTTAATGAATTGCGTCTATGCCGGAATGTTCATGCCACGCCACGAAGGTGTTGCGGGCATATAGTATTACCATTGTCCGTCTGGAGGTAGTCCGTACATCCCGTACATCCGTACGTCCTGTACGTCCCGTTTTTACATTCAAGTTTTTTATTAAGTCAATTTCTCAGATACCAAAAGCCGTAGAGTTTTCAAACTTCAAATACACTTACATCTATATGGCAGCAAAATGTTCCTACCCAAATCAAGTCAATATAAGTTATCTTGGCCTACTTTTTACACTTTGTTAATTTACATTGAAGTTTTACATTCAAGTTTTTTATTAACTCAGCTTCTCAGATATCAAAAGCCATACAGTTTCCAAACTTCATACACAGTTACATCTCTATGACAGAAATGTGTTCTTACCCGAATCAGGTCAATATAAATGACCTTGGCCTACTTTTTACGATTTTTTAATTTACATCAAAGGTTTTTGTCCATTTCTCCAACACCAGATACCTTAGAGCTTTCAAACTTTAGAAATGTTGGTAACTACATGACAGTGATATGTTCCAATGAAAAGTGAGTAAATATGAATTACATTGACCTACCTTTGTCACTTTGTTAATTTACATTTGAGTTTTACATTCAAGGTTTTTATTAACTCAGTTTCTCAGATACCAAAAGCTATACAGTTTCCAAACTTCAGACACACTTACATCTTTATGACAGCAATATGTTCCTACCCAAATCAGGTCAATATAAAAGACCTTAACCTACTTTTAACACTTTGTTAATTTACATTACAATTTTACATTGACGTGTTTAAATCACCTGAGCCGAAGGCTCAATGTAATCTATTGGGATCACTCTTCGTCCTTCGTCCGTCGTCGTTAACTTTTGCTTCAAACGACTTCTCAGGAACCGCTTGGCCAATTTTGACCAAACTTCAAATGGATGATCCTTCAATAAATGGTTTTCAGATATGTTAAAATTATGTCAGCGCAACATCCAAGATGGCCGCCATTACCATATATAACGAAACCTAAAACGGTGACTCTGGGGTAAAATTTATCCCCGTCCCAGGCGTCACAGTTTTACATAGGAAAACAATAAAATCTTCTTCTCTGAAACTAAAAGAGCCAGAGGTTTAATATTTTGCATTTACTATAAGCTTATGGTCCTTTATCCAGTTTACATGGTTTGTCTGTTTGCGTGTTTGTTTTTGTGTTTTGCGGTTGACTGTCCTCCTTGAATGCTACTTTCCCTGTCCGATCTTTTTATATTTCTTTTTGTTCAAATGGTGACCCTGGGGTCAAATTTGACCCCGTCCCGGCGTCACTGTTTTTAATAGATTTATATAGTAAAGAAAATTCTTCTTCTCTGAAACTGCAAGAGCCAGAGGTTTAATATTTTGCATTTACTATGAGCTTATGGTCCTTTACCAAGTTTATTCAAATGGTGACCCTGGGGTTACATTTGGGCCTATCCCAGGGGTCATATTTTTTACATAGACTTGTATAGGGAAAAACTTACAATATCTGCTTCTATGAAACGACAAGGCACACAGCTCTCATATATTACATGTAGCTCTGGTGTCACATTTGGCCCTGCCCCAGGTGTTACACTCTAGCACCTACATTTTTTATTTCATCTTTACCAAACTTTCTCAGTGTCTTTATATCAATGTTGCAACACAACAGAGGCCACCTTTCTTGAACAATCTTAACCAAACTTGCATAGATTGTATATGACCATAAGATTCGAAGAAGTTCGATAATGGGCCAGTACTCAGGTAATTGATTTAGGGCGATATTTGCCCTCTTGTTTATTAAGTCAAGTACTCACGTACCAAAAGCCTTACAGTGTTCAAACTTCATACATACATCTATATGGCACCATTATGTTCCTACCCAAATCAGGTCCGCATAACTTGCCTTTCAATATTACACTTAAAATTGTGTTACTCCATTTTGTAAGCAACCGATAACCCTTTAGCGGGGCATTCGGATCCCTTGGACACTTTTCTAGTTTTGAGCTATAATAATATATATGGTACTTAGTGTTGATGGTGTTTGTATAAGTTTACTGTAAGATGATTTCCTATAGTCATGTTCAAGTGTTTTTTTACTGTGAGATTAATTCTGAACGGGTTGAACGTCGAGGAACGAACGTAACTTTGTGGATGCATATCTAAGCTTGTCGTGTTGAGGCAATCTAACCTTATAAATGTTGATAATTTTAATAACAATGCATGTCTCAGCAGATCTTCGGCCATTTTTATTTCAAATAGCGTCAGATGCCAAAGTATTGCAAACAAAACAATAGTACGCATTTTTTCGCGGCTCTTGCTAATCGCGTGAAAAAGCTCTGATGCAATCTCAAGGTATGCAGTATCGTAGAATATTGAAGACTTGTTCCAATATAAAAGCATCAACTAATACAACATATTCGTCGCAAGGACAGTTAAACATAGTTGGAAAGTTCGCTTAGAATTTATCATTATACCATAGCACATCAATTTTAAATGAAGTCTCAGGAATGATAAATGGTCCTAACTAGGATATCACATGTTTGTATACTAGTTATTATTCAAAAATAATAAAAACGCCTTTTGTCAAAAAGCTATGAGACGCCATACGTGATTATATCGTGTCAGAGAAATATATAGTATGATATATATAATAAACGCGTAGTGGATTCTGGGTGCATCATCCCTACATTTCCAGTGGAAAGGTTTGTTATCGAAAACGCTCGAAATAAATTCTCCGCCATCATTGCAATTTCAAGCATTAGTTTAATTATTTAAAAGGTTATATTTTCTGAGAGTGCACCTCTGATGCAAAAGTTAATATTTAATTGAATACATGACACATGTACAAACAATGGATTTTTTTACGGCTCATCAACAGGTGCATTGTTTAGGCTATTTCGAGCCGACCCAGAGAGAGAGGGGCAATACATAGGAGTGCGTGCTTCTCTTACAAACCGCAGAAAGTCGTTAAGTGAATGTCATTTTGTCTATAATTATAATTTTGTCATTATGTTATAATGCTATATAACAATCCCACACAGTGATATTTATAATGAAACTTCATCAAATTCTGAGTTTAAAGTAATAGCATGTCTTACCGAGTGTTCTATGTCTACACTAAAAGCACCTTTTCTATCACATTATGGTAGGCTGTACGGATGTGTTTTACATGTTAACCAAAATAATTTTGACTAACCTAAGTCATATTAAAGTATGCTATTGTATAATACATGATGCATGTTATCGGTGTTAATTCCAGGAAGTTTAGTGTGCGGCTATGGCACGTTCATGTATGATCCAAGTGATAATCATACATATTGTGAATGCAGTCCAGGATATGACGGTATACATTGTGAAAATGGTATGTTTACATGAATATCTCTTCTCTTACAAGTCGACCTCTCAATCCAGGATATGACGGTGTACATTGTGAAAACGGTATATATACCTCCTCTCTTACAAGTCGACCTCTCACTCCAGAATATGACGGTGTACATTGTGAAAACGGTATGTATAGATGAATACCTCCTCTCTTACAAGTCGACCTCTCAATCCAGGTTATGACGGTGTACATTGTGAAAACGGAATGTATACATGAATACCTCCTCTCTTACAAGTCGACCTCTCAATCCAGGATATGACGGTGTACATTGTGAAAACGGTATGTATACCTCCTCTCTTACAAGTCGACCTCTCAATCCAGGATATGACGGTGTACATTGTGAAAACGATATGTAAAACTTCCTCTCTTACAAGTCGACCTCTCAATCCAAGATATGACGGTGTACATTAAAGATGTTTCTTATTAAGTAGATTGTAGTAAAGGAAATACTACAATATTAAGCACAGCCCAAAGTTTTATGTTTTTTTTGGTTATCAAAATTTTGACAAACTTCTTCGGAATACGCTCGAACAATTCCGCCAACATAAACGTGCGGGGTCGAATTCATACAAACAGGCGGGGAAGTATCAATACAAACAGGCGGGGAAGTATTCATACAAACAGATGCTTAAAAAACATATATATAAAAATATGTCGATGATTATGCAAGAAAGAATAAATTCAAAATGCATGAAGACATTTATGCTGGATTTGTTTTCATGATGTTTCACAGAAATGCATTAATTTAGCTGTCATAAAATTGTCTATGTTAGACGAAAAACTAAATAAAATGAGTTTTTATTTCGAAAATAGTTTTCATTATCAGAAAAACAGCAATAAACCTCTCATTTAAAGCAAGCTATTTATTTTCTCAGGTTAAACATGTTAAATTGAAATTGTTGTTAACATTTACAGATATCGACGAATGTATTAGTAACCCGTGTCAGAATGGAGGAAAGTGTGTTAATGGACAGGACAATTTTACGTGCGCATGTGCGCCTGGATGGACAGGGGCCGACTGTGGCAGAGGTAAATTTAACACCCAACTTTTTAGAACATGTCCATGTAATGGGCTTGTTACTTAACGGTAGAACTGTAAAAGTCGAACAGGAAAGGTAACATTCACAGTCACCAAAACACGCACAAACACAAACAAAAATTACCAAGTTGAAAAAAAAAAGCAAGATATGATATCACAATCGTAAAAGGGTAGACAATAGGATTACTTCCTTGGAACGGTCAGCGGCAACAAGGCAATTGCATATTTAAAACAGGTTCTAGGCTGCACCAAACCTCAAACTCCCTCTACTGTCACCCCAATAAAACAGGTCAGTGTAAATAAAGGAATGTGAAGTTCAGCGTGCACAGAACGCATCCGACACAATACACAAACAATCAACAAATGCATGAATATCTAAACATTTATAATTTATTAGCACTTCAAGTACGATCTGATTAGAGGCTTACTCAAGGTATAGGTGGACTGTCTCAACACTGATTGCACATTTTACAATTGGTGCTATAGTATTTAGATTTCAAAGCTGCTTAATATGATTTAGATATCTGTAGTAAACGACTTTAAATTAAATATGGCGTCCATGATGGCCGCCAAGATTATGTTTTCACCAACCATCCTGATTTGACCACGCATGTGTATACATTTGGTGTATAAATGATCAATCAAGATTATGTATTATTAAATTTGACTTTTAAAACTATTTCCAATTAGTGATCGTGCTTTTAATGAAATAAATATCAACTTACCAAAGTAATGTAAAAAATGAAAACAATCTAGCAAAGTGAGAGTTTATTTCAATATCTGACAAGAAGATGAGCGATTTCCCACCACACTGATTGCTAGATATTACAGTTTTTTATCATTTTCACTCTGTTTAACTGTTTGACCACAGTTAGATATATACCGTAAACGATCGCGGTTTTCTCCCACCGCACTAAATGATAAATCAATAATGATGACTAGTTGCTTGCTATATAACATGATGAGCTTGTGTGCGTTTATTGACATAAATAGGTAACAATATACCAAAATATGACAAGAATTTACAACAGTCTAGAAAATTAAGGTCTGTTTCATTTTCAAAATATTACAAAAAGGTGAACTGTTTGTACTCAAATTTATCACTTAATATCAGTTTTTGCGTCATGATGTGTAGATAACAAAACATTACGATGATATATGAATATACTGTAATAATTTAACAAATCATGATTGTAAAATTGATGCAGAAATTATAAAATTGACGACTAAATGGTCAAACATGACTATGGAGTTGTTTAACCTGGGTTAGTTCGCTTTAAATGAGTGTAAATCACTAATATCTCCAGCTATGTGAGAAGCAAAAATATGCAACTCTAGCAAAGTATGATGTAGTATTTAGAACAAATGCTTTACAAGCATAACACTTCATTTACATGTGTATTTCCAGCTACAAACATAACACTTCATTTACATGTATATTTCCAGCTACAAGCATTACACTTCATTTACATGTATATTTCTGGCTACAAGCATAACACTTCATTTACATGTATATTTTCGGCTACACGCATGACACTTCATTCACATGTATATTTCTCGCTACAAGCATAACACTTCATTTACATGTATATTTCTGGCTACAAGCATAACATTTTGTTTGCATGTATATTTCTGGCTACAAGCATAACACTTCATTTACATGTATATTTCTGGCTAAAAGCATAACACTTCATTTACATGTATATTTCCGGCTACAAGCATACCATTAATTTTACATGTATATTTCCGGCCACAAGCATAACATTTCATGTACATGCATATTTCCAGCTACAAGCAATAACACTTCATTTATATGTATATTTCCGGCTACAAGCATAACATTAAATCTACATGCATATTTCTGTCTACAAGTATTACACTTCATTTACATGTATATTTCCGGCTACAAACATTACATTAAATTTACATGTATATTTCTGGCTACAAGAAAAACATTTTATGTACATGCATATTTCTGGTTACAAGCATAAAACTTCATTTACATGTATATTTCCGGCTACAAGCATAACGTTAAATTTGCATGTATATTTCCGGCTACATGCATAACACTTAATTTACATGTATATTTCCGGCTACAAGCATAACATTTCATTTACATGTATAGTTCCGGCTGCAAACATAAAACTTCATTTACATGTATATTTCCGGCTACAAGCATAACATTTCATTTGCATGTATATTTCCGGCTACAAACATAAAACTTCATTTCCATTTATATTTCCGGCTACAAGCATAACATTTCATTTACATGTATATTTACGGCTACAAGCACAACACTTCATTTATATGTATATTTCCGGCTACAAGTACAACACTTCAGTTACATATAAATTTTCGGCTACAAGCATAACACTTCATGTACATTTATATTTCCGGCTACTGTCATAACATTTCATTTACATGTATATTTCAGGCTACACTACAAGCATAACTTTTCATTTATATGTATATTTCCGGCTACAAGCATAACATTAAATCTACATGCATATTTCTGTCTACAAGCATAACATTTCATTTACATGTATATTTCCGGCTACAAACATTACATTAAATTTACATGTATATTTCTGGCTACAAGAATAAAATTTTATGTACATGCATATTTCTGGTTACAAGCATAAAACTTCATTTACATGTATATTTCCGGCTACAAGCATAACACTTCATTTACATGTGTATTTCCGGCTACAAGCATAACATTAAATTTACATGTACATTTCCGGCTACAAGCATAACACTTCATTTACATGTATATTTCCGGCTACCAGCATAACATATCATTTACATGTATATGTCCGGCTACAAGCATAACACTTCACTTACATGTATATTTCAGGCTACAAACATAACACTTCATTTACATGTATATTTCCGGCGGCTACAAGCATAACACATATATATTTCCAGCTACAAGCATAACACTTCACTTACATGTATATTTCCGGCTACAAGCATAACACATATATATTTCCAGCTACAAGCATAACACTTCAATTACATGTATATTTCCAGCTACAAGCATAACACTTCAGTTACATGTACATTTACGACTACAAGCATAACACTTCATTTACATGTATATTTCAGGATACAAGCATAACACTTCAGTTACATGTACACTTACGGCTACAAGCATAACACTTCATTTACATGTATATTTCCGGCTTGAAATCCAATTCATAGTCGTTTACTTAGTCATATTCAGTATGTTCGTGTTGTGAACTACGTTCAAATATTCTAGCTGACACAATTTGCATGCGTTTGCAATTTGAACTATCTATGTAATATATACCTTGTTCATCCATATATTAAAATGAAAGGCGACTGGTAAAAGAAGCAAGCACAAGTGGACATGCATTGTCAAAACACACATCATGCCATTTAAATGTTCTGGTTCATCGTCATGTTGTGACAACATACTAATATCCAAAAGCTGTTGATAATGGCATATTATCAGATGTTTTACATACAATATTTTGGTGTATACACTTACTGCACAAATTAGAAGCCGGTGTTCTGTTAAGAAATAACAATCATTAGTAAGCATATTTACTATTAATAAACAATGTGCGTAATTGTGATCAATATTCATTAAATGTCAAACAAATCTGCAGATTTTACCATGTGGTTATGTTGTTTTTAATTGTTAGTATAAAGTCATATAGCATAAACGAACTAATATAGCCAGTTACTTAAAACAAATGCAGGTATAGTCGTTGTAATGATACGATTTTCTTTAAATTTATAAACAAAAAACGCCGTTTAAAAATTCAATTTCTGAGATTTGCCTACAATCATTACGTTTACTTTGCTTCGTAACAACGGTGAGAAAAAGTTTAAGTGCGCATGTGAATCTGGATGGAGAGGGGCTGACGTAAAGCTTGCTGAAGACTTTTGTGTAATAATTGATTTCGATCATTTAAGTCATTAACATCATTTTAATCTCAAGCAAACGAATAGGTTGGGATAAATAACCCCAGTATTATATACATGTAGCACGAGGTACATATCCATCAAAATATTTATAGTTAACGTTGACAAAGCCATCTTTCTTGTTATATTTTTTGTATGTATGTTAACATTTGAAATCGAGAGATAAAGATCGAAACAGGACTTTAAAATAGTTGAACTGTTGGCTTTCTCTGGTGTATATATATTAGAGACATTATGAACTCAGAGCGGTATTAAATTATCAAACAATACCGAGCAGCATTATTAAACGCATCGATAATGTCTCTCTGGCCGTCATGTGACACACTCAACACAACATATCTCCTTCACAAACAAATATGACACAAGTGGTACAACAGTAGTACCGATAAGAATACCAGGGCTCATGGTTTCAAAAGTGCATTCATAGAATACCAGTAGGATGTCCAGTCAACGCACAAGACAAAAACGACGTGACTGACTGTAGAGGTGTCAATCACTAAAAATGACAAGACTAAATGGTGATAATCGAACGAACTTCCTGAATAAAAAGTTTAAAGTGGTCAGGAAACGTGAGACTCCTATAACTTCCGAAGTTTATTATTCTACTGATTTCATTGCGTTATACTCGAAGCTACTCGGCATACAAACAAGTTGTTAACTGTTCGATGTTTACCATTTAGAACAAAGTCAGAATTAAACTCTTTTTTTTTGTTAAAACAAAACATTGTTTTGAAAATATAACAAATTAAAGATGATTTTTACTGAAGATTGTAATAATGAAAATACTAAAATATTAAGCACATCCATGTTTTATGTTATTTGGATATCTCAGTTTTGACAGATATTACGAATTCTTCGGGATACGCTCGAACAGTTCCACCAACATAAACTAATGTCCGATTGATGTTCTTATTCATACAAACAGGCGGGGAAGTATTCATACAAACAGGCGGGGAAGTATTCATACCAACACATGCTTAAAAAATAATATATACGAAAATATGTCGATGATTGTGCAAGAAAGAATTAATTCAAAATGTATACAAAGACATTCATGCTGGATTTGTTTTCATGACGTTTTACAGAAATAACTTTAGCTTTCATACAATTGTCTATCTTAGACAAATGACTGACTGCAGGAAACCACCAAAAATCGTCTAAATTGATTCTCATGGACATCTCATTTAAAAAGCTATTTATTTACTCACGTTAAATTTTCGTTAAAATTTACAGATATCGACGAATGTATTAGTAACCCGTGTCAGAATGGAGGAACGTGTGTTAATGGACAGAGCACGTTTACATGTACCTGTGCATCTGGGTGGACAGGGGCCGACTGTGGCAGAGGTAACGTTAACATTCACATATTTAGTATTTGTACCTTGTAATGGACATTATTACATTCAAGTAGATATAAAAGTCAACCGGGAAACGTAGAAGTCAATGACTACAGTTAACCAAATAGAAACGAACAAAATTACAAAGTTGAAAGAAGGCAATATATGATGTCACAAACATGAAAGGGTTGACAATAGGGCTCCCGTCTTGGAACGGTCAGTGGCCAGGATCACCAAACTCACATATTACTTTTAATATTACTTTTGCCTTCTTGTTTGTCTGTTTGCGTATTTGTTTCTGTGTTTTGTGGTTGACTGTCCTCCTTGAATGTTACTTTCCCTGTCCGATCTTTTCATATTTCTTCACAATAATGTCACCCCTAGAAAACGGGACCGTGTAAATAAAGGAATAGGTAGTTCAGCCTGCACAGAGCGCATCCGACACATAAAAGTCGAATAGGAAATGTTTATAAATGTTTACATTTTAATAAAAAATGATGTTGAAATAATTAATGAAGAATGATGACTAGTTTTTTTTATGCACATACTAAGATCTTCGTCGGCCATCTCATATCAATAATATGGATTGTTCAATAACTTCGTTAGTTTTTCTTTAAATTTACTTGGAACTTCTTGTTAAATGATTTACATGGATGTATGGTGTAATAAAACAATATTGAATGTATAAAGGACTTGACGTTATTTATTTTAAATAGACATCACTTAAATGTAAAAAAAAAGAACAAGAACAACAGATCTTAAAAAAGTACAAAAAAATCCTTGATGACAGATGCACAACAAAATCACCTTGTTTACACATGCTTGCGAAATAAATGGGTAACAATATACCAACATAGGAACAAAAATGACAACCATCTACCCATCTCGAAAATTATGGGTTTTTTTTAATTTCAAAATATGACAATAATGTGCACTGTTTGTTCTTTTTTTGTATGGCGATTACTTCATGTAAATAAATACTGATAACGGGATCTCTTGGAATCAACGACAAAAACAAAAAAGGGCTTTCATTGAGTCTGTTCATGAGAGGAAATATAAGGTACAACATCTCACAACCCATTGCCTACACGGGTTCTACTTTAAAGCCACACAAATTAGACTTGATGATCCCAAAGAACTAATAAGACCTAATACTACTGATTAGGTTATATAAGATGGTCAATTTGTTTGTGTTGTTAGCAGACCACTCACTTATTCTATGTAGAACCTGTACTGTAAACCGAAACGTATAGATCAAATCAGCGTAAAGTAAAGGCTGCGATACTCCTAGTTACAGAACTGCTTTAGATCAGTGTTGTATTTCTTTGAGAGATATCTCTTGTGTGATAAAGAAAAACTTGCTGAAGATTTATATGTAATAATCGATTTCGATCATTTAATTCCTTAACATTATTTAAAACTCAAGCAAACGAATTAGCCTTGATACATAAACCCGAGACACATACCTATCAGATAATGTATAGTTAACGATGGCAAAGTCATCACCCGTATTATAGCCTTCAGTATGCATGTAATAATTTGAAATCGAGAGATAAAGATCGAAAAATGCTTTTAAATATCAGAACTCTTGGCGTTTGGGTTTATATATACATATCAGTGACCATATGAGCATAGAACGGTTTATCAAAAATACAAAGATGTATTATTAAACGCATCGATAATGTCTCTCTGACTAGCAGGTGACACACTCAACACAAATTAACTCATTCACAACAGTATAAATACAAATATGCCACAAGTGGTACAACAGTAGTACCTATAAGAATACCAGGGCTCATGGTTTCAAAAGTACATTCATAGAATACCAGTAGGATGTCCAGTAAACGCGCAAGAGAAAAGTGACGTGACTGACTGTTTAGGTGTCAATCACGAAACAAGAAGTGTATGACAAGACAAAATAGTGATACTCCTTTTGATGGACAAAGTCAGCAGTTAACTGAGTTTTTCTTAAAAAAACATTGTCTATACAATATAACAAATTAAAGGTGTGTTTTTTTTGAAGATTGTAATTGAAAATAGTATAGCTCAACCATGTCAACGTTATCGAATTATTCCGAATAAGCTTGAACAGTTCCGTCAACATAAACCTGCTTGCAGAAGAAATGTCCGATTGATGTTCTTATTCATACAAACAGGTGAGAAAGTATTCATAAAAACACCTGCTTAAAATAACAAGAAATAATTAATTCAAAATGTATAAAGACATTCATGATGGAATTGTTTTCTTGACTGACGTTTCAAAAAATAACATTAATTTAGGTTTCATACGAATGTTTATGTTCGACGAAAGACTGAATGAAATGAGTTTTATTTCGAAAATAGTTTTCATTATCAGAAAACCACCAATAAACCGTTCAACTGATTCTCCTGGACATCTCATTTAAAAACGCTATTTATTTGTTCACGTTAAATTTTCGTTATCATTTACAGACATCGACGAATGTATTAGTGGCCCATGTCGGAATGGAGGAACGTGTATTAATGGACAGAACAAGTTTACGTGTGCATGTGCCTCTGGATGGACGGAGGCCGACTGTGGCGAAGGTAAATTTAACATCCTCATGCTGTGTACTATGTTATGGACATTGTTATATAAAAGGTATAAAAGTCGAACAGGAAGAAACAAATTATAATTGCAAAGATGTATGTCCGCCAGGCATCATAACCCCTACTTGTTAGTATTTTATTATAGTAGGAGTTATTTCCCTTTACCACAGTACTGTATTATTCAGTACAGTGTAAATAGCCAGTATGTCAAGGAGTATTGATTATACATGTTTGTCCAGTTGAGTGTGTGAGTGGTCAATCTTTTTCATTAATAGCTCTTTCCTTCCTTCTGCTCTAACACATTAACTTAGGCCCTCTTCTAGAAGATGCCAAGGAGTAACATCTCTACTATACGATATTTAGTCGTTAGAAATATTTAGTTTGCCAATACAGACTACGACTGTTGATAATTATATATCAACATAGCTTTTAAAGTACCATTGCCTGGTAAGATATTTGATTACAATTTATATTGTATAGTGAAATGTAAATTTGTTGACGCGCACCTTTTCGTCATTTGAAAGTACAACATGTTATCATTGCTTGTTACTTAATAAGAATTTAATCATTTATTCCAGGCTGTTTTTCTCAACCATTATAAAAGTAGAACTTGTATCTTCCTCGTGGTTATAAATTACGGCTATGTAATAAACCCCTTTCAACATGTATTAAAGGCAAAATATGACCTCACAAACTAATATGGGTTGACAATAGGGTCTGGCCTTTTATTCATCTTTAAATTTGTTCTTTGTTTCTGTGTGTGTTTGTGGTTGACTGTCGTCCTTGAATGCTGCTTTTCCTGTTCGATTTGTATATCTATACTTACCACACTGTCATCCCAATATAACGGGACAGTGTAAATAAAGGAATAGGGCGTTCAGCCAGCACAGAACACAACCGACACAAACTACAAACAAACAACAATTACATGACTATATCAACATTTATAATTAATTAGTGCTGCAAATACGATCTGATAAGGTTCCTAGTTAAGGGGTAGGTGTACTATCTCTTGCAACATTGATTGTTTTATTTCCAAATGTGCCCTATATTATATAGATTAAAGAGCTGCAACTTATCACTTAGGTATCTGTAGGAAACGACTCTTAATTAAATCCAGCGTCCATGACGGCCGCCAAGAAAGCGTTTTCGTCCTACCACCCTAATTAGACCACGCATGTGTATACATTTGGTGTATAAATGATCAATCAAGAGTATGTACTTTTAAACATACTTCGAATGAGTAATCATGTTTGAAATAAATATCAACTTACCAAAGTGAGATAAAGGGTCCTATAGAAACCACAGTGTCAAAACTACAAACAAGGAGCAATATTTTAATTAATTATAAAATGAAAAAGACAAAATACAAAGTAAGTGTGGTGAAGACAGGGTTACCGACTTGGAACGGTCAGTAAGCAATAAAGTCTACAAGTTAGCTTGAATCGATGTTATGTGTATAACAATCCTCGTTATTATCCTGCCTTCAGTGCCCAAATAGATTGAATGAATGAATGGTGTACACATAAATACATCTTCAACACATAAATAGGTCATATTGTGCGCAAACAAAAACCGATTGAAGATGAAGAAATGAAGTAATAATTAAAGATTAATGTAAATATATAAAGACAAAACTATTTACAAAAATAAGTATAAAAGTCGAAGAGGAAATGCAGCTTTCACAGATCACAGTAAACCCAAAAACGCAAAAGGATAAAATAAATGGCAATGTTTACAAAGAATAAAGGCATATGACGTCACAAACACAAAAAGGCTTGATAATAGGGCTACCGCCTTAGAACGGTCAGTGGCAAATATCGGCCGCTAGGGTCATAACCCCTTTTGATAAACCTTTTAACAAGTTTAATAAAGATTGTATGAAGGTGATTACGACCAAGTTTGTAAATCACATCACCATAGAAGTGAGGTTGTGGTAATACTTGTCGCAAAAATGTTCTTAAATTAATTTTATTTTTTAAATATGTTAAAAGTAGATCAGGGTTATGGTAATAACATTTTGCAAAAGATTTTCAAAGTTTATGGTAACGGTAACACTGATCGAGTAGCTTCTTAGTTATACAAATATTACGAATATTAAAGTCCTCAACTCGAATACAAGCTCTAGAAAAACGAATAAGTAGAGAAACATAGACACCATAAGAAGTAGCTCGGGAAACATCGCCATCTAAGTGCGAATAGTTAATAACATCAAAATTAAAATCATCTCTCTTGTCATCGAGTTTTTCTTGCGATTAGAGGAAAGTAACTCTTCTCTTTATTCCTTTGACACCACATCTCATGTAAGAATTCTTTTGTTATTTCTTATTTGCTCACTTTAATTTTTTGTTAACATGTACAGATATCGATGAATGCATTAATGACCCGTGTCAGAATGGAGGAACGTGTGTTAATGGGCAGAGCAAATTTACGTGCGCCTGTGCATCTGGGTGGACAGGGACCGACTGTGGCATACAAGGTAAAATTAACATTTATATCTTCCCAAACAAACAAAAAGCAATTACCTAGATGTATAATCATATACTCGTATAATTAAAAAATGCTGAAAATACGATCTGATAAGAACAGAACAGAACAGAACATATTCTTTATTTATGACTTAAACAAATGTTTCTCGTCATATAAATACATATTACATTTGTTAATATGTGACAGGTCAATGCAATTTTTACATTTAACAATGAAAAAGTACAAACACACAATCATACATACTATACACTCATACAACTCACCCATTCACTTTGACGCCCGAAATTCTCACACATTCACTCTGGATCACGTATTTACCCTGTTATAATGATTTAACTATTCCTATTACATAGTTTCATGTAAACTTTTTAAGTTTTAATAGTTTACATGTCATGTCCAATGAGGATGAACATACATTTTTTACTCATTATTCATTGCAGTATTGCGAATAATAAATGCTTCCCTAACAAACCTAGATAATCTAAAAAGCTCTTGCTGGCTTGAAGATTGCATCATCTGAATAAATTTAAAAACACTTGGATGTCTGTAATAATAGTGTTTAACATATACATGTAGTTTACGTAATTGTTCGTACAAAGGACAAATTAAAATAAAATAAGAGGCTTAATTATGTAGTAGGTATACTGTCTCTTTACTGTCTACTGCAATACTGAGTGTATTAATTATGTAGTAGGTATACTGTCTCTTTACTGTCTACTGCAATACTGAGTGTATTAATTATGTAGTAGGTATACTGTCTCTTTACTGTCTACTGCAATACTGAGTGTATTAATTATGTAGTAGGTATACTGTCTCTTTACTGTCTGCTGCAATACTGAGTGTATTAATTATGTAGTAGGTATACTGTCTCTTTACTGTCTACTGCAATACTGAGTGTATTAATTAGGTAGTAGGTATACTGTCTCTTTACTGTCTGCTGCAATACTGAGTGTATTAATTATGTAGTAGGTATACTGTCTCTTTACTGTCTACTGCAATACTGAGTGTATTATTTCAAAATGTGTGCGCTATAGTTTCAAGATAAAGAAACTGCTTAATTCCACTTTGATATCCGTAGGAAAATGATCGTTTAAATTATTAAAGATGGCGTCCAAGATGTCTGCCAAGATAGATTTGTTCAGCCTACCACCCTAATTGCTACCCGCGTTAGTGTATATTTGATAAATACATGATCAGTCAAGATGTTTTACTATATTTGACTTATAGTATTGGTAGTAACTAGTCACTACAGTTTAAGCATGGTGTCTAGTCACTACAGTGTTCAGCACGGTGACTAGTCACTACTGTGTTCAGCATTGTTCTAGTCACTACAGTGTTCAGCATGGTGCCTAGTCATTACAGTGTTAAGCATGGTGCCTAGTCACTAGAGTGTTCAGCATGGTGTCTAGTCACTACAGAGCTCAGTATGGTGTTAGTCTTTACTATGTCCAGCATGATGTCTATTCATTACAGTGTTCAGCATGGTGTCTAGTCAAAATTTGTTCAGCATGTGTCTAGTCACTACAGTGTTCAGCATGGTGTATAGTCACTACAGTGTTCAGCATGGTGCCTAGTCATTACAGTGTTCATCATGGTGACTAGTCACTACCGTGGTCAGCGTGGTCTCTAGTCACTACAGTGTTCAGCATGGTGTCTAGTCACTACAGTCTTGAGCATGGTGTCTAGTCACTATTGTGTTCAGCATAGTATCTAGTCACTACAGTGTTCAGCATGATGTCTAGTCTCTAAATTTGTTCAGCATGTGTCTAGTCAATACAGTGTTCAGCATGATGTCTAGTCTCTAAATTTGTTCAGCACGTGTCTAGTCACTACAGTGTTCAGCATGATGTCTAGGCATTACAGTGATCAGCATGGTGTCTATTCACTATAGTGTACAGTATGGTGTCTAGTCACTAAAGTGTTCATCATGGTATCATGTCACTATAGTGTTCAGTATGGTGTCTTGTCACTACAGTGTACAGTATGGTGTCTTGTCACTACAGTGTTCAGCATGGTGTCTTGTCACTACAGTGTTCAGCATGGTGTCTTGTCACTACAGTGTTCAGTATGGTGTCCAGTCACTACAGTGTTCAGCATGGTGTCTTGTCACTACAGTGTTCAGTATGGTGTCCAGTCACTACAGTGTTCAGCATGGTGTCCAGTCACTACAGTGTTCAGTATGGTGTCTTGTCACTACAGTGTTCAGCATGGTGTCCAGTCACTACAGTGTTCAGTATGGTGTCCAGTCACTACAGTGTTCAGCATGGTGTCCAGTCACTACAGTGTTCAGCATGGTGTCTAGTCACTACAGTGTTCAGCATGGTGTCTAGTCACTACAGTGTTCAGCATGGTGTCTAGAACTATTTGATGACATTTTATATGTATGGGAAAATATTCTTAATTCATGCGACACGATTGTCTTCTGTTTAAAAGTTGATAATTGACGTCGAAATGATAAATCAAGAATGATGACTAATTAATTGTTATAAATAAAAAAAATATAGCCTATATAGCCACAAAGAAGGTACTCAATGAATTTGCAGAAGCCAGAGCAACAAAAGAATAAACCATTTAGGGCACGTCAAGACAAGACTATATACAAACATCGAAAGTCACCGTCCTTTTGGGCTTTAGGTAGACGTCATCATAGGGTTCACAGCCTATCCGGTCATCGCACAATTAAAGAGGAAAGCATAGTGGCGAACTGTAAATGGTTCCACCACCAACCATGCAGTGCGTTGCAGAATGATAGGATCATAACCTCTTTTGATAAACCTTTCAACAAGTTTAACAAAGATAGTATGAAAGTGATCATGACCAAGGATCTTACGAAGTTTGTTAATCACGTTACCATAGAAGTCAGGTTGTGATAGTCCTTGTCGTAGAAGAGTTCTTAAATTACTTTCATATTTAGAAAGAAGGATTACGATGATAAAATTTTGCAAACGTTTTTACGAAGTTTATGGTAACGGTAACCCTGATGGAGTAGCTTTTTAGTTATACAAATGTTACGAATATTAAGTCTTCAACTCGAGTACAAGCCCTAGAAAAACGAATACGTTCAGACACATAGACCCAATAAGAAGTTGACCGGGGAACATTCACATCTAAATGGGGATAATTAACAATATCAAAATTAAAATCATCTCTCTTGTCATATATTTTGCTAATTATTTCACCATTTTCAATGGAGAGATGCAAATCAAGAAATGAAGCGTTAGTATCAGAAATATTAGCTTTGTTAAGTTGAAGTTCTTTAGGGTATTAGCTTTGTTAAGATGTTTAGGGTATATATCATTAACCATAGCAGAAAAGAAAGGGTTGTCTATGTTTAATATGTCATCCAGATACCGATAAGTGTCATTAAAGGCCTCAATAACATCTTCCTAGGTATCTGGTGAAAGACAACATGAAATCTCTTTCATAGCAATATAAAAACCCATCTGACACAAGGGGTGCACAGTTCCTTCCTATAGTGATACCAACAATTTGTCTATAAACGGTCGTTCCATACCTGAAGAAAATATTACCTAATAGGAAGATGAGTGCTTTACAAACTTCTTGGCAAGTCCACATAGTGTAATTGTCTAAACTGCCGTTTGTAAAGAAAAACGCTTTAATTTATTACATGCCAAATTTGTTGTATATTCCCTAGCGAATGTTTTTTGAATAAGAGCAATAAGCTTGTCTTTGATAAGGTGATGTGGTAAGGTGTAGAGAAGTCATAAGTGCTAATGGATGAAACTTGAAGTTTATTGCAAATGTTATTAAGAACGTCTCCTGATTTTTTAATAGACAAAAACAAATTAATCCCAGAGTTTTGATAAGTGTTATCACCATATAGTTTAACGTGATCTTTAACGGCAGTAAGACAAGAAGTAAAAATTTGGAGATGTTTGTGGTGGTGCAGGGACTAGAAATCGAAATAAAGCGGGCCTTATACGAATGTTTATGTACTTTAGGAATCCAGTACATAGTTGGCAGAGTTTGTTCTGCTTTTCGTCTACCGCAGCCTTGAAAGTAGTGCACCGTGTGATATGTGTGGAAACAACATCATCCTCAGTAGAATGAACTGGAGTATACGAATGAGTGCTACCGAGTTCCAAAGATAAAACAATGACGCAATGTAGGCGTCAAACAATAATTATATTATTAGCTACCTCATGAGCAGGAACTAAAACAATTTTTTTATTAAATTCTTGAATTCCGGATTTTAAATTACGGAAGGAAAACCTAGGTCTCGGTGGAAATAAAGAGGGGTTAGCACTATAAAACTTAATACGTGTATCTATAATTTTAAAAATTGACTTTTTGCAAGTAGAAAGAGAGTTTGGGTCCGCATGTTCTCTACGACATAATTTTATACTAAAATCCTCAATGGATGGGCTATTGATTCATGAGACAAGCACAACGAGTGTGCATACATTGTCCAAATCACATATGCCATTTAAACGTTCTGGCGCATCATCATGGTGTGAAACCATACGCATATCCACACTACGTTGATAAAGTCATCTCATTTATGACGCAATAATTGTCCATTCAATAATTTGGTATAAAGACTTAATGCAAATCGGAATCTGCTAATGTATGAAGATAGACACGAATTGGTTAGCATATGCACCTTTTATGAAGAATGTATGACTATTCATTAAATGTTACGCAATATGCAGATATAATAAATGTGATGTTTTTATATGTTAATTTTAGTATAAGGTCATATATCGTACTTAATATAGGCAGTTTTTCAAGACACAATTAAGTATAATATTAAGGTGTGTCCCTTTTAATAGTACGATTTTCTAGGAATGCATAACGAAAACGCTTTAAACATGTTAAATATTGCATTTCGATGATTTGCATACAGTAAATGTTTTTACTATACTTTGTGGAAGAGATCCAGGATATTTGTCACTAGTGTCTGTGTCTTCTTCTCTTTAAATGTTACACCTCTAGACATACATGTCCTTCAAGTCATTTAGTTGTTATCTATGTTGTTGTGTATACCGTTTCTGTACACACAACGTTTTAGTATGCCCCTAAGAACAAATGAGTTATTTTTTCAGAGCTCCGATTGTTGTATTATACCATTTATTATTATTTCCCTGATAGTTTTAAGGATGTATTTGAATACAACATTAACCCACAAACGCACCAAATATTGCAACATGATACTAAAATACATGGTAACAATAACATGGTGTGTAATAATGGTGCGCATGGCATGCGAATCAAACCCAGTGATAACACTGCAAAGGGAAAACGTATTTTTTTTTCAATTAAGAATGATAAAGATGATGCACATATTGATAACAGATTTAATTAAAACGACTTAATTAATTAAACAAATACAATGGCATACGCAAAGCAAAAAATAAAGAAGGAGAAGAAGAAGAAGACTTTTATTCAGCTTTCCACAAAATTTTGGAAAATTGAAAATACAGGCTAAATCATTAACTTCACAGTACTGAAAACGTTGGCAATTTTCCCAAAATGCTCCACATTGTATCTAAGAATAAAAACATATATGTATGCCTCCCCCTCCCTAGCAAGTTGCGTACATATTAAAAACGGTCTATATAAAATATATGACAAGCGCTATATATGTTTATCAAATATTTAAAAACACACAAAATTGACCTGATACTGGTTTCTAAAGTAATATATTTTGACTGTGACCTTGAAATGGTTGTATACATTTAAATCGATTAACCTAAATTTATTTGATGTTTACACAACAACTGCACGGGGTTAACTGTGAACGCACGTTTCAGCTATTTTCGTCAGACGAGGTTACAACGTGTTTTGGCTTCCAAGCTCATCTGTACGCATTTCTGTTTCCAGTAAAGAATTATGTCTTTCATAAAAAGTAAGAAATAGTGACATGCGATACAAAAATGCTTTTTTTTTTTCTTGGTACAGTTTCAAATACCCATTTTGTGATGTTCTTTAGTGATGTGTATAGCACTTTAAATGTATTTGGACTGAATACATTCTCTTTAATAAAGGTCAACGAAATACCCGATTGCTTTTGTAGTTGTGCCAATTTTTTTACTTTCTTTTTTTATTTCATTATTTATTTATTTATTTATTATTTTTTTTTATCTTTCTATTTTTTTTTTTTCTTCTATTTTTTTTTTTTTTATTAGCTCTACTGGCCATGTTCGAAAACCAACCAGACCGGATCAGTAACAACGGAGTTTATAGCTCTTGATTTTGTTAAAATTTGCTATATTTTGCCTCGTTAAGACGATAGGGCCTTCATTTTTCATCTGATTTTTACCAACATTTAGGAGATTGTTAATATCAATGAAAACTCGAACGAGTTCGAAAACCAGCCACATCGGACCAGTAACAACGAAATTATGACCCTTGATTTTTCATTCGATCATCTACCAAGCTTTACCAGATTGTTAATGTCAGTAAAAGCTCGAAAATTCGAAAACAAGCCGGATCGGACTAGTAACAGCGGAGTTATGTTAGTTAAGTTGATTTAGTTAAAAATGCTATATTTTGACTCGTTAAGACGATAGGGCCTTATTTTTTTCGTTTTATCTATTACCACACGTTAATAGGTTGTTGATATCAATAAAAGCTCAGACAAGTTCGAAAACCAGTCATATCGAAACCGTAACAGCGAAAGTTATGGTCCTTGATTTAGTTTAAATGCTATATTTTGCCTCGTTAAGACGATAGGGCCTTTATTTTTTATCCGATCTTTACTTAACTTTACCAGATTGCTAATGTCGATAAAAAGCTCGGAAAAGATTGTAAACCAGCCAGATTTATTTTTCCTCCGATCTTTACCAAACTTTACCAGATTGTTAATATCAATAAAGGCTCGGACATGTTCGAACACCAGCCAGATCGGACCAGTAACAGCCGGAGTTATGGCCCTTGGTTACGTTAAAAATTCTATATTTTGCCTCGTTAATACGATAGGGCCTTCATTTTTCATCTGATCTTTACCAAACTTTACCGGATCTTTTAGTTATGGCCCTTGATTTAGTTAAAAGTGCTGTATTTTTGCCCAAAACTTTCAAAAAAACGTAAATTGCAGTCACTCGCTTCATTGATGTTATAAGAGCCATGTTAGCCTCCTGGGCCTCTTGTTTAAATTTATATATACATGATCATGTATGTGTTGTACTTATATTGCCTATTAACACTGCATTGTTTGTTAGAGAATGTAACCTGGAGGGGATATTTATAGGTTATTATATTTGTTCTTTCCTAAAGTCGCGCAATATTTATGCGACCAAAGGACGAGTGCATATATCCACAATATAAATCTAAATAACCTTTTTATTGCATACGCATTTTCAAATTAGAAAATAGGCTGTAATGTTTGCATGCATGCGCATTAAAAGCTCCGTTTACTTTCAACATAACTGGAAACGGCAATATTCGCTCATATTGACGTGTAATAAAGTCATATTGGATGGGTAATTTATACTATTTCATGCTTGGTGCAATGTTCTATTCATGAAAGAGAAAGTATGTCTCTTGATGTAAACAATGTGGATTTCACTGCGAAAATTCACACGATCGGTGTAACGACAATATGTTAGTTTCAAATAAATGTTTTTTATGAACATTAAATGTTACAAACTAAGTTATTGTTCTAAGCTAACATTGCGTATGCAATTAAAAGGTTATCAGATTATATTGGTATATAGGCACTCGTTCTTACGCGCATACATATTGCGCTCCTATAATCGCGCAATATTAAAACGTGAAAGAACTCTTGCATATATCGCAATACAAATAATATCCTATAATTACACTGTCCCGTTTTACTGGGATGACATTATGTCAATAGTGAGGTTTGGTGCTCCCTAGAACCTGGTTTAAACCACAAGCGGCCTTTTTTTTCACTCACCGTTCCAAGGCGCTAGCCCTATTTTCAACCCTTTTATGTTTGTTATGTCATATCTTGCCCTTTATTCATCTGTTTAGCTGTTATTTGTTTCTATGCGTGTTTGTGGTTGACTGTAGTCCTTGAATGCTGCATTTCCTGTCCGACTTGTATATCTGCTTTTATTACGTTCGTATTAAGCCACTTAGTGCTCATTTCCATTAACTTGATTTGGTGATCGATCGTATCGAATGCTTTCAGTAGTTCGAATAGAATCATAAAGGCATAAGTATCTATATCTATTTGAATTTATGTGTAGTTAAATATATAAGACATGTATGAGTTGATGAAATGTAAATATCAATTATTTTGGTAAGGTAACTTTCATATTGGCCATATAAAATATTTGGAAACAATACAGTTTAGACAGTGGTATAACTTCAACTAACTTAAGATAATTTGGTAATCGCTTTGCATGATATACAGATTACTTAGATGAGTGAGGGGACAATCTATTATGGACATACTAGTACTTTATGCCGATTGGTAACTCAAATAATAATAACATGATGTTTCATTTAGTACACTGATTTACATCCCAGTTACTAGAACTTTATGGTGAATTGAACTACTACGAATAATACCCTTTTGCTTTAAACAGACGAGCTTCCACATTCTTCTAGCAGATCTCTATATAATTCCAGCCTTTGTGATTAGCATTTTACATATCAGTTTATCACACTGGTACATGATGTATCGATCCTCTCACATAACGTTACTCAATTGTGAGAACAAGGTGGGTCTATATCAAGGGGATGTTCAATCAATCATAGGTTTACGGGTTTTATATGTATAGTACAGTTGTATTACATTGATTATATATACATATACAGTTTCGTTTTGCTCTACTTTCAGAAATGGTCCGTACTAACTTTGGGAAATCGTTCGTACTCGCAGTGTTAAATAATTTTGACAAATCAAACGTGGATGTTACTGTATATATAGCAGCCCAAAAACTGAAAAAACCAACGAACGTTAACGTCTCCATTCCATTTCTTAATTACTTTACCAACGCAAAAGTCAATGGTTATCATAAATTTGCACTGAGCAGGTCTCTTCTACCGATAACCGCGAGCGATTCAAATAAGGGTATAAGTATCACAGCCGACGAAGATATCACCGTGTACGTGATGAGTGTATATAGCAAAACGGAAGGTGGAAATCTTATTTTTCCGGAACAGGCGCTATCAACACAGTACATAATACCATCACTACCACATAGCCAGTACGGCCACTCTGCAGGACAAGCTGTGATTGTTGGAACAAAAGATAATACCGTGGTGTCAGTCACTGATACTTCTGGGTCCACTACGGTCAAAACCATTGGACGCTTTGGTACTTACTATATTCGCCAATCGGTGTTAGACGGAACTATAGTCTCAGCATCGTCTAACGTAGCTGTCATAGCAGGCAATACATGTGCCAATATTCCAGACAGGTTTGTGTATTGTGATTATATTGCAGAGCAGGTACCACCGCTACAGTCATTAAAAACAGCGTTTATTGTAGCGTCCATGGCACCGCGGGTAAAATATACGGTCAGTATTCTGGCTGCAGAAGATGGAACACATGAGTCTTTTTCGGATAATACTGGAAGTTTAATTGAAAAAGTTACACTTCGCAAAGGACAATCACATACCAAAATATTTCATTCGTCAAAGGATATCTCCGTCACAACCACCAAAGGCGTTCTAGTTACACAGTACGGGCACACCTCGCGTTCGGATAATGTGGGGTTTGGAGATGCATCAATGTTGATAGTCCCTGGCATTGGTCAGTTTACAAATACCTACCAGTTCTTTGTGCCGTCCGGATACATGCATAACAAGGTAAATCTTTAATTAGTTCTTGTATCACACAGCATTATATTGAAAATTCTTATACACGCCATACACGTTCATGCACTCTCCCGGGAATCGCACCGCCAGCATTGCTTTTACCATACCGAGAGTTTAAGGCAGAGGATTTCCGGTAATGCAGGCGAGCTATCAAGATTGCCGGAATTGAGGTAGATATTCAACATTGTGCACGATTATTTTTGTATTTAAAGAAAGATAAAAATATCGGATAGGGAAAGCAGCATTCAAGGACGACAGTCAACCACAAAACACAAAAACAAACACGCAAACAGACAAACGAGAAGGCAAAAGTAATAAAAAATGCAAACGACATCACAAACACAAAAGGGTTGACAATAGGGCTACAGCTTTGGAACGGTCAGTGGCAACAAAGGCCACTGGGGGTTTAAACCGGTTCTAGGGTGCACCAAACCTCACACTAACCCTACTGTCATCCCATTAAAACAGGACAGTGTAAATAAAGAAATCCCCGCCATGATCTAATCTCTAACCAACAAGGCAGCATCAATAGGCAATATAAGTAAAACACAAATATGCTCGTGTAAATATAATACAAAATAACAATAGCCTAGAAAGCCAAAATGAATTAAACCTTTTTTCAAAAATCGAAGAATGTCATGTGCTAGCCAATTGACCAAGGCGACTATTCCTAGAATTTGGGCATCGACCATCTACACATGTTTGAGAAATCCTTACTGCCGTATGTAATGTGTGTGAAAAAAAAATCGCATAACACATGTTGATGTTAACCTTTTCAATATTCAGACCTTTACATTTATCTTGTGAATTTCCCAGTCATAGAGATAGATATCTGACCTGCATATTGCGAATTTCTAGACACAAATATGGTAAATAGAAGACGAATTATCGCAAAAAAATGCACGCCAATACTGCAGTCGTGCTATGAAATAAGAACAAACGCAAGGTGGACAAATTCGTCGTTTTGACAGATGTCTGTTTATGTTATACAATCCTATTATTATAATTATTGCTTAAATACACATTAACAAACACTCGATAACATTTAAATATCATAACTTATCCGAAGAAAAACATAATTGACCTGTCAGTTTGGCACTTACACAACTCAAATAAGAACGCCAACTTAACTAATAATTGAATGTGTTCCAGATTCAATGCAGCGTTTACCGCGCTTTGAAAAGAGTTGCTTTTCTGTTCCCCGATATATTTCGGATCGCTTTGGTTTCATGTTGTTTTTTGCGCAGAAGATAGCAACATAATTCAGAAATTCAAAGCGTTGTGATGTCGCCTATGTGCACATTCCCAAAACTTAATATGGTAAAATTCAGTTGAGGTAAACAGGGGCGGATCCAGGAGTTGATGTTATGGGGGGGGGGGGGGGGGGGGGGGGGGTATCCAGGAGTTGATGTTATGGGGGGGGCGTGTTTATACATTTCACAATATTAAGACTTGACATTCCATTATAAATGGTTTTAACTCTTGTAGTTAACTCTTATGTGGCGGCTCTTAATAAGCTATACTATGTTGATGTGCCATTAAACAACACTAAAATGTCAGCGCGGCGGATTTGTAACCGTAGGCCCCGGGTTCAATCCTCTGTCGTGCCAATGAGTTTCGTCGGTGTGTTCTTGGGCAAGACACTTTCCCTTTCAGTCGGATGGGGACGTAAACCGGACGGTCCCGTGTATCGGTCTATCCTCCGAGCAAGTTAAAGAACCATAGGAATCTATTCGATAATAAGAGTAGGGCACGGTTCCCGGATTCCTATGTATCCTTCCCTCTCTCTGGGCCGGCTCTAAATAACATATACTGTGTTTATGAACTGCTAAACAACAATCAATTCAATTTAGTTCTATTCTTCGGAATAACATTTACATCGTACCAGTACCTGCGGCCTTCAGTTTAATGTCAGTACGATTGTTGTACTTGAGTGAAAAATGTATTCCAATTGTTGAAACAGTAAAGTTTACTTTAACTGTTTGACATTAAACTTCTTTCAGGTAAACCTTATTATTAGCAACACACACAACACCGACGGCATACTGCTCAATGACAAAGCTGTTCCTACGACAGGGTCGGTACAAGTGATGGTTCCCGGCATTGGTCCTTTCACTGTCATTAACATTAATGTGCCCGACGGATTAAACAGACTCACGCACGTAGACAGCGGTGTCACATTTGGCGCTGTGCAATACGGTCAAAAAAGTGAGGTAGAGTATGCTTGGAACCTCGGAATGGTTGTCTAATTTACGAACCATATTATGGACACGATAAAACACTATTCTCGTACTCTTGCATAAAATATCTGGATCAACACGTTGGTTTTTTCATTATAAAATACAGACACTATATTTAAATTGCATACCCCTCTGTAGGCGCGTTTTCATTTAATTTCATGTGCAGTATATATTCAGAAAACATATCGTTCGATGTTCCCTGTACGAAGGCTAGATAAAAATGTGATATTGTACTTATAAACCGACGTTTTGCCGTCGAACTAAAACTATTTCAGCCATGTTCATGGGTTAGAACCATTTAACGTATAAGTTCTGTAGGAATGAGTTTCACTTTTTTCTATTATCATGTTTGGAAACATCCGACACATTAAAAGTAAGTAAAACTTAAATGTTGACAAGCACTTTGATGTTGAACTTGTCTGGCGGTCTTTAGAAATATAAAAAAAAACATAAATTTCAGTACCTATTTACAGTTGTATTCCTATTAACAGACACCTTGTTCACATTTCCACTCACAAACAGTGATGATATAGGAGGTATGCTCCATGCGTTGGAATGGAATTTGGATTCGCCGAAGCTTTCAAAGGTTAACAGTAGTTTGGAAGCCATCAATAGATTACACCGCGTGGATCCCAAGAACATTGATACAACTAAGGAAATAGTACGCATTATCACATAACTTGTGCCTATTTACTGGCAGTTATTAAACTCGTTTGTTAAACTTGATAAACGCACATCATAATAATGGTTGTCATGTAGACTCAGATGTGTTTAATGATAATCAAACTGAAAAAAAATGTAATTACATTGATAGAGAATATGTATGGGATAATGAGTTAAAGGCACATATTGTAACATCATTAAACTCTGAAGATATACAAATGCAATTAAATATTTTAAAACATGGCATTGAGGATGTAGAATGCAATACAGATGTAGAAAATAAGGTCGAGCATTTTTGCCAAATTCTTGGAAATATTGCAGATCCGTTTGTTTAGAAACAATATATCGCATAACCAAAATGAATATGAATATGCGAATAATAAAGATAAAGCATGGTTTGATGATGACTGTGCAAAAAAGAGAAGATTTATCGTATTTAATCTAAATAAATATAGAGAATGTAAAAATGAAGTAAATAGGGTTGCATTAGTGAATTCTAGATCAAGCTATAAAAGTACAATAAGAAAACTAAAATATCAGTTCGATAGTGTTTAAACACGCAAATTAGAACAAAATCGGTATACAAACGCTTAAGTTTACTGGAATATGCTTAAAGGGACTATGGCAATTTTAAGTTTCATTCAAACATTAAAAGTTGCTCCTCCGTTTAGTTATCCTGCGTCATTTTGACTTTAAAACTGCTTGCATATAATTAAATAAAAAATTGAGATTTCTATTTTCTTCACTATTTTACTAAATTTTTAAATATATTATTGGTGCAAAATTATAAAAAGTTAGTAATATGTAAAAACAATTTGCTTTGAACTATTCTAACAATTAATATTAATGATTGAGTACAAGTTAAGAGAAAAACTAACGGGGCGCCGTGAGTTTTTAAAAAAATCACAATTGCCGTGTGTCCCTTTAAGGGCCTTGCAGATATAAAAACATCTAACGTAAATGTATCAATGTTTGAAACATATTTTAAAAGTGTAAACAGCCCATATGATCCTTATTTTACGCCTGATGAAGATGTGATTTATTTTAATGCAAAATATATGAGAAATAAATTTCAAATTATGTGTGATGAGCTGAATATTGAGATAAGTGAACAAAACATTTTATGTGCAATTAGTCAATTAAAAAAATAGTGTTGGACCTAATAAATTATTAAAGGGACTGTAGCGACACAGCCAAATAAGCTCTATTATTAAGAGTTCTGAAAAACTTGGGAAAAGGGGAATAAATTATCAAAATCGGATGATAAACAAAAAAGATATGACCATTTAAAGGTTGTTCTAAAATGAATATGGAAGCCGCCATTTTTAGAACTATGACATCATATTTCCATATTACCATATATGTAATATTGATAAATATCATATAAAACGAAAAAAATCACTGCAAATGAATGCATTTTTACTGGTCATGTAAAGTATTACATATTTTTCATACAGCTGCTGTCAGTTTTTCCCTATATATCAGTAAGTTTTCATATTTATAAATATTCTATATATGGTAATTTAGAACCGTGATGTCATAGCTCTCAAAATGGCCGCTTCTATATCCGTTTCAACAGAACCTTAAATGATCATATCTTCTTTATTTATCATCCGATTTTGATAATCCTTTCACACTTATTCAAGTTTTTCAGAACTCTCAATAATAAAGATGGTTTGGTTGTGTCGCTACATTCCCTTTAAATGTATTTTTTATACATGGTAAGGGTACTCTGATTCCAATCTTGCAAACATTATTTAATAAAATATTTAATTCGGGATATTTCCCGATATGTGGTTCGATGGTTATATCATTCCTTTGCATAAAAAGGGCAGTCTTAAAACCCTGAAAAGTATCGTGGTTGTACGTTACAAAGTTCTCTTGGTAAACTCTACACTCGTGTTCTCAACACTAGATTAAATCATTGGGCTGAAAATTACAATGTATATATTGAGGCGCAGACAGGTTTCCGTAAGCACATGAGTATGGTTGATAATATTTGTTTACTGCATGGAGTTATAACTCATATGATTAACAATGGAAAACAACTTACTTTTGGGTTTACTGATTTCACGAAATCTGTTGACTACATTGTAACAGAAAATCTATGGTTCAAATTAATAAAACTAGGGATTAGAGGTAGAACATTTGATATTTTAAAATAAATGTACAACTCAATCAAATCAAGGGTAAAACATAATAATTGTGTAAGTGATGAGTTTACTTGTACACTCGGTGTGCGCCACGGTGAATGTTTGATTCCATTTGTATTCTCAATGTTTTCAAACCACCTGGAAGAAGATTTTCTATTGCATGGTTTTGAAGGAGTCGACATAAATACAATGAAGCTTTTTATAATACTTTATGCTGATGATATAGTTGTTTTTTCTGAATCTGCAAATGGATTGCAGAAAGGTTTTGATATTTTAAGCGATTACTGCATACGTTGGAAATTAATAGTTAATACAGCAAAAACTAAGGTCATGATTTTTCGTAAAGATGGTGTATTGCCTAGGAACCTGCGATTTTTGTATGATGGAAATGAAATTGAAATTGTTATGTCATTTTGCTACCTTTGTGTTGTCTTTACCCAAGGTGGGTCTTTTAATGAAACACAGATCACTTTAGCAGGCCAAGCACAGAAGGCTATTTTTAAACTGAATAAATATGTGTATAAGTTTACAAATATCTCTGTTAAACACAAATTGGATTTATTTGATACATTTGTACTTCCGGTATTGAACTACGGATCTGAAGTATGGGGATTTTCTACGGCTTTAAACATTGAAAGAGTGCATACTCTTTTTTGTAAGAAAGTATTAAACGTTAAAAGATGTACACAAAGTGATTTTGTATATGGAGACCTAGGAAGGACTTATCTAATTAATCAAAGGTATTTAAATATTTTGAAATATTGGTTAAACATTATTGGATGTCATGAAAATAAATTTGTAAAACATGTTTATAATCTGATGAGACATGATGCTGAGTTACATCGAAATAAGAAGAACTGGGTCACTTTATTAAAACATGAACTAGCCTCACTTTGTATGATGCTTGGCTTTTCCAAGGTGTAGGGAACAATGATTTATTTCTATACAGTGTTAAACAACGATTACACGATACCTTTATTCAAGACATGCACTCCCGTTTTGAAAATTCAAGCAGAGCTAATTTTTACACACTGATAGTAGATAACTATGTTATGAAACCTTACTTATATGTTTCAAATATACCAAAGTTTAGAAATGCATTATCAAGACTAAGACTATCATCTCATAACTTACAAATAGAAGCTGGGAGATGGCATAAGCCGAATAGCATACCAATAAATGACCGTAAATGTATATCATAGGCAACACTAGAAGATGAGTATCCCTTTGTTATTGAATGTTCATTATATAATGAGTTAAGAGAAAAATATATAAAGAAGTATTATTTTAAAAATACTAAGTAGGTTTAAATTTTTTAACTTTTAAATAGTGAAAATCACAAAATTATAAAAAATCTGAATGTCTTTGTTTTAAAGCCTTTGAGATAAGAAGGCTAAATGTGTTAGATAATAGTAATTAGTGTACAAAACACATTTTATGATTAAAATATATGAAAGTTACTCTTTAATATTAAGACCAGTTAACTTAAAGTTGTTTTTGTTTTGTTCTGTTTTTTAACAAAGATTTCAAATGTTATTAAAGTTTGTTTGTTTTTTGATGATTTCTATAAAAGGTGAAATAAAGTTAGTTAGGATTTAAATGACTGTCATCTCCGCATATTTTATGGGATTAAAGACTGTTTAAAATGTATTAATAACAACAATACCATGCATGACTGAAAATATTTCTTGAATTGTTACTTCCTAAAGCTTTATAATTATATATCGTGTTGATGTTGAAACACAAGTACTTTTGCATAAGTACACATAACTATTATTGCATGTACCTGCTGTCAACCTTGTATATATACTCGGTAAAAAAAGTTTTGGACCAGGATATGTAAAGTCATATAAAAATAAAACTCGTAGACAAAATATCAGTATCTTTTTTTAGTAACCAATGTCTATCATACCCGGTTAATTTGGTACCAGAAACATTAAATTCCAAACAAGATTTGATTTTAAAAAAATATCGCGAACACACAAAGGGTCTGTAAAAAATGTTGCATACAAAGTAACAGTTTCGAACACATTCGAGTAACCAATAAAAATATTATTATTTTTTCGCAAACTTGCATTGTAAACGATAATTATTGTTGATTGTTGATCTATTGTGAATTATCAACTGAGATAATAAGGGTTATGGTCGAATGTCATGGTTCAGCGATCATTTTACGGGTTCGAACACTGCCATGGTCCAAAACTTCTTTTACTGAGTATATATATATGTTTTGTATCCTCATGGGTTATATGACATTTTGGAATTTTGCTGAATAAAAGATATATACCTCTATAAGTGTATCCAATCGTTTCATTAATGTCATATTAAACGGGCGCTAACGTAAGACCCTCTATATACAATACAATACAATACAATACAATACAATACAATACAATACAATACAATACAATACAATACAATACAATACAATGCAATGCAATACACTAGTAATATGTCATTCGTATACAGTTACAGTAGCAGGGCACTGCATACGGCAAAGCAGTTTCCTGTAGAATCATTACGGCAATCCACATTGTCCAAAGTTAACTGTCTTTAAACTTGTTCTATGGCCTTTGGTCAACCTTACAATTTACACAACAATCTAACTGATATAAGAAGTTGTACTTGTCGCCATTTTGTTCTGTTCAGTTGCGTAATACATACTAGATAAGTACAAGCGACAAACAAGAATACGTTTAAATGAAGGCAACTTCCTATCATTCATCGAGATTGCTTTCTAACACACGTCGTGAATTATGTTTAACTAGATAATCAGTAATGTCCAAATGCTGTTATGATTGTCCTAATTCAACGGTGTATACTATATTCTAAATATTATAAGTTTATTTTTTTCATTTTTTCATATAACATATTCATTGTCTGTATTACTGTCACTGTTTGTATTATTGTATTCTCTGAGCCCCGTGTGCAAAGAACCATATTAATTGGAGTCGGCCATCTTGGATTGATGCTGCCATCAGGCCCTTTAACTATATATAACAAAATAGTTTTACGAATAATTATTTAAAGCAAAATCAATCACTGCAAATAAATACAAAATTAATATTATAATTTGAGCATCATTTGTTCCGACTTTGTATATAAAATAGCTTGATGACATCATCATTCTAAGATGGCCGCCTCCATTTATTCTTCTTTGCACATTTTTAAGAAACAAAGTCATATCTATTGAATATTAATGGTATAATAATACTTATTTAATTTTTTTCCTAGTGTATAAGACCCTTCAAAAAGAACTTTGTTGAGAATAGTCCAACAGCCGCTTTTATAGGTATTCGAATATGTCATAAATCATGTTATATTGCACATATAATATAGTTTAAAGATAACCTATAGAAGGAAAAAGAAGACAATGCGAAAATTCCCAAATTGTATTACATTTTGTTTGATTATATATGCAAGCAAGTTTAAGGTAAAAATGATACTGGATTAATAAAGTGGTGATATTTGGCTGAAGTGATTATTAATTCCCATTTGCCCACATTACTTAGGATTTCTTAAAAAGAAATGTTGAAAAACACCTTCCGATAATATCCTTTTGCCTGTACTCTACGCAGTAGTAGTACGATGTAGCTAGCATTTTTCACTACCGTTCATGAACAGTCTCAATCAAAACATCTGCAATATATTTGTAGATGTATCGTGTTCGGCGATTTCCACATTTCTCCTTTCATACTCCTTTCATACTTGTTTTTATATCTATCACCGTAGCGTTGCCTGTGCAGTGTGGCGGCGGTAAAACGTCTCCCCGTACATGCAGTCCGAACAGTTAGCCATTCCGATCTTTGGAGATCGTTGCGACCGATATTTATATGGCGTATACTTGTATGTTTTCCATGGCCGCAAATAAGTCTTATTGTCGTAATAACTCATGATATTCTATAAACCGCTGAAGGACAAAACGTTTTAGACGCAGCTTCTTTTCTATCCCGGCCACGGAGCGCTTATTGGTATTGGTACTGCACATGGTAATTAGAAACTTTGAACTGATTGAAGATTCCAACCTAAAGCATGTTCAAGGACGACAGTCATCCACAAACACACACCACACGCAGAAAAAAAGAACAACGTTAAAGATGAAGAAAAGCCAAATAAGACATCACTAACACAAAAGAGATGACAACAGGGCTACCGCCTTGGAACGGTCAATGGCAAAAAAGGCCGCTGGGAGTTTAAACTAGGTTCTAGGGTGCACCAAACCTCACACTTACCCTACTTCATTCCAATAAAACGGGACAGTGTAAATAAAGAAATTCCCGCCATGAACGAACTATTCTCCAACCAACAAGGCAGCATTAATAGGCAATATAAGTAAAACACAAAGATGCTCGTGTAAATATAAATACAAAACAACAATAGCCTAGAAAGCCACCAAGAATGTACTCAATGACTTGGCAGAAGCCTGAGCAACAAGAGAACAAACCATTGAGGGCACGACAAGACACGATTTCAGACAAACATCAAATGTCAACGTCCTTTTGGACTTTAGGTAGATGTCATCATAGGGTCCACAGCCTGTCCGATCATTGTACAATTAAAGAGGAAAGCATAGTGGCGATCTGTAAATGGGTCCACCACCAAACATGCAGTGCGTCGCAAAATGATAGGGACATAACCTCTTTTAATCAACCTTTTAACAAGTTTAACACATATAGTATGAAAGTGATCATGACCAAGGATCTTACGAAGTTTCTAAATCACGACATCATAAAATCAGGTTGTGATAGTCCTTGTCTCAGATGAGTTCTAAGAATTACTTTTATATTTGAAAAGAAGATTAGGGTTACGATAATACAGTTTTGCAAAAGGTTTACGAAGTTTATGGTAATGGTAGCCCTGATGGATTAGCTTTTTAGTTATACAAATATTACGAATATTAAAGTCCTCAACTCGAGTACAAGCTCTAGAAAAACGAAAATGTTCAGACACATAGACCCCATAAAAAGTTGCTCGGGGAACATCCCCATCTAAATAATTAAAAATATCAAAATTAAAAGCATCGCTCTTGTCATATATTTTGCAAATTATTTCACAATGTTCAATGGAAAGATGTAAATCGAGAAAAGAAGCGTTAGTATCGGAAATATTAGCTTTGTTAAGTTGAAGTTCTTTAGGGTATATATTAATAAACATAGTAGAAAAGAAAAGGGTTGTCAATGTTCATTATGTCATCCAGATACCGAAAGGTGTCTATAAAGGCTTCAATAACATCTGTCTGGGTATCTGGCGACAATGAGTGCACAGTTCGTACCCATAGGGTACCAACAATTTGTCTATAAACGGTGGTTCCATGCCTGACGAAAGTATTAATAGGAAGATGAGTGCTTCACAAACTTCTTGGCAAGTCCACATAGTGTAATTGTCTAAACTGTCGTTAGTTAAAAAACACTTTAATATTATTTCAGGTCAAAAATGTAATATTTTCCCTAGCGAATGTTTTTTGAATAAGAGCAATAAGCTCGTCTTTGATAGCGAGCTCAGAGCGGTTCGCGCGCGCAAGCGAGCTCTACGGTAACGCGAGTAGCAAATACCACGGGGGAAAAAAACGTGGTAAAAAAAGTCAAAACACAGTTAACTCCCTTATTCAAAACACAGTTAACTCCCTTGTTAAGGGGAGGTCATGCCTGTATTCGTTCCAAACGCAGTTAACTCCCATCTGTGTTTGGTATCCGGCCCACCTCTATTCGCGTTGGAGCTAGTCCAGGTTACCAGACTTCATCGTTAATGTGACGTCATTAGGTAAACATTTATAAATGGTGATTATTGCCAGCTGGATAAAGAAAGTCAAGGTAACAGTAGATATACCTAAACTTTAAAAGCTACTGCAGTATTGATAATCTAAAATACAATGATTAAATGAAAACGCATCGCTATTTAGTGATATATATATCTAGTTATTCTGTACCGTAAAGTCGGTGGGTAGGGACATTTTAACCACTGCTATTGCCAAGTTTTCAAGAAATATGCGCATTTTTATTTTGAACTCAGATGTGCTTTTCCTTATATGTGTTTAAAGATTCACTTCTTTTAAGTACTGACAAATGCTTTGACGTAGGAACAGGAATGAAGTGGGGGCCCAATAATCTGAGAGTGTGGTCCGTGGCAGTTTAGTGGGGGGAAAATGCATTTGAATTAATATTAAAAATAGAAATAAACATGATAATCCAGCAAGGAGACAAGAGTTAGGAAATAAACTTGTACTCTTGTGAAAATGAGCATATACACAAATATCATACACACAACTAAACACATATCAACTGGAGTTATTTTATTGTTTAAATTAAAATGCCATAAGAAACAAGACAGGATAGAATACACACTAATACAATTTTTCTAAGTTCAAGGCCTGAAACAATATTTCATATTGACTAACCGATTATAACTGATGATTGATCGGTTACCGGTACACATAATTTGACATAATTTGGATCTTGCCTTGTTTTTGCAGCGTATTAGCACAATTTTGAAAAAATTATATATGCGTCTCATTTCGAATAAACTTCACTTTTCGGTTTACGGAGCTAATTGCTCAAACATCTGGCATACCTGAATAGAAAATGGCTATTCTGTGGTCTAAAAATACACTGGTTAGTGATGGGCAGTCGGTTGAAATTTACCAGCAATCATCATTTACAATCGGTTGGATGTAACAGATCAAGTATCGGTTATAATCGGTTGGTCAATATGCAACATAACATGTGTATGTTAATCTGAGTTTGAGGCCTTGAACTTGGAATTATTACTTATTAATCAGGTATTCTTTCCTGTCTTGTGTCTTATACCATTGCCATTTCAACAGCAAAATAATTATACTTGATATAAATTTGTTTATTTGTTCATTTTCACAAGTGTGGTCTCTTGGAAAATCATGTTTATTTCTATTTTGAACATTAAGTGCATTTTTACATGCAACCGATGATCGATTATAGACTTTCATAATCGATCATCATAATCGGATGCCTAAGTAACTGATGATCGATTCGGTTACAATCGAATAATCGGTACATCACTAACACTGATGATATGTTATCTTTCTGGCACTGTTTATGATTTTATCATTACCAACCTCCCAAGGCACATTATTGTTGATTATATAAGAACAGGTAAATAACATAAACAGTATATTTAAGAACTGATTCACTAATTTTCAGTATTCCTGGGGTTTTTAATGACGGCAGTGGTTGGCAAATTTACCATAAAATGCAAAGTGAATGGAAAATTTACCATAAAGCTATTTATGGTAAAATTGCCACTCACTACCACCGTTCAAATCCCAATATTTACATTTCTATTGCACTAACCTTAAATGAAAAACACATTTATGTTTTGGGCAGAGCTAAAACAAACAAGGTGTAGTTTATTTGTTTAAATAACTTGTTTTGGTTGTATAACATAACCGTAAACGTGTCTTGACGTTCTCATGCTAACTGTCGTAAGTTGCTATAAAAAAGTGCGCAAGGTTGGCAACGTCACTGTTACCCACAGTATGTATAACAGGTTTAAAACCATATTTTTAGCACAATTACATATAAATTTACATGAGTAAAGTCTGAATAACATACAGAACAAACAAAATGTACGTAAAAGGATTGAATTCAATATTTCAAATTTTTACGGGGTATGAAAAACATTTAGCTAAAGTTAGTGAGAAATGCCTCGGACTTCACACACTTTAAACTAGCCTAAATGTTTTTCTTAGCCTTTCGAAAGATCGAAATACTGAATTAAATCCTTAAAAAATGATGACATTCGCAAATCAATTCTTCAATGGATTCATCTAGTT
This sequence comes from Cyrtodaria siliqua, assembly GCA_037043455.1. Classification (NCBI taxonomy): domain Eukaryota; kingdom Metazoa; phylum Mollusca; class Bivalvia; order Adapedonta; family Hiatellidae; genus Cyrtodaria; species Cyrtodaria siliqua. The sequence continues at coordinate 154,977 of JAWPHD010000650.1, read as the reverse complement.
TTTCATATGCCTGACTCCAGTACATGCTTGTTAACATCCCTCTGCCAGGAAATATTTTCCTTTTTGCAGTGTTAAACAGTAGCTTCTTGAACAAATATTGTTTAATGGCTTATCAACACATTATCTAACGTTATTTAGAGCCGCCCGAGGAATCATAAAACCTTCAATGCACAGGACTGCCCACTTTATGTCTGTTGCATCCTTGACCGGATAGTAAAGAAGCTACGTCTAAAATTGTCTCGCCTCTCACAGCTACGGGTTTGAATCGGAGTCCATACATGCCAAATCTCCCGCATTCTCCGGAAGACTACCGGATTTGCACTTGATCTACCGATCACACGGAAGCCGTTCAAAACCTCCCGGAAAACAATTATTTGCAGAGGATGGTTAATTGCCTGTAATTTGCCGTAATTTGCAATACACAGCATGTGATTAGCCCATGTCAAACAGATTTCGCGTGACAAATCGATCAGGGCGGGGTAACGATTATGCAACCAACAAATGAAATTGCATCGAGCGACACGCGGCCCACGACGAGATTTATTGAAATATGGCCGATTATACTGAGAAGGATTTTGCCGAAATCGGCACTTTTTGATCGATGCATTCGGTAAAAATGTCTAGTAAAAATGTTATATCCTCACTATATTACAACCTGGGCTGATAATTAAAGGGACCGGTCTCGGACAGAAGTGTTCCAAACACTTGTTGTCGACTCATTCGGAATACTTCGGTCATTAACGTTCACTTTAGCCGTCATGTTTTAGAAAATAAAATGTGATTTCATTCCATGATTTATGGCGTTTTATGGTTGAAGACGTTAAAAACAACATAGTAAGTCGCTGCAAAACGTAATTGTAAGTATCCTTTTCACGATCTGCGTGGGTTGTTAGTGTTTTTAGCAAGTTTTTAATTGCTTTTTTTAGTGTTTAGTTCTCAAACCAGGAAGCGTGAAATTGCGATGAAAAAAAGATTTGTTTTATTCGCCTTTCACGGTTTTTTGGACAATTCTCGCCGGGCGCAGCCCGGCGTGCCCGGCGTCGAAGTTGTCAACTAGTAATCACTTTTTCGGTAATGGCGGCGATTAACGTAAAAAGTAAAAAAAATCCACAAAGTAAACTTTCGCAAAAGTCGTGAAAACAATACGGACGAGCAAAGCTTGACAAACGAGCCACAGAGCTTCGCGCAAAGCGCAAAGCCACGAAATTAAACAACACACATTTATATTATCACTAAGCCCCAAATTATTCATATTTATGACATCATGGTACGCGGATTCAGACTTGCATCAATAAGCGTATAAATGTAAATTTCTTACTTTTTTCTTGTGAGAAGCAGCATGTCAAGACTTGAGATGGGGTAACTGGTGCATCAGCGACTGACGTTAAACATGACGTAATGCGATATGTTAAACCTGACGTCATGCGATATTGTAAACATGACGTCAACGGTCATGTGCGTGAACTTGTGCTAATTGCTTTGGTCTACAATGTTTGCCAGTCGGCAATGGGGAAGGGGATGTGGGTATTTTCACATATTACCTAATTAATGCATTATGAAATAAAAACTCCTGAGGATCATGCCTCCACGCCCCCAACCATAGGCATATGCTGTCATTTGGGCCCAGCTGTGTTACTGTACATGTCGTCCGGAGTAAACTTATGTAATTCGTGAAAAATTAATAATTATAAGTATTGAGCTTCGCCCGAAGCGAAGCCCCAAACATTAAATAAAACGATAATATTTTGGTAAGCTTCGCGAAGCGAAGCCCACAGGCCATGATTCGTCCTGTTCTTCAATTTCACAAATAGCTGACCTTTGTTGACATTTTCAATTCGCACGAAGCGAGACTCCGAACATTACAAAAATTCATAGATCACATACTGCCACAAGCTTCGAGAAGCGGAGCCCCAAATCGGTTATAAATTCATATGTTATAACAATTTTATGACAGTATGGTAAACATGGTGAAATGGTGCTATTTACAGTTGTAGTCCCCGTCATCCAAACATACACAGGATGATTGCGAGCGCAAACGAGCGTCTGGTCTCAATTTCATTAAAATGTTTAAAGGAATATTTAAATACCTCTTCATAATTTATAAAGGGGCTGGCGTGGCCCTATAGACAACCGATGAACTTGAAATCCGGTGAACCCAGGGTGAAGCCTCACCATCGCCACTGAGTTTCGTCTTTGTGTTCTTCAGCAAGACGCTTTTCATTAGCCTCGTCCGTCGGATGGGGACGTAAACTGGGAGGTTTTGTATATTGGAGTCTATCCTCCAAGCACGTTAGTTTAAAGAACTATATATACGCACATATTCGTTATAGTGTGTCAGGTTCCAGATTCCAGTGTGTGATCTCCTCTCTCAAATAACGAATAATGTGTTGATGAGTCATTAAACAACATTTAATTCATACCTTACAGATTGAATTGGCTTATCCCCAAATAACAAGGGCAAACCAGAGGCTATCATCCCACCCAACACCATCACACACCTAAAATTCGACAAGCAATGTTAGGATATGCTTGTCATATTTTAAGGGCCTCGCACGGGGTCATTATCATAGGGTTTAGCAATTAAATGTTTTCAAAATGCACTTGAGTTGACATTATGTCAGAAACTTCGGTAAGGGTATGGGCCTATACACGTATCATTCCCCTCTCTCAAGGACGGCTCTAAATAATCTATAATGTTTTGATGAGCCGTTAATGGCACTCATAGTAAATTCTCTGATAATTATATGCATATTGAATATGACCACTCAAAATGAAATTATTAAAACATGAATAAAAATTGACAACATATATAAATCATTTATTCAGTTTTATTAAACCAATATAAATAATTGTGAATTTCCCACTGTACTCTCCTTCTACCCTAGCTTGACCCCTGAAATATTAATATGTCCAACGTTTTTTCCAGCAGCTGTGGTGCAATTTCTTGTTATATATGAGTCGATGTTTGTTTATCATACAAAACATATGCACTTTGTGTTTGGTGTAGTTTTTAAGTGGGTTATGACTTTGATTTCAACCAAAAACATTTTTTTCATTACTTGGCCATTTTGAACGTGTTTTTTTTCTCCTGAATTAGCATGTATATTTTATGGAAGGGTAAACTTTTATCTCTCAATTAAACCGTACCTGTTGATGATTGCAAGTTATAACATACATATTGAAATTGTGTTTAGGGTAGTGTTAAGTGGGTTATGATTTTGATTCTAGCAAAAAAAATATTTTTTCTTCGCCATTTTTAAAAAAAAAAATTCTCTTGGATCAACTTGTATATTTTATGGAAGGGTAAACATTTTTTTTTCAATTACAAAGTACCTGCTGATGATTGCAAGTAATAACAGACATACTGAAATTGTGGTTAGGGTAGTTTTTAAGTGGTTTATGACTTTGATTTCAACAAGAACAAAAATTAACTTGGCCATTTTTTAAAAAAATAAAAATCTTTGATCAGCGTGTATATTTTATGGAAGGGTAAAAAAAACACTCTTTTATGGAACGGTAAACTTTTTTTTCTCACTTATACAGTACAGTACCTGTTGATGATTGCAAGTAATAACATACATATTGAAATTGTAGTTTTTAAGCACGAACATCGGTCATCTATTTTCATCGCAATTTCACACTTCTTGGTTGAGAACAAAACGCTAAAAAAAACAATTAGCTAAAAACACGAAAAACCCACGCAAATCGTGAAAAGGGTACAAACAATTACGTTTTGCAGCAACTAACTTGGAAATGAGAGCATTTTACAATCATTTTATTTCGATTTTGTCAACAATTTTAACTGATTAAAATACTAAATCAGCCGACCTTAAAACCGAGAAGAAAACAAACAAACACTACTAATGTGTTGTTCGAATTATTATTACCACGTTTGCCGGTGTTATTATTTTTTTTATTGATTTTCCTTCCCAACTGGAGCTTTTACCGATTTATTTAAGCGTTATTTGGAATAAAATTAAACCATTAGAAAGGTTATTTATTTGTCTTTCTAACCATGCATCTTATTTAAATATTTATTAAACAATAAATGTTTGATGACCAAACAATAAACCCATGGTGATGCGTGAAAACGCATTAAGAAAAGAAAAAGTTTTTTGGAATAAAATTACACCATTAGAAAGGTTATTTATTTGGCTTTCTGGCAATGCAAAATATGTAAATAAATCAGTAACACAAGGATATATAATGTCTGTTTGCAATGTAGATGGGTGTATCGTACATCGAGGCCTCTCGCATACCACCACGATAAGCGCAGTAAAAATCGATAAATGCAGCGTATAATCGATAAACTTACCTGAACGACACGTGTTTTCAGTTGAATACAGTGTTTGTACTGTCGTATCATATCCCCGTCATATAAAGCCCTGTTACAACTAAAGCAGTCTTTCATAATTGCAATACATTTTAATGATAACAAACACCAGTTTTTCCCCATTTAATTTGCCAATTTCACGTCGTTTTGTGAAGAAATTGTGTACCTCAACACCGATTATTACGTTTCCGTGTTTCAGAGGACAGGTTTAAAACGCGGCTCTCAAAACAGTGAAAATCGGTGTAAAAGCCGGGCGGCATAAAACAAATGGGGGGCGGACGGGGAACATAATCTAGCAATTAATTTATTACGGCATAATGCATATACCGGTACTGTTATTTGTTTTCATCTATTGCATATATATAGATAATGAACTACAAAATAAAATTAGCAATTGTATTCATTATTCGAAAAAATGCGATGGTTCCATGGCGTTACGTAAATCTCCCTGACTTGGAAGTCCAATCTCCCTGATGTGATGCTGGAAAATTTTGCATCTATGGAATCCCACTGTGAGCTTGACTTGTCAAGTGAGAAAGTGTCGCTAATCACAGACGGATGGAGGTAAAAAGTACTGGTTTTATTCAAGAAAAATAAATTGACCTGCCTCTAAACAAACAAATTTAGACCGTCATAAATTGTATATAGCCTAACATGTGCTAAAATGACGTAAACATAACACACCATTCAAACATGACCACATCAAAAATACAAAGCTAAGAAATTAAACGTCTTCCCCATGGGCACATTGAAACACCCGGTGGTGCAAGAAGAACATCATAAGTATTTTACTTTCATTCTAATCCTTTTACTGCTATTGTGTACAGATTCCATGCTGTAATAATAATGAGAAATAAAATACGATTAAACCAAGAAAGATCTCTGGATTATAAGTCTACCATGCTGTGTCACAACCGTTTCAAAAATTAAGACGTTTTAAGACAAATGCTATCAATCGCGGTTTCTGAATCGGTTATATACGGGGTTTTTTTGTGTTGTATTTAATATCTTTTATATTTTTCAGTGCCATTTCTGCCTTAATTAAGCTGCATACCTAGATGTCCTGAATGTTCAAGAACGTCCAAGAAAAGAGTATAGTATACGCAAGTTTTCCATTGTTTGTGGTTGTTTATGATTAATGTAGCACTCAGCATTAATAACCTGCAACGGATGGCTTGAAAATCAACTTACAACCAAACTTAAAAGGACTGGATGTACCATTAATGAGGCGCCGTTATCTGTGGTTGATGGATACAAGAGTTTGAATAAGTGATGTACCAAGCAATCAATTGTGGCCAACGATCAGTTATTTAGTAATTGATATAAAAGAGAATGTTGCACTATTCTGAAACTAGTTTCATTTACAAGGGCTTTAAAAACCGTGGAAAAACTGAAAAAAATATCAAAATATCTTAAAAAATATATAAGATATGACCTTTTGAAAATGTGCAAAAAGACTCCAATGGAGGCAGCCATCTTTGAATGATGACGTCATCGCGACTTTTTTCCATGTATGGAAAATAGATAATAAATAGTGTTTAAAGCAAATAAATATTAAATTATAAATAAAAAGTAAATATTTATACTGCATATGCTTTTTTCACGATTTACGTGTATTTGTAGTGATATTCTTTGTCTTAAATGATATTTAGCAATATGCAATAAATGGTAAAAAGGCGCGATGACGTCATCAATCCAAGATGGCTGCCTCCGTTTTGAGAATATTTGAAAGTTTTTAAAAGATCGTATCTCCTCTATTTGTTATGATATTTTGATAATTCTTTCAGCTTTTTCCAGTGGGGCGTCCGTGGCCGAGTGGTTAGAGTCTCTGACTTGCAATCATTTGCCCCTCACCGCTGTAGGTTCGATCCCTCAGGGGCATAGGAATCTTTATGTGAGGAAGCTATCCAGCTGGCTTGCGGAACGTCGGTGGTTCTACCCAGGTGCCCGCCCGTGCACGAAAATTGCCCGGAGGGGCACCTGGGCTCTTCCTCCACCAGTGGAAGCTGGAAAGTCGCCATATGACCTTAGCTGTTGGTGCGACTATAAAATCCAATTCAATCAGCTTTTTCCATTGCTTTTAACGCACTTTTAAATGACTCTAGGTCCAGAATAGTGCAACAACCCCTTTAAGTTATGACATTCCACAAGAGATCATTGTAAAAAAATAGAATTTTATTATCGCTGAGAACAAAAACAAAACATACAAGCTACTTCGTCAAGAATCAGTCGGATTACCACTATCTCAAAATAGTACATAATAAACTTCTTTTTTTTATATACATTGATTACAAAGAAAGCTACATAGCTTGCACAAATCACTCTGGATGGCACAGATGATGGTAACCTCTCGCGTTAGAGACAGGGAAGCGAACCCGAGCTGCATTCGTCTAGTGACATTGGTGAGAAGTGAGTGAGTTCAAGTACGTTACCCAGACATGATTTGATATTTTGTATCGCATCCGTGTTTGAGAGGGTAAAGACGCTGCGTTGCAAATCGTCTCAACGCTGCGGGTTCGAATCCGACTGGGAGCTCCACTTGTAAGTGTTGATTCTTACGGACGACGGAAGTATACAGTACATGTCTTACATGTTCTACCCAGGAATAAGTGAGTGGTCGGCTTCCACCACTAAAAAATTTGACCGTCATACATAGCCTAAAATGTGCTTGAAAATGACATTACACACCAAACAAACAAAAACAGACTTAAGTTTTATTTTAATTGTCCTTAATAAAAATGTTCTTGTCCAGTCCATGTGGTAAGTAGCATACACATGTAGGGGTCCTTTGTTCAAGGTCATGCAGTTTTCATGTCCAATCATACTCCTAAACTCCTTCTTCTTCTCTTCTTCTTCTTCTCTTCTTCTTCTTATCTTCTTCTTCTTTTTCCAAGTACAAAGTTGGGATCTTCATAGATCATAATTAGCTCTTATAATAATGAGACGCAACCTTATTTGCGTATCTGTTTTCAATAGACCGTGTGTTGCACATTAAAATAATGGTTACATGTGTTCAATGTCAATGTGAATACTGATGTAATTTTGGTGTTCATTCGAATAAGCTGTCCAACAATTTCAGATAATGAGATGAAACTGTTACCGTAGCATTAATATATTGGCCGTGCACAACACCAAATATGGGCTCTTAAGTTTAAGGTCAATCATCTTGGATTAGTAACCGGAGGCCCCGGGTTCAATCCTCCTTGGTGCCACTGAGCTTCGTCGGTGTGTTCTTGGGCAAGACACTTACCCTTAGCATCGTCCGTCGGATGGAGACGTAAACCGGGCTGTCCCGTGTATCTGTCTATCCTCCGAGCATGTTAAAGAACCATAGGAATCTATTCGATAATAAGAGTAGGGCACGGTTCCCGGATTCCTATGTATCCTTCCCCTCTCTCTCTCTCTAGGGCAGCTCTAAATAACCTATACTGTGTTGATGAGCCGTTAAACAACATTCAATTCAATTCAAGCATCTTGCGCAAGACATTTTCCCTTGGCTTTGTCTGTCTGATGGGGATGGTAAATAGAAGGTCCAAACAATCAAAGGCCATCCTGTCTGCATGTTAAATAATTATTACAATCTTTGTGACAGTAAGAGTAGGGGGATGTCACGAAACACCCAAATCTACCTATTTCGCCCAAATCCACCCAAATCTTCACCAAATCTACCCCTAAACTTCCCAAATCCACACCAAATCTACCTTATATGGTTTTACAATGATGTTATTGTACTAAATATCAAAAATAAAATAATCATTTGAGAAAAATGAAGATATATTTGTTAATTTATTACTGAATTAACGATTTTTGCATTAATTTTTTACACATTGATTAACAAATAATTAACAACTACATCTTAATTTTGCTCAATGAACTTTTTTGTTGTGATATTTATTACAACAACATCGATGTAACACAATATAAGGTAGATTTGGTGTGGATTTGGGATATTTAGGGGTAGATTTGGTGTGGATTTGGTGTAGATTTGGGTGGATTTGGGGAAATAGGTAGATTTGGTTGTTTGGTATAACCGGTAGCAGGGCAGAGTTCCAGGATCATTTTGTATTCCTCACCTCTCAATGATGTGGCTCTAATAATCATAATGTGCTGATGATTGTTTTTATTTGCATTCCAGTGTTATTAAGGAGTTAAGCTCGCTATGAGGCAATGCCTTATTCATATTAAGGTGATGTGGCAAGGTTGTATATAGTGTAGAGAAGTTTTCTTGTGTTCGTTTTGTGACTGTCTGGTCGTGGCCAATGTCTTGGTTGAGTCAAAGTCTATAATATATCAAACAAAAATATATGGTTAGTGATAAATGGGGGCTCTATTAACATGACGTTCCAAAATACTGTTTAAAAACATGTTACCTGTAAACGTGAAATGACGTCCTTCCACCTAAAGGTGTTATAATTTATCATTTAATAAATTATGCTACTCAAAGAGGGTTAATCAAACTAGAAAATAAAGCATTTTCAAATCGTGAATGTGGCATGCAAATACAATAAACAGTAATCTATATAAATATATCAAAACAAGTATATAATGTATTTTTTCTTTTTAGAACAAAACTTTTATCACTAACTGTCAACATTTTAGTTTTGGTGCATCTTAGTATTAATGTCTGTACCAGTCCTGTAAAAATAAGATCAGTGGTCAGAATGTAGAAACCCTCTTGAAGCAGACGAAAACCTAATGCAGTTTATACCTTATGTGTGTAGCATCTATCGCCCGCTGGGGTTTAATATATACTGTGAAGCGAAAAGCAAACGCAGCACGGGGATTTTCGCTATATATGGTACATATATATATTGCAAAATTATTTCCACATAATATTCCAAAGAAATCCCAAGATGGTTTGTAGAAAAAAGTCGCAGTACACTTTGTAACAAGAAATTCATAAGTGTTGAAGTTTCTCTTTAAAAAATTGAGCCATTTCAGTACTGTACGAGAGCTGTTTTAAAAAATACGTGGACTTTTTCCATATCGCATTCATTTATTGAAGCAAACTTTTAATATTCATACATATTGTAATTCAGCTCAGAAGAAATCAAATGATTTAAACAAAAACTCGATAGTATGTCTTGTTACGTTGCAATGAATCATATAATACGGCGAGAAACCCATCTACCGAGCAGTCCAAATTGTGACGTCTTTATTTCATAACTGCATTTCGGCATAATGGCTAAATAAAATGAAAATCGTCGGCAAAAATACACAAAACTACAGTAGCATTGACACTGGTATTCCAAAACTACAGTAGCATTGACACTGGTATTCCAAAACTACAGTAGCATTGACACTGGTATTCCAAAATTACGAAAATTATGAAATGTCATGAATATTGAACAAGGAGAACTATGTTAAATATAAATAATAAGTAATATTTGAACGGCCCTCGTATTTAACCTAAAGAGCTTGCACAATGTTGCATCCTAAATTTGATCACAAGCTTGAGCCAAACGCGTACTCTGTCAATAATGACATTTTGAAGGAATACTATTTGCTGGGTTTTAGTCTTTTTTCCCCGTAGCCATGTACCATTCGATTAACAGCAGCATATTGTATCAATCGGAACTGCCTCGTCGGATTCCGTCACTCGGGACTCAATCGGAACTGACTCGGGAATCCGACTCGGAGAGTACACGACGCCATATTGAACTATTTTCAAGAAACGACAACTCTGCAGTAGCGACTTCTTCAATTAAAAGATAAACAAAATGGAGACAGCTGGTAAGTTCCGAAAATGCGCTACATATTTATTTGTTTTATCAGGGAGTATTCATAGAGATTCCTGATATAATAATGTATTCATACTAAGGTAAACAATATGGTGATTCCCGTCAAAGGTGGGCGCTTCTTAATTTATAAGAGTTTCACCTCTTCTTCATCTAAAACTAAATAAAGTGCGAGCACATGCCATGGCCATCATGATCATGGTATCAATGATCTGATCATATGCCCCACCAATATATACAGGGCAGGGTAGAGCAGGGGTGTCATTACCTTTATAAGTAAGCGTCACCCGGAGCAGAATAGCCGGGTATTTTTATTGATACTTGTATAAAATACTAGTAAAAGTATTCATAGTAGCCAGATAGAACAGTCAAAGTAGCAGGGAGAAATCACCGCCTCCCGCCTCTTAATGACACCCCTGGTAGAGTCGTCATTTGAGGAGTGGAGACTTGCTTTAGTGGCACAGGGATATGGGAAAAAGAAATGCGCAATAAAGGGAACACTGCCTGGAACAACAAGGAACACTACCAGGAACACCCCAACCCATAATTAATAGAACCCAGATAGTTAGAATATGTCTGTGAAAATTCCTTAAACAGGTCTTAACGTTATAATGATATATTTAAATACTTAGATTTAAAACTGAAAATAAAAAGTAGAAGTTATTAATACATGTGGATTAACCTAGAAAGTGACAGTGAAGTTATTAATATATGTGTGGATTAACACTGAAAGTCAGTGATGGTGAAATCATTTGTACAGACGGAATTATGCTGAAAGAGACAGTGACATGGTTTATCACTGTGACTTGATACTAAAAGGGATGTTGAAATTGTTTATTTAGTGGGATTTACACAAACAGAGACAGTGAAATTATTTATTCGTATGGATTTATCCGGAAATTGACAGTGAAGATTCTAAACATGCGGATTTACGCTGAAAGCGAGAGTGACTTTGTTATGTGGATTTACACTGAAGGATCAGCAACGTCATTTATATATGTGGATTTTTTTATATATTTTAGGAACATAACCCATACCGTCGCAAGCGTTGTTTTTTTTTAAATTGAGAAAAAATGCAGTAAAACATTCATTTCATAATTCTATCTTTGATACTGTTTACAGTAAGTAATGTCAACCCATGCATTTAAAAGCGTTCTTATGTTTTTCTCCTTTCTATTGCCTATTTTTTTCTAAAATTGATAAGTGAAGTTACTATATGTGCAAATGTACCCTGAAATTAACAGAGAAGTCCCTGAATTCACCTGAAATTAACACTGAAGTTACTATATATGCAATTTTTTACCCTGAAATTAACACTGAAGTTAAAATATATATATGCGGCGAATTTACGCTGGAAATATTAAACAGTGAAGTTATTATATGCAAATTCAACCTGAAATTAACAGTGAAGTTACTATATGTAGTCCACTCAGCCTACATTTCAACATCAAACTAATTGCAACAGAATTGTTTCTCAAGAATAATGTAATACTTTATTGCATAAACAACATATCAAAAGTCTAGAACAATCTAAGTAGGGGAAATTATCAAAAAAACGTTTTTAAAAATTACACTTTTGAACATTTTATAAGTGGTACATATAAGCCACCGTAGAATATATTGATCCGAAGCGCTTTTCCAATGCGTCTTTATGATCATGAACAAGGATCGTCTGTTTTTAAAGAGACAAGAAAATAAACTGGACACAGTATCTTAGTACGGTAAGTTCTTTGCTTTGTATTGTTTATTATATGTGCAAAACGTATACTCTAGTTGATTTGAATGGTGAAACGTCCGTAAATTATTCAAACAGACGACGAATCTGAATGTGTAACATTGTGTTATGCGTTTTCGCGGATGGTAAAACATGTATAAATAATGCGTATTTATATGTAGAGTGATGGAAAGTTATTGTGTTTGATAAATACCGATACATTTGTAATATAAGCTCAATTATAATATATTAAAAAAAAAAAAAAAAAAAATTGAGTTGTGTGGTTTGGTCAAATTTCAAACCTACGGAAGGCCATTCGGGCCATTATTTGAAACATTCAACAACAAATATATAAACACGTTTTCGCTCATTTCTTTTTGTTTTTAAGTGTCATTATATTTAAATATGTATTATATACGTAAATATTTATTTAAATGTTGTGTTCATATATGTTAAGAAAGTCCTATATGTATGTATTTGCAGATGGAAACTCCGAATACACCACGTGTTATGTGTAGTGAGTCTACAGAATGAGTGTGCATCCACTTATTGTACGATTGCTGTTGTTTCTGATAACAGTTAAACAGGTGCGTAACTAGAAGGCAAACACTTATTCACTTATTTGGGATCATCAAGCCCAATCTGTGTGGCTTTAAATTAGAATATCGCTTAAGCCGGCGCTAGGAGGCGTGAGAGGTGTTGTTTTAACATTACCTCTCATGAACAGACTCAATAAAACCGAGTCTGCTACTTTCCTCTCTTGTTTGTGTTTGTTGCTTCCAAGGGATCCCCTTTTCAACACTGCTCATAATTTAAAGCTTATACCCTGAAGCTATTCCATATAGAAACTCCTTAGACAATATAGGTATTTAAAGTGTTGTATGTCTTTATATTTTGTATTTTAGATCCAATACTTATAATTTACTTTAAAATATATTTTAGATAGAAAAACTGGACACCTGTCACGTTTGTGATCTTTGTCAGGAAAGTTTACAGAACGAAACATCGACTGTGCAGTTAGGACTGAAAGGGTCTGCCGGAATAAACAATGCAAGCACTAAGCGTGGCGATACCATACTCACTGTACCAGGGCAATATGTTCACACAGAATGTCGTCGAAATTACTGTAATCCAAATATCATTGAACGTGATCGTAAAAAAACTTCACATATTCCTACATGTAGTTTGCGTTTACTAAGATCTGGCAGTGAGCAGTTCAGCTTTAAAGAAAAATGCTTATTTTGTGGGCAATATGCAAAATTATCCGGAAAAAAACGAGGATCAGACGTGTTTCATGTCAGAACTATAGACTTCCAAAACAATATTGCCAAAGTATGCAGTGAACGTGCTGACAGGTGGGCTGATGAGGTCCAGGGATGACTGGAGAGTGTAAGTGACTTGCCTGCAGCATATGCTGTATATCATCAGTCCTGTAGTGTCAATTTTAGGACTAAGAAGTGTATTCCAGATGCATTTACACCAGAAAAACAGACATATAGTAAACGGTCACGCGGAATGCCTGTTCATGCTGACTTAACACAAGGTTTTCTCTCTGTTGTAAGTTACCTTGAGGAAAATGACAATGAACAAATTACGATTAAAGATCTTGTTTAGCCTTACCTATATGAAACAGAAATTACAAGAACATTTTGGATCATCGATTATTATAACTGAAATACAAGGTAAAAGCAATGTTGTTACTTTAAGGAGGACAGCGACTTCGATTCTACATGAATTCTACCAGCGTCAAAAAAGTGGGGATAGTGAAACTGAAAAAATCGCGATTATAAACGCAGCAGCTAGGCTAATCAGATCTGATATCAAATCAATGGAGTGTAATAAGACAATGTACCCTTCTCCTTTAGAACTATCGTCTGTAGAGCATAACAATGACTATCTACCAGAGAGCTTAAGGTTACTGTTAAGAACTGTATTCATTGAGAAGAATGCTGATGTCAAGATTGCGTCAGTTGGTCAAGCAATTACCCAAGCAGCTAGACCACGAGTTATTATTGCACCACTTCAAATAGGACTTGGAGTCCAACTTCATCATCAATTTGCTTCTCAGTTCTTGATAGATACACTCAACAAACTCGGATTCTGTGCTTCTTATACAGAGGTTCAAAAGTTTGAATTATGTGCCGCAGTATCACAAGGTACTGATATACCTGGTTTTATTCCAGGAAGTTGTATACAGTACGTAGCAGACAACGTGGATCATAATATCAGAACATTAGACGGTCATGGAACATTCCATTGGATGGGAGTTATTGCATGTGTTACTCCGGCAACAAGAAGGCATTTACCTATTAAAAGAATGGATGTTACCAAAGAAGACATTCTTGCTGCTGGAGATATTCGTATATTGTACTGGAAGAAAAATGAAACGAAGAAACAATTGATATTTGAAGAACTTAATGAATTAAAGGTGGTCGACAACACATGGAAACTTGATCTACTTCTCAAATTGTCATGGCCTAGTAGGCCAGTTAGGCCGGGTTGGTCAGGTCAAATGCAGATGCTTAAAAAAGGCGGCAGCCCAGGAAAATCGTCCATAGTGTTTATGCCTATGATTGACATGGATCCAAATGACATGTCATGTATATACACAACTCTTAAGTTTGTCGGTGACCACGCAGCAAAGTATGGGATGAATCCAGTCATTACCTTTGATCAGCCTTTGTACTGGAAAGCATTAATTGTGATATTAAATGAACCAGAAAACAGCAACCTGCGCAAAGTCGTATTTAGATTAGGCGGTTTCAACACAATGATGAGCTATCTTGGATGCATCGGCCTCTGATGCAGGGATCTGGTCTTAGCGAACTATTGGAAACTGTGAACGCTTCAAATGCTGTGGTTCACATGCTGAGTGGGAAAGCAATCGCAAGGGCTATCAGGGGACATTTACTAGTTGACAATGCGCTCAATTCAATGATTGTGTCGGAATTATTTGGTTTGTCGCTCCCCGGTGCAGAGAATGAGCAAAGCAACTTATCTATTGCCGACAATGTTCTGGTTTGGCAAGAAGCGGACAATGAAAGCACCTCTGAAAATACAGTGTCAGCGAATGAAAACGATATTACTGAAATCGGTACAATTTACGATGACCTTATTTCGGGAAAGATTGAAGTTCAATCTATTTCTGAAATTGATTTACTCGACAAAATCCACAAGCACGTCTCTGAATACAAACTAAGTCTGAAAAAGTATAAAACAGCAGCCCTTTGGGTTCAGTATATGGAGATGATAGATATTTTGCAAACATTTATAAAAGCAGAGCCGACAAGTAATTGGGATCTTCATCTAAAAACACTATCACAGATGCTTCCTTATTTTGCCTCTGCTGGACACACTTTATATCTGAAATCGGCATATGTGTATTTGCAAGTGATGGGAAAGCTTGAGATAACCAACAACGAGGTTTGTCAATATTTTAAATCTGGACATCATGATATACGTAGAACTGATAGGTCTTGGGCTGGATTGTCAACGGATCTTGTTATTGAACAAGTGTTAATGAGAAGCGTGAAGACAAATGGTGGAATGACTAGAGGAAAGGGCATGACAGAAACACAACGAGCTCAGTGATTACTCTCATTGCCTTCGTGTGCAGAGGTAAATAACGGTATGCAGGAGTTAAGTGGAACTGCGTATCACACAAGTAGTCAACACAAAGAATGTGGCCAAACCAGGAAGGAAAGGGACTACAAAGACACAAATATACTCCTATCTTTTCTGCATGAAAGAAATCCGTTTATTCAAGACCCGTCATTACGCAATATTGAAACTGGTGTGGCGTCTGATTCATCTGTAAATGTTTACAACGCAAAAGAAATCGGATCGAAGGTTGTACAGACAATGGTTGGTAAAAATGTGATGGAGCATTCTTTCAAAAGATCTCAGCAAGCAGTGACACTTACTACAAAACCTGTAGTAAAATTAGATGGCGAGTCAATTCAAGTTGATCCACAATTACTTTTTCAACGACTTACAGCAGCTGCAAATAGATCAGAAGTAGACATGTCACAAATAATTGGGTATGAACTTTGCAGTATTCCATCAGCACTGTTTGATTCATCTGGTTTTCCAAGGCAACCACAAAAACCAGCATTAGCAGATGCGATATGGGCTTTAGGAGACTGTGGAAGACAAAGGATGTAGCCCATATGCGGCGAACGCATGGAGTCATCGGGTCGAATGTGAACTTCAAAGACAACACACCATTCAAAGGAAAGAAAGAACAGTTCTTAACAAACTCTGAAAACAAACAACGTTTTATTTACATGCTCGGAAATCGACTTCAAAAAAAAGGATGCAAAGTTGTATATGCCGAAGACGATGCGGATCTTTTAATTGTTAAGACTGCAGTAACTTGTGCTGAAACTCGTGAAACAATGGTGATCGGTGAAGACACCGATCTTCTCATACTGTTATGCTATCACGCCAATATGTAGACCTGTAACATCTTTTTCAAGTCAGAAGGGAAACAGAATTCATACAAAGCGATGAAAATTTGGGATATCAGACAAACAAAGATGGCACTGGGAGTCAATAACCGTCGCTATATGCACTTCGTTCATGCGATCACAGGATGCGATACCACGTCTCGTATATTTGGGGTTGGGAAAGGTGCTGCACTAAAAAAGCTAGTGAATGACCAACACTTCAGGGAGTGTGCAGAAGTATTTTGCACTGAGGATAAAACAAAAGAAGAAATACAAAAAGCCGGAGAACATGCACTTATATATCTATATGGCGGTGTTCCATTTGATGGACTAGATTTATTGCGCTTTAGAAACTTTGCAAGAAAGGTGATGTCAAGCACAGTACACGTACAGGCGCATTCACTTCCTCCCACATCTGCAGCAGCACAATACCACAGCATGAGGGTATATTTTCAAGTGAAAAAATGGATCGACTCAGACGATAAACTATTACCACAAGAGTGGTGATGGTCAGTTGTAGGCAAGAAGCTATTACCAGTAAAGACACATTTAACACCAGCTCCAGAAAGCCTTTTGAAAATTATTAAATGCAACTGTAAAGCGAACTGTGACACCAAACGTTGTACTTGTAGGAAGCATGGACTTGAATGTTCCATAGCATGTGGGGAGTCTAGGGGTGTTAACTGTACACATGTAACAAGAGTGACAGAGTCTGACATACATGAAGATACATAGAAAATACAATACATGTAGGGACACTGTGACAACTTAACCGCGTGATCATCCTGTTGTAAAGGCAAAATATGTGTAAAATAACAAATGTAATAATATTTAAAAATTAACATATGCTATGTCTTAATAATGCCGCAAAGTCAACATAACTGGATTGTGTATTAGTTAATGTTAAACAATGATGTTGAATAGCTAAATCGCATATTTATAGAACTATGTGTGTAATTACTTTCATTTTTACTAGATATAGCTGTCATTTGTAACAATATTTCAGAATTTATTTTTTGTGGATTGGTGGGTGGGGTAAAATCATGTAAGTCAATGGTGTAAATAATCATTAAATAGGGTTTTAGTAACACATATTTACTTAGATTCGTCTTATTAACTATTACATATAATCTATATGTGTATTTTTATTCATAAATCAAAGGAACGAGCGTACAATTAGAGTATATGACTGCATATGTCACATCAAGTATACATTGTTATTTGTTCAATTTTGACCAGATCGGTTAGTTATGAAAAGGAATATTTTACGCATTTACCCCATCTAGATTTTTCTAGACTTTTTTTTATAACTTCCCAATACATGACTTTAACTGAAAATCAAAGAATTGTTTCTGTTGCAATTTGTTTGACGTTGAGGTATGTTTTTGCGCAGGCTGAGTGGACTAATGTGGATTTTCACTGGAAGAGATGGTGACATCATTTATATGTTGATTTACGCTGAAAGAAACGGTGACGTCATTTATATACGTGGATTTACGCTGAAAGAGACGGTGACGTCATTTATTACATGGATTTAAGCTGAAAGAGACGGTGACGTCATTTATATACGTGGATTTACGCTGAAAGAGACCGTGCAATCATTTATATACGTGGATTTACGCTGAAAGAGACCGTGATGGTTTGTATATACCACAGGGGGTCGGCACGGTGTTGGGATGGTGTTTAAATGGTTTGGTATAGAGTCCTAAAACCCCAAATATCGAAAACCCATATTACTAAGTACACATAATAACAAGGGGTCCGGCTCCCAAAATGCCATTCTGTGCAGAGAACATGTATAACTGGCCAGAAAATAAAGGATTAACATGGTAATCCATTCACATAGGGCTCTA
Organism: Cyrtodaria siliqua; assembly: GCA_037043455.1. Lineage (NCBI taxonomy): Eukaryota > Metazoa > Mollusca > Bivalvia > Adapedonta > Hiatellidae > Cyrtodaria > Cyrtodaria siliqua. The sequence continues at coordinate 136,891 of JAWPHD010000650.1, read as the reverse complement.
TTTCAAGCTATAAAACGTGTGTATCTAAAAATCATATTCATTTGTTCATAACATGTACCACCTTTTGACACCAGACAACCGAAACGACTAATTTACACCAAAATATCTAAGTAGGAAGAGATCGCGTAACACCACGCCACCTCACTAAAATGAGCTTCCCGAGAAGGCAGCATGCAAAAACGCTTCAGCCGATTGAAAAAAAACATAAAATGTTTCACAAACCTTTGTGCTTCAACTCGTGAAAGTCCAACTGTTCTATAGCGAGTCATTTTTTTATTTTACCGAACGAAATCACAAGGCCACTGCCATATTGTTGTTGTTGTTATTTAGACTAGATCATCTAGACGTTTATTCATTTTCTTCACAAATGAACAAACGTCTAGATGATATAGTATAGAAAACAACAACAACAGCAATATGGAAGTCACCGTAGAAATTCGTTTGTGACAATCAAAAAATATCTCGCTCTAGAGCAGCTGGACTTTCACGAGTTGAAGCACAAAGGTTTGTGAAACATTTTATGTTTGTTTTCAATCGGCTTAAGCGTTTTTGCATGCTGCATTCTCGGGAAGATCGTTTTAGTGAGGTGGCGTGGTGTTACGCGATCTCTTCCTACTTAGATATTTTGGTGTAAATTAGTCGTTTTGGTTGTCTGGTGTCAAAAGGTGGGACATGTTATGAACAAATGAATATGATTTTTAGATACACACGTCTTATAGCTTGAAATAGAGCCCTATGTGAATGGATTATCATGTTAATCCTTTATTTTCTGGCCAGTTATACATGTTCTCTGCACAGAATGGCATTTTGGGAGCCGGACCCCTTGTTAATATGTATACTTAGTAATATGGGTTTTCGATATTTGGGGTTTTAGGACTCTGTACCAAACCATTTAAACACCATCCCAACACCGTGCCGACCCCCTGTGGTATATACTATATGCACCAAATTAATTCTGTTTAAATTTAATTGTACAAAACAAATGAACGGGACAGTCACTAATTTTTTTTAATGCTACCTACAGATACATCGTATGATACGTATCTAGTAGAAGGTTGATAGCCCTTGTTAAAGCAGAGGGAATTATTTTAGTTTTTATAGCAACGGGTTACACATTTTATATAACCATACCTAGAAGCTAATGGGCCCAAACAAAATTAAGAAAGGTTACATCTGAATCGGGGAGCAGTGTCCTAAATGTTTAAAGTGCTGAGAAGGTTGATTCCGATTTACTGCATCTGTGGCTTGGATGGTTTGAAACCTCGCCTCTCTCACTGCTAGTTGGAATAAATAAAAAAGCGTGTCCTTTCAGATGGACAGAAGGTATACACTACTATTTCTACACAGGAAAAAGTGGTGTGCCCCCACCATGGATGATATCGATGATCATATATGGCCTAACATGTGCTTAAAATGACGTAAATCATTCAAACAACCAGCCAACCGATTTACTGAACCACCAGGTTCATGTTGATGACCCTCATCTTACGGATGTTGCCAGCTATCCGTCAGATGACTCCCATCAGCCAACTCACATCTAAATCATTTCATGCTTAAATGTTATATTAATTGCATATATAAAATTATGTATTTATTAGGCACATATTTATATTTGCTTTATATTATAAGCACAACAAATAGGCATCAGGGTTGTCATTAGTAGCCAATTGCCGATCAAAATTATCGATTAAAATGGTGTTATCATCAGTAAGTTTTGCCTTAACTTGTATTTGCAATATGTGACACTGACTTCGTTGATCCCTCGTCAAATTGTTTGGAATTCAAAATGAATCCCTGTTGCCAGGGCTAAATCTAGTTTAACTACTTTGCTGTGAAATAAGAAACTTCAGTTTAATTTTTTAGTTCATTTGCTCTTAGTACAAACATATACCACTTCTATGGTGTAATCGGTAAACACGTCTATCCTTTTAGGGTAGAAGACCCAGGTTCAAATCCTGGTGGGAGTAAAAATTTGTTAGGAAAAAGAGCTGGATTAAGCATTTTTTTAAGTATTTCTAAATTTTGAATTTAATTCAATATAATCAAATTCAATTTAAACAATCGTAATAAGTTACAGCATGTCTGGAAACGACCACGAGGGAAAGAAGCTATTACAAGACAATGGCCCATTTAGCAATAAAATATTTCATGAGGCCCTCTTTTCTTCTTTGAAAGCCGTTTCCCTCTTTTGGTTTTGCAATAATGAGCCTCTTATAAAATATTTTACCTAATATTGTAATGCATTGAATGCTCTTAGAAGACAGTGGCCCAGTTAGTAAAATTATCTTCCCTGAGGCCCTCTTTTCAATTCATCATCTTTAAGGCCCTATTATATTACCCTTTGGTCTTAAAATGAAAAACAATGTTATTTTGCTACAATAATAGGTCTTTTTTAAATATGTTTACCATATATTTACAAAAATCTTCCCTGAGGCCCTCTTTTGTCCATATTCTTCTCTTTTTGCTATGACCTTTGCCCTTTAAATCTTTGTAGCCAAACAGAGACTTAACGAGTGGTCGTTTTAGCGCAGGATGAAACCTAACATGTGATGTCGACCAGTTTTCAAAACGTTTACACATCCATAAACTCTTTCCTTTCACGACTGTTATTATATTTATTATCTCATTTTAACCGGGTGTGTCTTTAATTGAAATGTTGAAAAATAATAGCTCCGTCGTTTCACTGGGCACTTCAGAGAGCTGAGATCAGTGCCAAGAACGGAAGTTTATAATAATTATGTAAATATATATCCATTTTTAGATATCATACAGTAGCTTTTTTCACTTTTAATCTTCATTATTGGGATCTTTATTTTTTCATATTGACTACTGTTCGCATTTAGGCAAAATAAAAAAAATAATAAAAATCTAAAATAAAAAAAAAGAGACAAAAAATGTGAAATATGGTATACAAAATGCAATGTCTTATTATGAAGGACTAGTGCTAGGTTATGGGGAAAAAAACAATAATAAATGTATGAATTGAAACGAATGTGGTTTAACGGCTCATCAACACAGTATAGGTAATTTAGAGCTGCCCCAGAGAGAGGGGAAGGATACATAGGAATCCGGGAACCGTGCCTTACTCTTATTATCAAATAGATTCCTATGGTTCTTTAACGTGCTCGGAGGATAGACCGATACATGGTACTGCCCGGTTTACGTCCCCATCCGACGGCGCAGGCTAAGGGAAAGTGTCTTGGTCAAGAACACACCGACGAAACTCAGTGGCGCCAAGGAGGATTGAACCCGGGGCCTCCGGTTACAAATCCGCCGCGCTACCGACTGCGCCATGCCAGCCCTAAAGAATATTTTTTGTTTCAAAACCCAGTGTAAAACCCACATTGTCAATACATACAGACTTGCTTTACACAGATAATTTTAATGTTATAGTATCAAAAATAAACATTGTTTCATGCTACACTGATTTTTTCTCATATTTTGTTTTTGGAAAGAGAAAAAACCAATAACCCGTACTGTGTAATAAATCTGTATATAAATCCATTGTCAAAGGACAATGTTTTAGGATAGTTTTAAAGGATTAATATACACAACTTCCAAAATTATTATTTTTTCTATAAAAAACAACAAGAAGGTTGATTTAAGGAAGATCAAGATATAAGCAAGGCTATGTTATTTCTAATTAGTAAGCTAAGCTTTGCATGTCCCAGAATGAAAACATTAAGTTTATTTGCTACAGTTTGATACTAGAAAAATCAACTAAGTAAATTATCTCTATACTCCAGTTCCACAGATAGCAATGTATTGACTCCACATGGTTTCAAACTTATTCATTTTTAAGTTTCTATATGCGATTAGTTTCTCAACTTTGTACAAAGATATTACATACGTTTTAAAAAGGTTAAGCTGTGGAATTTGACGTTGCATCTTGTTTCGATAAATGTAAAGTTTTGCTTGCATGATGATTTTGCTCAAAACAGTATTAAATTTACTATTTCCAAATAAAAATATCTCGTTATTAATAATATTCTTTTTAGATAAAAGGTAATTTGTTCCAAGTATCCTATGGTTGATTCTAAATTGAACCAAGGTAACTTAGGATCTTTTGTTATTTTATAAGGTTAAAGGCATATAATCTTTCAAATTCAAAGTTTGGAACACTAAATACTTCATTTTTCCATTTACTTAATGCTTTGGGATATACATTATTTCTAATCATGATGTCATATATGTTTCGACAGCCTTTCTCATTTTGTAGAATTAAGGATAGGCTTAGTGGACGAATAGGGTTTGGCTGTTACAGGCTAGATGCACAATATTCAAGTTTGCCAAATAATTCCCGACAGCAGTTATAATACCTTCATGGACTGTATATTATAGTGTTCATTCAATTCTATGTATAAATAAAGATTGCCATTTTTGTTTAAAATGTCATTGATAAAAGTTATTCCTCCTGTAAACCATCTTTTGTAAAACACACTAGAGCCTCCGATTGAAATTTAAAATTTTGAAAATGTTTGATGCTTCTAGAAGCCCTTATAAAATAAATACATTTGATGTAATCACTGATCACATAGTAATAGTGTTAAATAAATTATTTTCATATTGTTTATATTAAATATATGATATCTAGAATGTTTTCACTAGATGCTATATGTATAAGATCTATATCTTGCAATACACTAACCCTCATGTCAAAGGTGTACCCTAATGTCTGTGGATTGGAGAAAAAATATATACTTGCAGACCATACAAGCGTAATTTAACAATATATCAAGTACCATGAACGTCAGTATGGACTTCATGAGTCATATCTTTCTTTGTTTAGAGTTTTATTAATTGATACAATATCAAGTTCATATATGCATGCAGCTGACATATCATTCTCGACTGACAAAACGGTAAACAATCTCTCCCATAATATGTTCTAATCATAATTACAATGTCTCTTCCTCCTTTCCATTCAATTCAACCGTTATATTAAAGTATATATTTGGAAAACTCAACAAATGCTTCCAAACTATCAGTCATTATATGGAACGAACTGTTTGGGACCGAACGAACTGTTTGGGGCCGAAACGTCTTGATTCCAACTACACATATTTGGGGATTTATTTTGTTAAAAAGTATAATTTATCGGTCAAAGCAATAAAATATCAAGAAATTGATAAAAATCACTCACAAGTCTGCAATATTTTCATCAATACAACATTAAATAAAAAAGCACTATTTTGCGGAGAGCTACACTCGAAAACCGAACCAAATGCTGCATTTTGATGCAAAAAACCATTGAGCGGCACCCATTACTCTCCGAGCCACTATTCCTGAGTACGGAAATTGGCGAAGAGTTCCGATCGACTCGGGACTATTACCGAGTACGGAAATTGGCGAAGAGTTCCGATTGCATATTGTATAATATACAATATTAGCGGAAATTCCCGGCTTCAGTATATAAGCGAGACACTCGGAACTGCCTCGTCGGATTCCGTCACTCGGGATTCCAAACTGATGATGTTTGTCATAAACAATTCAGAGATTCTTATTTCAGTATTTAGTTTGTAAAGGATTAAACCTTGTGTTATATTCGAGTTGGTGCTTTTATATTTTCTGATTGAGTTCTGGATATCATGGATAAAGCAATAGAATTAAATAAGTTGTTTATCTTCGATGTTTTATTTCTTTCAATTTACACGTATCTCCTAAATCTAAGTTTCAATTTTATCAAGGGATGTAGCTCAGGTTTAACAATTCGCAATATCTTGAACTCGTTCTTCTACGAACTTTACTAAAATTATACGAATGTATAAAACTCTGCAACTACAAATTGTTTATGTATTCACGAGTTACTTCCCTTAAACAGTTTTGCCAAATTTATCTCTCGTCTCATAAACACAACATTTTATTACATGTGCTTTTTTCTATCCCTAATTTCAATCAGTTACGGTTACTTTAAAGGCATGAATAATCTATCGATGGGTAAAATGTAGCGGTAATTTATCAACTGAACATATTTTTTAGAACTAGGCCGATTTTAAATTGTTATGAATTTTAGCAAATATGTACACTGAACAAAATTCCTCATTACTCACTTTTGTATCTTAACTAATTTTCTTATTCTAAATATATTTTAGAATAGATATGTGATAAGTATTTTGCTTTGACCCATAGTTTGTAAAACATTTATTTTTTGTTTAAAATGTTACATCTTTGGAGATTTACCCTCCCTTTATATGAAAACATGAAATGTGCTGATAAAACACATAACAAGAGTCAAAGATCGCTTAAAGATATGAAATTCTTAAAATTGGTATGAAATGATAGAAAAAAAACATAAAAAGTTGACCCATTTATCGCAGTCTATAAAAAAATGAAATATGGATAATCTTAAATTACCTCCTTTTAAATTGAATATTGTTTGAAATTCAAGTAACTGTAATTCAGCGTTAACATTAAATATTTCGAAAATTCTTTTGCAAGCGCATTTGTAGTGGTAATGCTAGTAAAACGTGATGTCAAAATCATTGTAACTGGCATATTTTAGAATTAGGAACATCGAAAGCTTCACTAATTCGAAGTACTTAAAATCCAATATACCCAGTTGTATAAGTGTTATAACTTATTTCTAAGAAAACACATTGACTTAACAGTTTTAAAATATGTTCATGCAATCAGAGCAGACGATTTACACTCATTATTTTGCAGTTTAACTGTATCTCTAATTAAGCTCAAAATACACAAAACAATGAGAATATTATTGACATATTCTTAGGTAGGTACTTAGCAATTTGGTTTAGTGTATACACTGAGTCACACTGGTCATAGCTTTATTGGATGCGCTAGTTCTGGCGTAATTATATGTAAGTAGTCCGCATGTATAGAATGGCCGAGCTGTTTGCTTTTACCGTACTTTTTTCACCAGTACTTCCGACGTTAAGTTGATTTTCATCATGATCCTAGTAAACAACGGCGCATATTACAAACAAAACAGAGAAATCGTGGCTTACATATTGACTTTTTCATACGGTATGCTAGATGTGCACAATAATGTATTTTTGTTTGTTTTGTTCATTAATTCATTTGCAAAATAGATCACCATTGTCAGGAATGTGTACCAAAATGGCAGGTTTCTGTGAAAAGCTCATACCATCAGTGGAAATAAACTTCATATGATGGTTCCGTGAGGCTAGTTATACTAGTGTAGTATAGCGAAGATACACAAAGAAACCTTACCTGGTTCGAGAAAAAGCAACCAGAAAGTAAATAAATGATCCAATCTACCATCAAACTAAAGAAATGCGATACATATATGTATGTATATGTATGCGTGTATGCCGTATGTATGTATATGCATGCGTATGTATATACTACCGTATTATGTTTTGTCACAATGCTAGACGAAATTTACATTTGATCATCTTTCTTCCTTTTTATTGCATTTTTTTGTTTGTTTTATTCTCAGTAAACTTAAATTCCAAGATGAACGATTGGTTACAGAAACTCATACTTATTACATTTTGTAATAATCGATATATTGTTATATCTTTCTTATTTGTTTCCATTACGATTTTCTTTTGTTTATTCTTTGTTCACTTAAATTCTTTCTGACAGTACAACATGCTAATACTTAGTCCAGCAACCATCCTTCGGTAACCGGTTTCCAATTTATTTTTCAGGTCAACCTAATACCTTAGTCCAGATAAGCCATGCATAAAAATGTAGGGAAAACCTACCCTTGTCTTGAAATGTCATTAATTTTAAGCACGTTTTGCACATAACTCTGAGTTAAAGACACTTTTTGTCTCAAAAAATGTTTTATTGATTAATTTATTGCTCTAATATGTTCTCAAAATGAAGGAGTCAAACGAAAACAACACATTTTGCGGAACATATGAGCTGAATTTTACTCGCCAGTAGTGTTGCTAAGCACGTGACCATGACGGTGAAGCTATAAAATATCTAACCGTGAAATTAGTACAAAATGACTATGCAGTACGTAGCCAGAGCCTTGAGTATGCGAAATACCAGTTTTACTTTGCAAACGTGTAGGGTTGGTCGGTGTGGGATTTTTTTTGGGGGGTGGGTGGGCGGTGGTTGGTACGGTGGCATGGTCCTACTGAAAATGTTACGAATGTAAAAAAAAAAAGTAGATTGAACGCTGGCGAAGTTCATATAAGGGCAACCGCATGCTGGCGTGTTTGAATAGTTCCAGAATAGGATGCTAGTGTCATAGATTGTTAGTCTTCACTATCAGATGACCATGGAGGAGAAGATGCCCTCTTTTTTCTCTTTTCTTTTTTTTGAAATATTTTTAAAGCCGCCCCATATATGGGGACATAATAGATCGGAATTCGGGAACGTGCCCTACACCAGAGACGTAATAAACCATTATTTCTTAGATATGTGTCTAAACTTATTAAAGCTGGATTCCTGTGGTTCTTTTTCGGAAAATAGACTGAAATAGTTTAAACATATTTTATTCATTGTATTTACAAGTTAAGCATATATACAATAACAACAAATAAAGGATTGGAACGGAAGCGTAATGCTGATTAAGTTCCTTTCCTTACTCAAATACACGAGACCGCCCGTTTTACATCCCTGTCCAATCAACGGGGCTAAGGGAAAGTGTCTTGCCCAAGAACGCCCCGACGAAAATGTGGCGTCGATGAGGCTTGTACATGGGTCCTCCGGGGTTTCACGTCCACTGCATGGGTCACGCCGAGATAAAACGACAAAAGGGATCGTTAATGACATGGTCAGTACCGTGATTGTGGTAATATGTCCAATTACGTGCTAAGTTACTGATTAATAGCCCGTATATAAATCTAATTGAATTTAATATCACTTTTAATAGCTTGTAGTTCAATCCATTTGTGTAATTGTGATGTTGAATTTATGTATTGTAACATATCTGCAGTAAAGTATTAGTAAACTAAACTTTTAATAGCGCGTAAATAGTGTGGACGTTTACTTGTAATGCTGGATTGTGAGTGTAATCATCCCCTCCGCCGCCACCAACACCACCACAACACCCCCACCCCACCCCCCTTGCATAGACACGTTGAACCGTGGCTATATCGTAAATGGAGTATATAGAATTTGCAGCAACTATGCAGTTCTGCAGGTAAGACGATTCTATGCCCATTCTCCATATTGTATCTTGATGTAAATAGAGTATGAGCCGGACACGTTCATTCCTGTTAGGCGCCATATAACCTTTCATGAGTTGGTGCGCCTTAAACCCAATTCAGTTCATTCAGTGACTTACGGCAGATGCGGATTCAGGATTTGAGATGGTGGTGTAATTTTCCACTATTTCAAAGTACATCATGAACAATTACGTTGCCCTGTAACTACTGTTTTGTGAACATAAATTGAGTTAAGTATATGCTATTGGTGTTTTGGCGCGTAGATGATGTTAAGATAATCGGTCGCTTTAGGCACCGCGGCCGTGACATGCAAAACGGAACGTCAAGCAATGGCTCTGTTGAGAACCTTGCTATAACACCAAGAATATATAAACATGTTACCTGAATTTTATTAGTCCCATACCGGTTTAAACCGGAGGGTACTATAGGTCAACCCCTGTCTGTCTATCCGTCCGTACATTTGGATCCAATAATCTGTCAGTAAGAATTAATTGTTCCCCTGAGATATAATTAACACGGTGGCGAAACCACGTGACTTTTTGATCGGTTTCTTGGCAAAAAAATATAAAAAAAACGCTCGATTCGGGTTTTTGCTTCATAACTTCATTTAAAGAAATGTCTTCACCTAAAGCGTATATACCTGTACAAACTGAGATCTTCTCTTCTCCGGAAACGATAAAAAATGTATTCCTCCAGTACTTTCTAAGATTAGCCTTCCCAAAATCCAACACTTTCGGAGGGCTAGTCTCCGTAAGTACTGGATGCATGGAATTATTCTTTGCGGCGGAGGGGTACTTGTGTTTTAGTCGAGTACAATTCGTTAAATATTAAGAAAGTTTTAAATCTGAATCAATCGTGCTGTTTACATTTTACGATTAAAGGGAGTACATCAGGATTTTCATGGGGGTCTAGGTGTCCGACTAAAAATTGACAAATATTAATATTTTCTATACTGAATGTCCTAAACATAATGAATGAGCCTAAAAATGAGCCCTTATTTGCAAAGAAATGCATTCTGCACAGTAATATGTGCTATCCTAGGTGACACACCAGGGTTAATTTCAGCATTTTACGTCCGATTCCGTCATAGCTATATGCTGTTTTCAAAGTTTAGATAGTAACACAATGGTTCTAACATCATATTTTGATTGACATAAGTGTTTTATCATGAACTGGAACAATTTTTTGATTTAAGATGTTTCATGAAAAATCTTGATGTACCCCCTTTAACAAGAGTCTCTATTGGACACAAAATACGCCCATTCTGCCGGCGAATATATTTGTGCATAGGTTTGCTAACATGCACTGGAAGAAGAAGTAATTAATGATAGCTCTTTTGTTTTTGTAAAGAACTATTAACGCACTAGTTTTACCAAATAGCTTGATATGATATTGGTAATATATTAAAATAAATGGGTGTATATGCATGAAGTAACTGTTGAATTGCCGGCGAATTGATGCTTTGCATCATTTTTTTCTTGTTTGTAACTGTGATAAATGATTGTAAGTGTTAGTGCCGCGACATAATACGAACTCCGTTTTTACCAGGGCGATTGGTCTGGCCTTCGAACTTGACCGAGTTTCATCAAAATTGAAAAACAAATATTAAAGTTATTTAGCGGACGTCATCAAAGTTTTCAGTAAGTAAATGGCCATAACTCCGTTGTTACTGGGACGATCAGTATGGTTTCCGAAACTGACCTAGATGTTATGCCCATAAATATTATTCCGAAGTTTCATAAAGATTAAACAACAAATACTCAAGTTATTGAGCGGACATGGTTAACATTATCACTTTTCAATAATTAAAGGGCCACAACTCCGTTGTTACCGGGCGATTTTCAATAAAGGGCCATAACTCCGTTGTTACCTAGGCGATTAGGCTGGTTTTCAAACTTGACCGAGATATTATGCCAATAAACATTAAATCCAAGTTTCATAGGGATTGGATAATAGTTGTTCGACTAAAAGGGCGGATATAGCCAAAATGTCAATTTTCAATCATTAAAGGGCCATAACTCCGTTGTTACTGGGACGATTGAGCTGTTTGTCGAACATGACCGAGATATTATGACCATAAACATTATTTCCAAGTTTCATAATGATTGGATAATGTGTTTGAGTTAGCAAGTGGACATCGCAAAACGTAACAGACAGGCGGACGCCACAACATAATACGTCCTGTCTTAGTACAAAAAAGTCAATTGGATTCGCCACCGTGATTAAACTAGATGGGTGTAGACTGTCGTTTTTTTTTCTCTAACTCCACCACAGAAAATCGACCGTCATATAAAACATTAGAAGTGTTGAAAATAACCTAAAGCACCATACCAAAAATTAGCTTGTTATATACCTGTGTGCCAGTGTGTGGCATTACAGATATTTGCATTACAGATATTTGAAGTAATTTCAAATCAAGATCAGCCTCTTGGAGGGTAACTTTCTGTACTCCCTCGAGGAGCAATTAGAGAAATTTCTACTTTAATTATCTCGCTCTATGAACAAATACATACATATATAATAATCTCATAGTTGTTTATGATAATATATTAATTTAAAAACTGAGTTGTGATATTTCAACTGATGTCTGTTCGAAAATGTACCAGTATATGGTTATAATGGCTTGCAACTTAAAATTAAAACATAAGTAAACTAACAGTAAATGTATCGTTGTGTAGCAACATGTCGATCAAAGTTATTTTTTTTGAATTGCTAATCAAGCCTAAAGCTCTTCCAGTGTCAATATTTAAGTAAATTATCAAACAAAGCCAACATACTACCAACTGACGAAATACCATGATAAAATAAACGAAAGCACATGGTAATAATAGTATAATTTTTTATCATTTCTTTGCCGATAAAACAAAATCCGATGTTTATTAACGGTCAAGTCAAACGATATAAACATTTAACTGAACTGAACTGGGTTTTAAGGCGCACCAACACACGAAAGGTTATATGGCGCCTAACAGGAAAGAACATGCCAGGCTCATCCTCCATTTACATCAAGATAAAATACGGAGAATGGGCTTAGAACCTTTTCACCTGCAGAACTGCAGAGTTGCTGCAAATTCTATAGTAGACACTACATTTACGATGGAGCCACGTTTTCACGTTTGCATTTAAGAAATATGTTTTCCTTCATACAAACTTGAACATGTTTTAACCCCCTGTGTTAGAATCGCTATTGGCCGTGATTCTTTTTAAGTAACTTATCTCCAAATTATATTATGATAAATGATCTTATTGTTTGGGGCGCTATAGTTTCCGCCAAAGGTTTGTTTAACTTTTCAGACACAATTTGATAACCGGGAGTGCCTTAATATGTTTTATATAGCGGTAAAACAGACATTTTAGTTGTAACTGTCGTATTTTTAAAATTGGTCGAGAAAATGGCTTTTTATAGGGCATATTTTTAATTTATACAAACATTTTCTCCATCAAAAAATGTTGTTGTTTTTTGGAATTTCTATCAAACAATGGTTTAACTTGTTGGACAAGTCTCTAGATATGGACGCTTCTTGCGAAAAATGTGGTAAGTTTCGTTTTTTGTCTAAAATGTGATGGATGCTGCATACCCTCGTCATTGGTCATTCTGTACCCTGGCCATCAGATGTTTTGTACCCTGTACTCAGTTTACATGTTCAATTACGTGAAGAATATATATGCATACGAAACGTTCAATGTATGGGCATGAACAGACCTGAGCAGGGGCGTAACTGGCCTTTTTGAAGCTGCATGTCCGCTTAATTTCTGAGCACTGTCCCCCAGAATGTTTTTGATAGTGTATCTGGCGCAATCTCGCGATGCATTTAAAATGCTAAAACATACATGTTTTTGCTTAATTTTAATTTTAATTTTACACACCTCCCCACTCGCAGTGTTTATTGCAGATTTGGCATCACCAGGAAGTATACATGTATTTCCTGGAATTTCTCAGAATAATCTGCAGGCCCGGGCCTGCAGTGCAGCTACGCCACCGCTGAGTTACAGTCGTGAAAAATGTGGAAACACTAGTAAATGCCATGAAATTCAGGTCAAGGATATGAATGTCCAAAAGCAGGGAACAAAATGCACATGGTCAAAAAGAGAAATAGATGTGTTTTCTATGCATGCTCCTGGTACTCTGTAGGAATTTTTTCCAAAGGTCTCCCTGAAACCCCACTACATGTGTTTATAAATGTTGAATACTAAATCACTCCGACATAGTACACATGCAAAAAGGAGTGTCAGCAAAAGAATTATTAAAAACTTACCAGTTCAACATTGTCCAAGTTCCAGTCAGTCAGTGTTTATATCTGTGTTCCATTTTCGTGCATCTCCCGATGCTTCGTGAGTCTTTCCAGCAATTAGTTGTATTTTAGCAATAATTATTTCATTCCTGAACTCTGCCAGGACCCGTATGATTTTCACCACTGACTGTCAACAGGTGAAGACGATCTTGTTGTTGGCAATTTGTAGAGGTATTTTTTTACCTGAGCACCGTCTAGCTAGCAACGAATATTTTAATTTTTCAGATGGGTGTTGTTGCTTGCCGATTTTAGTATCTTATCGGTCATCACTATTATTGTCAAACATACCATTCGATAGAATATATAGATCTTCGGTCAAAAAACATATTTTTATATCGATATTCCTCTTCGTATTTTGCACAAACACCCGCATAGAAACTGTGCGCGTATTTCCCCACATTTTTCAATGCGGCTTGTCATGAGTGTGTATTCGGTAGGACCAAGTAGACTGGTAGCCGGTAGGCAGTATAGTCTACTGGTCCCTGAATTTACACTCATGATTGCAGGGTTAGCTAATACTAAACAATCACGGTACACATGTTTCAAAGATTCTAAATTAATTGTCAAACCATTATACAATTCCACATTTTATGTTATGTTCGATATGAATGTATTGTTTATATGTACCTTGATACGGGAGAGGTCTTACATAGGCATTGCCAGTTGTCCAAACCCATTCATTACATGAATGAAATATTGTTTAAATTAAATGCGACACCGACAGAAAGTAACAGAAATGCATCAACGGATACTAAATTTACCAGGAAGAAAAGAAAACGTTATCGAAAAGCACACATACCAGAAACAAAAAGAAACGCGTCACTGGGTATCAAACCTGTAAGTAAGAAAAAGACATGCATCGCCGGAAACCAAACCGATAAGTAAGTAAAAGCTATGCGTCACCAGATATCAACCCTACCAACATGTAAAAGAATACCAGATATACCTGCCGATGAAAGAAATGGTACCTGGATACCAAACTACCAGACAGTAAAAGAAATGCCTCTGCGGATATCCAAATATACTAGCAAGTAAAATAAATGCGACACCGGACAGTCTATCAGAAAGAAAAATATATGAGTCATCCACCCGATACTACACCTATCAGCAAGTAAAATAAATGCGTCTCCGAATGCTAAATCTAACAGCAAGTACAAGATAAAAACTTCACCGGATATGCAACCTATCAGAAAAGGAAAGAAATGGTCCAAATCTACCAGCAAGTGACAAGAAATGGTCCAAATCTACCAGCAAGTGACAAGGAATGGTCCAAATATACCAGCAAGTGACAAGAAATGGTCCAAATCTACCAGCAAGTGACAAGAAATTGTCCAAATCTACCAGCAAGTGACAAGGAATGGTCCAAATATACCAGCAAGTGACAAGAAATGGTCCAAACTACCAGCAAGAGACAAGAAATGGTCCAAATCTACCAGCAAGTGACAAGAAATGGTCCAAATCTACCAGCAAGTGACAAGAAATGCGTCAGCGTATTAAAACTATGTCTGACCATCCGCATTTAGTTCATCGATATAATAATGAAGTTTCCCTCTTTGTTTAGTTTTTATTTTATTGTCTTTCTGCCGTTCTGTATATCTTGGATAGAAGGTGCGTCGTCATCAGCCAATCAGAAACGGTACCAGAATATCGGCAAAAGTCAAACTTTGTTTAGTAGAACTGTTCTAGACGTTTGTCGTGAAAACAAGCAAGCGTTGCAGATGATCTAGACTTAATAAAAATAAATCATCCAGCGGATAACAAATCTACCAGCAAGTGAAAGAAATATGTCTACGGAAACCATACCTACTAATAAGTATAAGAAATTCACCGTGTATTAAACCTAACTCTAAACAGAAGAAATACTCACCTGATATTAAGTCTCTCAGCAAGTAAAAGACATGCGTCACCGAAAACCAAATCTAACAGCAAGTAAAGGAAATGCTTCATAGAATACGAAATAAGTCACAAGATACCAAACAAACCAGGAAGTAACAGAAATGTATCACCGGGTATGCAACCTACCAAAAAACAAAATAAATGCGTCACTGGGCATCCAACCTACCAACAAGCAAAATAAATGCGTCACCGGGCATCCAACCCACCAACAAGCAAAATAAATGCGTCACAGGGCATCCAACCCACCAACAAGCAAAATAAATGCAACAAGCAAAATAAATGCGTCACAGGGCATCCAACCCACCAACAAGCAAAATAAATGCGTCACCGGGCATCCAACCCACCAATAAGCAAAATAAATGCGTCACCGGGAATCCAACCCACCAACAAGCAAAATAAATGCGTCACCGGGCATCCAACCCACCAACAAGCAAAATAAATGCTCACAGGGCATCCAACCCACCAACAAGCAAAATAAATGCGTCACCGGGCATCCAACCCACCAACAAGCAAAATAAATGCGTCACCGGGCATCCAACGTACCAAAAGCAAAATAAATGCGTCACCGGGCATCCAACCTACCAAAAAGCAAAACAAATGCGTCACGAGATAATTATCCTTCCTGAAGGAAACATGTCACCGGATACAAAATGTGTTATTTAGCAAGTACATAAAAGGCGTCACCTTTCAAAGAAAAGCTTCACCGGATATCCAAATTACCAGCACGTAAAAGAAATGCGACACTGGTCATCAAACCTACCTTAAATAAAAGAAATTCGTCTGCGGTTAAAAGACCCAACTTACAAGTAAAATAAATGTTCCACCGTATATCAAATATAACAGCAAGTTTAAGAAATGCGTCGCCGGTTTCCATTCATAAAACTAAGTAAATGAAATTCATCACCGAATACAAAACTACCTTAAAGTAAAAGAAATGCGTCGCCGGATACCAGTGTTACGGTTATAAAAGCGTAAATGAGCATCCATGCACCTTTCATAGTAAAGTTTGTATGTGACAACCTGTTAAAAACTCAAACCTGGTTAGAATTCTAGGAAACTTACTTTATCGTGCAAATAAACAAGTCTGCTGTTAAACATCAACAAGGATTAGGGGGTTGAATATCTTCTAAGAATCATTTCTCCCGCTGTATGCTAACACCGAGTCAAAGGTCAACGCAGTTTTTACCCCTTGCAATTTCATACCCTGTCTACTTTTACTTCTGAAATTTATATCAAAACCTGTCAAAACCATGATGAGCTGCATTGTTAAATATCAGCAACATGTCCAGAATACAGTTACAGCCAAAATAAAATAACAGGGAACAGCACAAAAAAAGTGTTTAAAGGAAAAATAGATTAGCACAGAACTACTTTCGGCTCCACCAGGCGAGCTCATCCGGTTGATTTAGTGTAATTAAACCTTACCATCATGTATATGACATGGATCACATGATACAAAACCTACCAACAAGGAAACGAAAAGTGTCATCGGATACCAAATCTACCAAAAAAGTAAATGAAATGCGTCACCGGATATCAAACATTCCAACAGAAATGCGTCGACGGATAACAGACCTACCACCAAGAATATAAAATGCGTCTACCGATATAAAATCTAACAGCAAGTAAAAGAATTGTGTCACCCGATTCCAATCCTACCACCATATAAATGAAAGCGCCACCGAATACAAAAAAGGCCTTAAATTAAAACAAATGCGTGGCCGAATACTAATGTTACCATCGGATACCACATATATCAGCAAGTACAAGAAATGCGCCACCGAATACACAGACTACCTTTAATTAAAACAAATGCGTGGCCGAATACTGATTTTACCAGATACTAGATATTTCAGCAAGTACAAGAAATGAGCCACCGAATACCAGCAAGTAAATGAATGGTTTTTCCAGATACCCAACCTACCAACACAATCTACCTGAAATTAAAAGAAATGCGTCACCTTACCAACCTTACCAAAATGAAAAGGAAATGCGTCACCGGATACAATACCTAATATCAAGTGAAACCAGCAAGATTTTACGCAAGCGTAAAATAGCTGCCGATAGACAAAAAGTTAACATAATAATATATCAAGTCACGGGTGTTTAAACAATATTGAAAAAGAAAATGATGTCACGGAGAGTCAGACATAAACACGCCACGTCCGTTTCTTCTTACCAGATACATTCTTCCCGATTTTTATCATCAGTGTTTCCTACCAAGCATTTGCAATCAATGTGGGTGACCTAGCTTATTTCTGTTCAAATATCTTGACATGCCTTACATATTGATACAGTTCATCCTTGTAACACGACGTGCTAGAAGTATACATCAGCACATAAATGCAATTGTTCACATGTAAGGGATGCGTTAGCGTGTGCATTACAACACGTATAAACTGTTCACTGCTACCATGTGTAATTAATAAGATTGCGTTATCAAAGTGAAAAATGTAAAGGAACTGTTGCTACCTTTTTTGCAATAATGAAAATTAAAAAATAAGTAAATCAGCAGGCTTGAACCCTA
This sequence comes from Cyrtodaria siliqua, assembly GCA_037043455.1. NCBI lineage: Eukaryota > Metazoa > Mollusca > Bivalvia > Adapedonta > Hiatellidae > Cyrtodaria > Cyrtodaria siliqua. Next base: position 119,066 of record JAWPHD010000650.1, on the reverse strand, counting down.
ACTTCCCCGGCACTAACATGACGCCCCAATCAACTGCGCTACACAGGCTAATGAAAGTTGTGTCGCTAATATACATATGATACTTTCTACATGCTGCATTCAGTAGACAGGTTTACGAAAAACGTCATTTCAGCAAGTAAAACGGTAACCTTTTAATATTGCAAAATATGTGTTTATACCATTCAAGTTTTTTAGACGAGTTCACTAGGAATTGATGTTGTAATGCATGCTTATCGTCAACTATATGATTCACTGTCTGTTAAGCATAGACAAACACAAAAACAACATATAAGGATCAGCTGCCTTCGGCTGGTGACAAAAGTGCTTCACCGGATACCAAATCTACCAGCCAGTAATAAAAGAAATGCGCCACCGGATGTAAGGCCTATCAGCAAGTACAAAAAATGCATCGACGGATACAAAAACTGCCTTAACGTAAACGTAATCACTCATTCTCAATGAAACTAGCAAAAGCATGTCACAGACATTCGTATTATAATTTCATCAACTTTGGAATGCCAGATGTAAAAAAACATGTTCCCAGCGAGAAATAGTGCCTTTCCAAGTACTGGACTTACAGAATAAATAACAATTGAAACTTCAAAATGAAAATGTTGCTTTTTAAAATGAGACCACCCTCCTTAAAAATGGATGTCACAAACAACAACTCTTTCTCGTACAAATATGTTTTAAATATTTAGATGCTTTTACTCTGTATAAAAATCAATTTCATATAGGAACCTTGGTGGTAGAAAACCAGTGGAAAGTCCTCTTTGAGATAAAAAATGTCATTTGGAAATTGTTGCATTGCATTTATTGAAAAAAGGTGTCACAAGGTTAATGTATTTTACGTGACATGTTTTACGTGTAACATAATACGAAAACAAAACCATGCTACGGATATTGACACATATCTGTTTAAAACCTTTAGGGGATTATATTAAGATTATATTAATAAAGGTATTCTCATTTATAAGCATATATAGTATATAGGTCCACAATAACAGTTCGAAATAAGTAACTCACGTCTGGGGATGTGTACGTTGTATTGTTACGTGACCCTGTGCCATGCAAACATTTTATAGAGGATCTTACATGAGTACTCATTCGGCTGGCGTGGCGCAGACGGTAGCGCGGCGGATTTGTAACTGGAGGCCCCGGGTTCAGTCCTCCGTGGTGCCACTGAGTTTCGTCGGTGTGTTCTTGGGCAAGACAGCCTCGTCTGTCGGATGGGGACGTAAACCGGGCGGTCCCGTGTATCGGTCTATCCTCCGAGCACGTTAAAGAACAATAGGAATCTATTCGATGATAAGAGTAGGGCACGGTTCCTGGATTCCTATGTATCCTTCCCCTCTCTCTGGGGCGGCTCTAAATAACCTATACTGTGTTGATGAGCCGTTAAACAACATTCAATTCAATTCATTATTGAATTTATTAAACGAGTTGCCGAGCATTATAACATTTTTGCTAACGAATGAATGAATAATGAATGAGAACGATTGTTAGATTCTATTTTTCGCATAACTCACATATCGACTTTTATTGCATTTTGCCTGTCGCTTTAACGCGCGAAATCGATATAAACCGTGGGAATTGGATCAAAGTCATTCGATTTGTTTTGACAGCGCATACTAGGCTCTTATTCGCACACTTATATAACTAGTTATATATATAGAATGGTGTTATTCACTCTAACACCATGAGTTATGTGATAAACTATGATACTGCCACTCTTAACCAAGGTCCTGAATGGTTTGCAATACATTCATGCAGTCGTGTCCAGATACTAATTCTGAAACATATTTCTTTTTATTTTAAATGTTAAATATTGTTTTAAGTGACAGCATTCTCAGGTTGGCTTTATTTTGGCGAGGCGACGATGATACTAGTATTCGTATTTGTCTACACGTCACTGGGCAAAAGTTTTGCGCGTGATGTGCATTTCAAATGATTGTAAAACAAGGTCGATTTCCCCTTAACAAAGTGGTATGTATATCATCCAGATACCCTGTGTGACTGCATCATGTCATTTATTGTGCCAAATACGCATATTTTATTTATTTCTGTTGTCCTGAGTTAAAAAGTTAATAGAGCATCCACTGAAATACAAATAAACCATGTGTCTTGCACACCAATATAAATGCGACTGATCGTCACGAAAAATATGATTGTCACGTAAAATTCAAGCTGTTACGTGACATTTTAAGTATGTCCATTTGACAATTTACACGTTTTAGTGTTTATTATATAAATTATGTAGTTATACTCTCTTAACTATAAAAGTTCAGTTTAATTAATAAGATGAATAGCTATGTAACTTTGTTTTTCAAAAGAAAGGGTTGTGTTTAAAAAATATCATCAAATCGTAATTAGTTAAATGATGCAAAATCGAACGCATGTACGGTGTCCTGTTAGGGCCATCTTACCATCGCATCTTACCATCGACCATCGACCTAGGTCGATGATTGATGGTAAGATGCTATTGTCGATGGTAAGATGCGATGGTAAGATGCGATGGTCGATGGTAAGATGCGATGGTCGATGGTAAGATGCGATGGTAAGATGCGATGGTAAGATGCGATGGTCGATGGTAAGATGCGATGGTAAGATGGCCCTAACAGGGGTACGCATGCGTGTTTTTCTGTCAATAATGAGAAAGAAAAGTGCATTAGAAAAGTTGAGAGAAGAAATTTTATAAGAGTGTGACCTGCTGTTAAGTATATCCACTACTGGACAGAAGATTTTCTTTAAATTAACTAAGTTTGATATCCTGAAACTGTGATTTTTAGGGAAATTAGAAATATGTGTTTTACGTGACGAAAATGAAGTGATATGAACCTATGTAAACTCAATTGAAAGAAGTCCATTTGCTGTTACCTATGATTCTTAAGATTTATTTCTTCAATATGTGAAGTTCTAGAGAAAAACAGTTATGATAGTTTTGTGTTTTATGAGTTCTTTTGAATGTGTTTTTTTGTATTTTACGTCCTTTTCAAAAAATTGTTATATGTTTTTTTTCACGAAGCTTGTTATCTCAGAATGTTTCGCTGCTTTTGATCGTCACGAAAAATATGATCGTCACGAAAAATATGATTGTCACGTAAAATTCAAGCTGTTACGTGACATTTTAAGTATGTCCATTGTTATCTCAGAGTGTTTTGATTAGCATAGTCAAGTGAGAGAAATGTTTGGCCAAAGTTATAGTCTGTATGTATATTTCGTTTAGTTTGTGGATTTAAATTTTCAGGCAAATATTATCTAGTTTGTGTAGTTTACGTGACGATCAGATTTCTTCAAAATAGTATAAATAGACAAATATGAGTATTTAAAATGACCATTTATAACATAACCTTCATAAGACTGTAATTTTAATATAGTTAGTTAAAAAAGCTAATTAAAGAAAGTTCTCATTTTTCACTTTTTTCACCGCCAAAAATGGCCGGTTCATTGAGAATGAATGAATGCGTACCGGATATCAAATCTAGGGGCAAGTAAATGAAATGAGTCATTGGATACCAAAGTTGAAATGTGTCACATGACACAAAACTACCAGCATGCAAAAGAAAAGCTTCATCGGACACCAAACCTATCAGAAAGCAAATTAAATGCGTCAGCGGATACCAAATCTAAAAGTAAGACAAATAAATGCGTCACCGGATATCGAACATACCAGCAAATGAATGAAATGTGTCACTGGATACCAAAGCTACCAGAAAGTAAAAAGATGCCTCACCGGATATCAAACCTACTAGCCAGTAAAAGAAATGCGTCACCGGATACCAAACCTACTAGCCAGTAAAAGAGATACCAAACCTACTAGCCAGTAAAAGAAATGCGTAACCGGATACCAAACCTACTAGCCAGTAAAAGAAATGCGTCATCGGATACCAAACCTATCAGCAAGTAAAACAAGAAATGCGTCACCGGATACCAAACCTATCATCAAGTAAAACAAGAAATGCGTCACCGGATACCAAACCTACTAGCCAGTAAAAGAGATACCAAACCTACTAGCCAGTAAAAGAAATGCGTCACTGGATACCAAACCTACTAGCCAGTAAAAGAGATACCAAACCTACTAGCCAGTAAAAGAAATGCGTCACCGGATACCAAACCTACTAGCCAGTAAAAGAAATGCGTCATCGGATACCAAACCTATCAGCAAGTAAAACAAGAAATGCGTCACCGGATACCAAACCTATCAGCAAGTAAAACAAGAAATGCGTCACCGGATACCAAACCTACTAGCCAGTAAAAGAGATACCAAACCTACTAGCCAGTAAAAGAGATACCAAACCTACTAGCCAGTAAAATAAATGCGTCACCGGATACCAAACCTACTAGCCAGTAAAAGAGATACCAAACCTACTAGCCAGTAAAAGAAATGCGTCAACGGATACCAAACCTACTAGCCAGTAACAGAAATGCGTCATCGGATACCAAACCTATCAGCAAGTAAAACAAGAAATGCGTCACCGGATACCAAACCTATCAGCAAGTAAAACAAGAAATGCGTCACATCCTATCAGCAAGTAAAACAAGAAATGCGTCGTCGGATACCAAACCTATCAGCAAGTAAAACAAGAAATGCGTCACCGGATACCAAACCTACTAGCCAGTAAAAGAGATACCAAACCTACTAGCCAGTAAAAGAGATACCAAACCAACTAGCCAGTAAAAGAAATGCGTCACCGGATACCAAACCTACTAGCCAGTAAAAGAGATACCAAACCTACTAGCCAGTAAAAGAAATGCGTCACCGGATACCAAACCTATCAGCAAGTAAAACAAGAAATGCGTCACCGGATAGTGTGTATAAGCGTTTTTTTATCCTCGCTGTATTGCACTAAGCATTTTAGCGAGCAGACCTAGGTTTTAAGTCTCATCAGAAGGACTGGTAAGGTAGGAAATACTTTTGAAATATTTCGGTAATTAACCCAAATTCGGTCCTGGCTGGGATTGAACGCGCGATCCCTGGGTTACTAAGCTGCAATGCTAAGCATTACACCACGGCGCTACCTTTTTTACCAAACCTATCAGCAGGTAAAACAAGAAATGCGTCATCGGCTATTCTGTATATTGGACATGTTATTGATATTTGGAAAATGCAGCGCATCATGCTTTTAACAGTTTTAGAGATATCAAATGTGAAAGTAGAAAGGATATGAAATTACAAGGGGTTAAACTAATATTGGCCTTTGACTCGGTCTTAGTGTACAGATGACAAAATATTCAACACCACATTCCCTTGTTGATGTTCAATAGAAGACAAATTTATTTCATGATAAATTCAGTTTCTCGGACTTCTAACCGGGTTTGAAATTTTAACAGTTTGTCAACATTCTCACTTTACTATGGAAAGGGCATGGATACTCATTTGCGTTGCTATAGCATACAAATGCACCTACTAAATTAAGGAAATGAGCCAACACGATACTAAATATACGAGCAAGTAAAATAAATGAGACAAGAGCTACCAGATCCCAAAACTACTAGCACGTGTTCGTTATGTATCGATTAGCTGGGCGGAATGTGGGTATTGCTAAATATTCTTAATTCATAATTTTGCATTGCAGAGATGTTGAGATTATATATTTTATTTTCAGTAGGTGATACAATCTGTGTTACTCGGTTTTTATCCTTAGGTTCTATAGTAAAATAAAAATCTTTGGCAGAGTAAAAATACCATAATTTTCAAGATTTTGATTTTAAAAATACATATATTGAATCAATTTGCATGAATGTGCATGAAATAGGCAAGGTTTTAAAAGAGTCACTCTGTAGATACCTTAATTTTAACAGTAAACTTGGTTGACCATCAAGGATAAAGACCGAGTTTATCACCTACCAGAATGTATTGGTTATGTCTTATTTACCCTTATTTCTGGTAACTGATTGGTCATTTTGTTTGATGATGCTCTATCAAAATTATGAATTAAGCAGAATTAACCAATCATCTACGGATCATGTCATAAACAACTGGCATACAATATTTTCCCAAACTCAGGATTTATCGTTATGCCACATAACTGAAACTAGTGTATTGATTTATAAAACAAGGTATTTAAACGAAAAAGACATCCTGATTACTGTTTTTAGATTTTAAAGTTCTCCGGCCATGTTTTGTTTTATGAACATGTTTATGTTTATTTAAATCGAAATCAATACGCAACAATAGATATTTACAATTCACACATTGCAATATCTGTGAAAAACGAGAATAAGATTTTATTTGATGACGTAGAAAACTTTGATCAGGTAAATCAATCCACAGGTAAATGTATTTATCAATTATCTGGCAATAGTTGTGCAGCTATACAATTCAGATTTTCCTCATTTCCACGTGCTGTCACGCAGTGGTAAAAGTAGTATCTACGTCATGCACATAATACGTGTTTTTACATACAACTTAGTAGCGGTTTTCATTTATGTTTCTCTCCGAGACTATAAACACATGTTCATATGATGTTTAAGAGTTAAATGTGTTAATTGATAATACTACAAAAAGGGTGGCCATTTATCTTTAAAGGGGTTGATGCACTATTTTCAAACACGATTGATTTAAAAGGGCTCTTAAAAACTTGAAAAACGCTGAAAGAATTATCGAAATATCATAGAAAATAAAGGAGATGTGACCTATTGAAAATTTGCAATGAACATCAATGGAGGCGGCCATCTTTGAACGATGACGTCATCGCGCCTTATTATCATATATGGCATATTGACAAAATGTCCTTTAAAGCAACGAAAATCAATGCAAATTGATTAAAAATAGATATACAGATGTAAAATGTATATATTGTATGCTTATTTTTCATATGCACTGATTTTCTTTGCTTTAAAAAACATTTTGTCAATATTCTCATATGGTAAAAAGGCGCGATGACGTCATCGTTCAAAGATGGCCTCCTCCATTTATGTTTCTTTGCAAATTTTTAATAGGTCATATCTCCTTGATTTGCCATGCCATTTTGATAATTCTTTCAGCTTTTTTCAAGTCTTTCAGAGCCCTTTTAAATAAATCGTGTTTGAAAATAGTGCATCAACCCCTTTAAGACTTTTTTATATACATCAATAAAAAAAGATTTAAAATATATGAACCGCCAACATTTGCCTTCCCCCTGAATCCGCACGTGTCAATGAGGTTGCGTGCAGCTCGTTAATAAGTGTATAGTTGCACGTTTATAGATGTGTATGACGACATTTGCCGGGAGACAGTGCCTATAAAGCCACACGACATTGCTTTTAATTTCTGCTTTACTAATCGATTGACCTGTAATTGTTCGTAAATTAACTCTATAAATTGAAAAACTTAGCTGAAAACATGATCGAATTTCTATAAAATACAGATGTAATCCCTCTTAAACATTAACTTAAGTGCCTTTTACCATAAAATGACCACCCATGCAGACAAACGACATATGCAATTCCGACAATAAAAAACATTTGTTTCAATAATAAATATGTGTCTCTGGTAATTTACTACTCTAATATTAAATGAACACAGTCCCTGTAGAGTAACGTTTACGGAAGTCGTGCGTGAATGTTCGTGTTGATGTGAAATCATACATAATATTGAATAATTATTTACCGCTCTTTAATACAATAACAACGCTGTATTGAGCCGCTCCCAAAGAAAAGTCTCAATGGCTCCGAGAAAAATGTAAATCCTGGCTTTGAATTTACCAATCATTCTTGAGAATATTCTTAGACTTAAGCCCAAGTATGCACATTTCAAACATTAATATTTCTATAAGTTTACAGAATAAACGTTCATAACAAGCTGCTATGTATACATAAATAGCAACGTCTTACGATTGTTTATCTTTGAAGGTCATGGAAATATATTTGAACGAAATTTCAGTACTTGGGCTCAAGTCTAAGATTGATTGAATTGGATTTTATAGTCGCACCAACAGCTAAGGTCATATGGCGACTTTCCAGCTTCCACTGGTGGAATAAGACCCCAGGTGCCCCTCCGGGCAATTTTCGTGTACGGGCGGGCACCTGGGTAGAACCACCGACGTTCCGCAAGCCAGCTGGATAGCTTCCTCACATAAAGATTCCTAGGCCCCTGAGGGATCGAACCTACAGCGGTGAGGGGCAAGTGATCGCAAGCCACGGCCAAGTCTAAGAATAGTCTGAAGAATGGTTGGTTAATTCCAGGCTGGACTCTCTTTTTGAGTTCTAAGGAGGATAAACTCTAGTCATGTTTAACGACAAACCGATGTTATAGTCCTATGAAATACATATTCGGAGGTACAGTATACGGTGAATATGCAAAACCACATCTTACTATTGTTCCGGTGTATATAACAGCCGTTTTTTGTTACGAATGTACAATATAAGATAAATATACAAAACCATATGTTGCTATTTGTCCTGTGTATAATAACAGCTGATTATCTTGCTAAGAATTCTGACACATAAATTAATAATTCAGCCTGTGATTTCATTTATTAATGACAAATGCGGCGAGTATACCTGTTGTTGTTTTGAAGAATGAGCTCAAACAACGATGGAATTAGGTATATATTTACTATATTTAAAAAAAAGATTGAATCAATCTTCCGCACTGTTTTAATTGTCTTAGCAATTGACGTCGACTTTAAAGGGAGTACATCAGGATTTTCATGGGGGTCTAGGTGTCCGACTAAAAATTGACAAATATTATTATTTTCTATAATGAATGTCCTAAACATAATGAATGAGCCTAAAAATGAGCCCTTATTTGCAAAGAAATTCATTCTGCACAGTAATACGTGCTATCCTAGGTGACGCACCAGGGTTAATTTCAGCATTTTACGTCAGATTCCGTCATAGCTATATGCTGTTTTCAAAGTTTAGATAGTAACACAATGGTTCTAACATCATATTTTGATTGACATAAGTGTTTTATCATGAACTGGAACAATTTTATGATTTAAGATGTTTCATGAAAAATCCTGATGTACCCCCTTTAACTGACTTCGATTTAAAGGCACACACGGCAATCTTAAAGTCTGTATCAAGCAGTAAAATTAGCGTCCCGATTTATTTATCCAGAATTATTTTGAATTTTATGGATGCAGTGTCCATGGAATGCGAAATTTACTCTCGCATAGGGTTATTCATATTGTGTACTAGATAGTGCATGACTGTGTGTATAAAAAGGGATCCTTTAATGATATGAACAATCTATATCATCTTCTCCATCAGGCCTGCCAAAACTTGTTAACACAAAATCCTGAGATTTTTAAATTTAAGATTTAAAGCGCGCGAAGAACGAACATTTGGAGAGCGCGACTTGATTTTCGCACTACTTGTTTTAAAGCCCAAAGTGTCACTGAAGGAACTAATTATGCCCTTAGGTGTTAATTGTATATTCAGTCAGTGCATTACACAGATGACCCCCGTTGATTTGGCACTTGTAAATACTCCTCTGACTAGGTAGCGTAACAGGACAATTCGGGAAATAGCTGATAAACTGCGAAAATATAGCTGTTATATCATGAACATTTTGTTTTGATGAAAAATCCGGAGATTTTACACTTAAATCCGGAGATCCGGAGAGCGACTGAAAAATCCGTAAATTTGGCCTGCTCCATACACATATATATGTAAATATAATTGTTTCATTTCGTATTACAAATGTAAATATATTTGTTTCATTTCGTATTACCTGTCATTTTATTTTATTATACCTCATGTCAATCACCCATCTTAAATTCCCATAGACTGCTATTGAATATTTCGCGTTTCGTACACTGTTTTAATGTCACATCCTGGAGTGACGTCACTTGAGGGCAGCATTTTTTTTAAAGTTACCCATCCAATCGCATCTTCTCGTAATCAATGTTTTCCTATATTCGCAACATCTCGTACACTGCTTCGCAGCATTACTCGAATGTAATACGCAGGTTTCCATATTGGTTACGTCATCGCGCTTAGATTCCAGCCAAAACCAATTTGCATTCAAAATCAAAGTTTTCGGTATACCCAATTTTTCACGCGCGTAGTTGTAATGTTTACACACAACCTGTAAATACCGGCATTAAATGGCTATGGTACACAACATTTACAGCATATTTTTTCTCGTATGCCATATATACTGCACTCTCGGGCCTGTGGCCCTCGAGAAGCAATATAGATCGCATATACTATAAATATTCCGTGTTAACTGTTTGTATCCTCACAGGCCTGAAGCCCTATTGTGTTTTTTTTAATGAAAGATATATATGATTGAACAAATTGAAGGTATGTAGAAAAACTAACGGGACGCCACGAGGTTATGGAAATTCAAGATGGCCGTGTGTCCCTTTAATTGAATTATTTATACTGCGTCAACATATTGAACAGGATATATAACGTATTTACAATAAATGACGTACTGAACTTCCGGTTTTGTTTATGGCGCCGTATTTACATTAAATGACGTACTGAACTTCCGGTTTTGTTTATGGCGCCGTATTTACATTAAATGACGTACTGAACTTCCGGTTTTGTTTATGGCGCAACAATAAACAAAACAACCGGGGGTACTTGTTGTTTAACATGTGTTGTAATAATGGATATCCAAACTTGTTTTTGTTCCTAATATATACATAGCCTAAAATCTTTGCCTCACACAAAATCAGAGGAGAACTCTCTAAATTTTAAACTTATAATCGTTTGCTTTGCTTTATTCGGGATTGCGCCGAACACTTATTTTTTATATTCATATTTACTCTAAACTGAAATGTTTGCAAAAATGCCTAGCGCAATACAGCGAGTGTAAATAAAACTCTCCAAATGGAGTATCTCACATCAGGGCTTTATATCCCAGCTCACATGGATACTCACGTTCGCCGTAGCTGCGAGCGAAATAATCAACACGCATGCGCAGTGCAAATGCAATGTTTAGCAATGCCAGACAATGTTAGTTAATATTGAACGTCGATTACGAGACAAGCAATACGGTTTAAAGTAATCACAGTCTTTGGTGCGGATGACAGCGTTAGCCGATCTTGGTGTGGAAGGATACCGGTTGATACGTCTTGGGTGTGTTACGTGATAAACAGAATATTACATTCGTGACTGTGTATTATTGACTTTAATAACCGACAACATTTTTTGAAATACACGACCAATTTGCAAAAACTTCATCTCATTTTCTTTGTAAGACCATTTTCAAGCAAGGACTATAATTAAACATTTACTTTTAGAAAAAAGTAAAGTGAAAAAAATAAAGAAAAAAAGCAGACCTAATATCAATAACAACATTAATATGTCTGTGAAAAAAAAGTATGAAAACATCTTCACACGTATGAAATATCACTTTTATTTCACTCCTAAAAATGTATATTTGGGATTAGTAAGACGCTGAAACACGTTTTTTATCGTGTTTTTTTTTTACACATTTCTACTAACAGCAAGTATTTTTTGTAAAATATTTATGTGTTGTTGAACACAGTAAAATGTTATTCCTACTGTACTGTTATTCTCGTTGTGTGGTATATACACGTGTATATATATTTTGTTTAAAATGTTGCCTTGTTAAGACGGCACATACTGAATGGAATAGCCTTGAAAGCAAAATCTTTAATTCATTACAATGTAATAAAGAACAAATTCAATTCGATTCAATACAATACTACCGAGTGTCCATTTAAACATGATATTATATATAAGTTACACGATTTCTGAAAAAAAAAACAAAAAAAAAAGAAAATCCATTTTTAAGACAATTTGAATACTCGAACAACTCGCCGATATTAATACAATGAAGAAACAAAAAGGAATTAAATATACATTTCTTGAATTCCTACTCGATAAATGACACGCAAATCATCATGTATGTGGAATATCAATACTAGCAAACTGATTAAAGGGGGTAGGTTAGGCTTTTTCCAGAAGAGTGTACAATTTTATAAATGTTCAAAATCATGATAAAATGTCATATCAGTTAAACCGCATGTTGTAAGTTACGTGTTGTCCCGTAAAGCGTCTCTGTGACCGAATGGTTAACGACGTTGCGTTGTAAACATTCGCCTCTCACCGCTGCGGGTTCGAATCCCACTGGGAGCTCGGCTTGTAAGTGAGGAAGTGTCGATTCTTACGGATGGTAGTGGGTGTACAGTACTGGTTCTACCCAGGAAAAATGGGTGGTCTACCTCCACCAAAAAAAAAATCGACCGTCATACATAACCTTACATGAGTTGAAAATGACGTCAAACACCATACAAACAAACAAACGGTCTAAAATATAAAATTTTACATGTATTTTGAATGGACCGTAATATGGTAATTAGGGTAGCACATATTACCGCGCAAAATAAAAATCCTTGTAAATAATGAGTATGCCCTTCTCCTGTAAATTATGCATGCGCATTAGAGGTTGAAAGCATGAAACAGTGACTTGAATATATAATTAAATAAACATTTCAATATCAACTATCATCAAATAACCTTCAATTGCCAAAGAGAAAGTATAAAACCTGCATCGAAATAGTCCATTGTCAACTGACCTAAATCGTCCAGAAGCTTTCTATTGAATTCGTGCTTTCTGATTGGCTTATCCAGAATGAGGTCCCCTGTGGGAAATATGTAAATCTGATCCGTCATGTGGCTGTAATATTTTATTAAAATGGAAGCGAGTGAAAAATAGACTTGACCTGTTTCATTTTCTTATAAAAAAGAAGCAAAATTAAGCACATGCCGATAAGATGTCTTTGTATAAAAACGTTTAATTGCAGTATTGAAAACTTTTAAAATATTTCATGAAGTCAAACAAAAATTCGGAAACTGTTCCACAGTCTAATGGCGATACGTCATACTCGATAACTGACCAAGAAAAAGTGAAATGCTGAAATGAATATATTGTTTCAGTATCATCAGTTGATGACTAATGTTGAATTACCTATTTTTCATTCCAAATCCAATAATAAACTAGAAACTATTTATAGAAGAATCCAAAATTGTTGATATTATCAAGATTTTGGACTTAAATAAAGCAGATGTTTTTACCCTGATTTCCGGTGGTTTTGTAAGTTTTGTAGACATGAATTTAATTGAATTGAATAGGATTTTATAGTCGCACCAACAGCTAAGGTCATATGGCGACTTCTCAGTTTCCACTGGTGGAGGAAGACCCCAGGTGCCCCTCCGGGTAATTTTCGTGCACGGGCGGGCACCTGGGTAGAACCACCGACGTTCCGCAAGCCAGCAGGATAGCTTCCTCACATAAAGATTCCTAGGCTCCTGAGGGTACGAACCTACAGCGGTGAGGGGCAAGTGATTGCAAGTCAGAGACTCTAACCACTAGGCCACGGATGCCCCTTGTAGACATGATGAAAACTACGGTAATAATTGATTTAAACATATTTTATTGCCAATATTTTACATACAGAGCAAATATAAACATGTATACGATAGAAATATTATAATGACAAATGAGTTGGGTAACAAGTTTTACCAAGATTAAACCCTCCCCTGTTAACATTTTAAAACTGCGAACGTAAACGGATGAATGTAATAAATACATCGAGATAGAACAAAAGCTGATAAATAAAATATAAAGAGACAACATGGTAGAGAAAGAAAGAGAGATATACTAGTGAGAATAGTGAGAAAGACTAGTTAACCCCAGTTTAAATTCCAGTCAGTTTCAGAATGCGTGAACGCTATCTAGAAAACAAGTTCAAAATATATTTTACGCGCATATTACGTGTTACGCGAGTGTTGAAAAACATCAAGAAACAGACACCTATGTAAACCTATGTTTCTCGTATATATGGTTGAACTGCTTCGAAGAGATATTCATTTTCTCTGTCAGTTAACTGTTCGCGACCATAAAAGATTGTTCTTATATTTAACGGGTGTAAATGGCGAATGATTGAAACAGTTGGAGCCGGTATGTGAAAAAAGAGTTACATTGGAAAAAACAATGTTCAGCATCTTTTACTTAAGAAAAACGCACTCGCAAACGGGTGAATCGCATAAATGATTAAGGTATACATCGCTATTAAGATTACTACACAAAATCCTAATTCTGACATGTAAAACAGAAAATAATCGTTGACCACTTAAGTAGTATTTTGGTACCTTTGTACTCGGAAATACAGATGTTAATAGTCTTCTCTTGAAAATTGATATAGTTTCCGAGTTTCGTATTTCTACTGACAGATCATTCCATAGGTTAAGAGAAGACGGAACAAACGATTAATTGTATATTTGTTCTCCTAGAAGTAGTTGTCGTTATATCTGAGAGGGTATGCACTGACATCTCCTACTAGGTGCGGGAAGATGTTTGAGATATAATTTGTAACGGATCCATTTTTAACATAATAGACTGAAATAAGTTTTTGCATTTTCCTTCTATCGGAAAGTGATACCCATATTTACGTCCAAAATCTTCTAATAACTACATAAAAGACTGAAATAAGTTTTTGCATTTTCCTTCTATCGGAAAGTGATACCCATATTTACGTCCAAAATCTTCTAATAACTACATAAAAGACTGAAATAAGTTTTTGCATTTTCCTTCTATCGGAAAGTGATACCCATATTTACGTCCAAAATCTTCTAATAACTACATAAAAGACTGAAATAAGTTTTTGCATTTTCCTTCTATCGGAAAGTGATACCCATATTTACGTCCAAAATCTTCTAATAACTACATAAAAGACTGAAATAAGTTTTTGCATTTTCCTTCTATCGGAAAGTGATACCCATATTTACGTCCAAAATCTTGATAATATCAACATTTTCGGATTCGTCTATATAAATAGTTTTTAACTTATTATTGGATTTTGAATGAAAAATAGGTAATTCAACATTAGAGTCATCAACTGATGATATTGAAACAAAATATTCATTTAAGGATTTCTCTTTTTCTTGTCCAGTTATTTAGTATGACGTATCGCCATTAGGTAAGACTGTTTTAAAAGGTGGAATAGTTTCCGAATTTTTGCTTGACTTCATGAAATATTTTAAAAGTTTCCAATACTGACGTCTGTCCGTAATAGTTGTTTCAGTAATTATAGTTTCCACATTATTAAAGAAACGTTCTTTCGCATGTTTTTTCTGAGATTATTAACTTTGTTTCGTAATCTCTTATTTGCTGCTAAACCAGAGAATGATTGTGTACGCGTTGCTTTATGTTTTGACGATCACGTTGTCTTGAAACACATCTTATTTTTGAATCATACCACGGTGTGTCATAAGGACGAATTGTTACATATTTCGGTGGGATATACGCATTTATTAATTTAAAAAAAAATAGTAAACTTTCCACATGCAACACTCAGCGAATCGTTATGTAAGAAAGACCAGTCTATATGTTGAATAAGATCATTGAGTGTTATGAAACTGGCTTTCTTATAGTTGCACCAAATATGTAATGTCCAGTGAAAACCATTAAACCTATAGTGGGATGGTAAAGAAAAATGAGAATTTCAAATGTAACCTTTTATTTTAGTTATATCAAAGCAGGTTGCTTGTTTTAATGCTTCGAGATTGCCCTCTGTTACTTTAAGGCGGGGTAAATATACAATTGCATTAACTGTAAATTATTGGATCCTGTAACAATTTTATAGATGCAGACTGGCAGTAATTAAGTTTTTGTTCATATACAGCAATCCTTCCGAAGATAAATCATGAAAACACTCCCAGAATATTGTCTTGTAAAACATATTAGATATTTCTCTATGTAGAATTTAACGTCACCTTCATTTATCAGCCAATATTTAACGACAGTTTTACTAAGCATCTCATTAAAACGAAGTTATTATCGTATTCGTCACGACTTCATGCATCAAAGTTATATAGTTTTTGACGAGAATCGTCGTCATGGACGTGGTTTTACGTTAACACTGCTAGACAACATTCAATCCGTTTTTAATCGCTGGTAGAAACAAAAAAAAAATTTTTAGCAATGTAGAGGTTATTTCTCGTGAGATTTTGTTGTGTACTCCTCGTTCTTAAACTATATAGTATTTTTTGCTACTATTTCATCTTTTGTCACATTTATCACGGGGTTAGCTGTTACTACGACACCGCCGGAAGCCCATTAGTCGGCACCACTCGCTGTCTGGTGGAAGTATAGCGTAATCCTTTTTTTGAATGTTAATCACGTGTTCGTAAGATTTATCTAGCGGACTCAACCAGTCTTCAAGGTCTTGTGAATCTGTATCTGTAATAAATATAAGAAACACAGTCACATGATATAGCATTCGTACAAATAATATCGTATGTTACTACATCTTTAGAAGACATATGCGTTTCCGTGTGTTGGGGAGTGGTGGTGGTGGTGGTGGTGGTGGTAGGGGTTGGGTGGTGTTTGGGTGGTGGGAGTAACTTAATATGTCTGTAAATCGTAAATATTCATTTTGACAATATGGCTCATTTTCCTGTAGGATTATATTATGACGTAAAACACCATACAAACAAACGAACAAACCTACTTGTCACCATGTCTGATCTCTAGTAAATATTTCAAGTCTAATCAGTGTCTAATTTCTATGTGAACTCCATAATCATATTAAATTATTATCGTATTATCTACTTTGTCTGCTGATGTGTGCTGTCATCATCAAATGAAAACTGCCATATGAATAAGTATCAGATACCAATTGTGTATTTTTTCAGTAATTTAAAATTAATAGTATATGAAAAGTAGTACATGGACAGTACCCTGGCCCGGATGTATGACATTTTGTCAGGGGCGTGAATTATAACATGTTGTCAGGGGCGTGAATTATAACATGTTGTCAGGGGCGTAAATTATAACATGTTGTCATGGGCGTGTATTATAACATGTTGTCAGGGGCGTGAATTATAACATGTTGTAGCACAACCCGGTGAGGCTTCCTTCATATGCAAATAGCATACACAGAACCAAGTAATGAAACTGGATAGAGCATACACATAAATAAGTAAAAAGAGAGGAGACAGGGCATACATGGAAACAAGTAAGCAGATCTGGACACCCTAGTTCAAATTCTCCCTACTGTGGAACTGGACACCTTAGTTCGACACCTTAGTTCAAATTCACCCTACTGCGTATCTGGAAACAATAGTTCAAATTCACCCTACTGCGTATCTGGACACATTAGTTCAAATTCTTCCTACTGTGGATCTGGACACCTTAGTTCAAATTCACACTACCGTGTATCAGGACACTATAGTTCAAATTCTCCCTACTGTGTACCTGGACACATAAGTTCAAATTCACCCTACTGTGGATCTGGACACCTTAGTTCAAATTCACACTACCGTGTATCAGGACACTATAGTTCAAATTCTCCCTACTGTGTACCTGGACACTATAGTTCAAATTCACACTACCGTGTATCTGGACACTATAGTTCAAATTCTCCCTAATTTGTATCTGGACACTATAGTACAAATTCACCTTACTGTGGATCAGGACACTATAGTTCAAATTCACCCAACTGTGTATCTGGACACTATAGTTCGAATTCACTCAACTGTGTACCTGGACACAATAGTTCAAATTCTCCCTACTGTGTATCTGGACAATATAGTTCAAATTCGCCTTACTGTGTATCTGGACACTATAGTTCAAATTCACATTACCGTGTATCTGGACACTATAGTTCAAATTCTCCCTGTTGTGTATCTGGACACCTTAGTTCAAATGCACTCTACTGTGGATCTGGACACTATAGTTCAAATTCTCCCTACTTTGTATCTGGACACCTTAGTTCAAATTTTACCCTACTGTGGAACTGGACACTACAGTTCAAATTCACCCTACTCCGTATCTGGACACCTTAGTTCAAATTCTCCCTACTGTGGATCTGGACACCTTAGTTCAAATTCACACTACCGTGTATCTGGACACTATAGTTCAAATTCTCCCAACTGTGTACCTGGACACCTTAGTTCAAATTCACCCTACTGTGGCTCAGGACACTATAGTTCAAATTCACACTAGCGTGTATCTGGACACTATAGTTCAAATTCTCCCTAATGTGTATCTGGACACTATAGTACAAATTCACCCTACTGTGTATCTGGACACTATAGTTCAAATTTACCCAAATGTGTATCTGGACACTATAGTTCAAATTCACTCAACTGTGTATCTGGACAGTATAGTTCAAATTCACAATACCGTGTATCTGGACACTATAGTTCAAGTTTTCCCTATTGTGTATCTGGACACCTTAGTTCAAATGCACCCTACTGTGGATGTGGACACTATAGTTCAAATTCTGCCTACATTGTATCAGGACACCTTAGTTCAAATTCACCCAACTGTGGATCTGGACACTATAGTTCAAATTTTCCCTACTGTGTATCTGGACACCTTAGTTCAAATTCTCCCTACTGTGTATCTGTACACTATAGTTCAAATTCACCCTACTGTGTTTCTGGACACAATAGGTCAAATTCATCCAGGTGTGTATCTGGACACTATAGTTCAAATTGTTCCTACTGTGTATCTGGACAATAAGGCTTAAATTCTTCCTACTGTATATCTGGACACTATAGTTCAAATTCTTCCTACTGATGATATGGACACTACAGTTCATATTCTCTCTACTTGGATTTTTATGCTAAAGTTCAAATTCTCCCTGTGTGTATCTGTATGCTATAGTTCAAATTATCTCTACCGTGTATCTGGACACTATAGTTCAAATTCTCCCTAATGTGTATCTGAACACTATAGTACAAATTCACCTTACTGTGGATCAGGACACTATAGTTCAAATTCACCCAACTGTGTATCTGGACACTATAGTTCAAATTCTCTCTACTGTGGATCAGGACACTATAGTTCAAATTCTCTCTACTGTGTATCTGGACACTATAGTTCAAATTCTCCCTAATGTGTATCTGGACACTATAGTACAAATTCACCTTACTGTGGATCAGGACACTATAGTTCAAATTCACCCAACTGTGTATCTTGACACTATAGTTCAAATTCACTCAACTGTGTACCTGGACACAATAGTTCAAATTCTCCCTACTGTGTATCTGGACAATATAGTTCAAATTCGCCTTACTGTGTATCTGGACACTATAGTTCAAATTCACACTACCGTGTATCTGGACACCTTAGTTCAAATTCTCCCTGTTGTTTATCGGGACACCTTAGTTCAAATGCACTCTACTGTGGATCTGGACACTATAGTTCAAATTCTCCCTACTTTGTATCTAGACACCTTAGTTCAAATTTTACCCTACTGTGGATCTGGACACTACAGTTCAAATCCACCCTACTCCGTATCTGGACACCTTAGTTCAAATTCTCCCTACTGTGGATCTAGATCGGACATCTTAGTTCAAATTCACAGTACCGTGTATCTGGACACTATAGTTCAAATTCTACCTACTGTGTACCTGGACACCTTAGTTCAAATTCACCCTACTATGGATCAGGACACTATAGTTCAAATCCACACTACCGTGT
This sequence comes from Cyrtodaria siliqua, assembly GCA_037043455.1. Lineage (NCBI taxonomy): Eukaryota > Metazoa > Mollusca > Bivalvia > Adapedonta > Hiatellidae > Cyrtodaria > Cyrtodaria siliqua. The sequence goes on along the minus strand of JAWPHD010000650.1, from coordinate 99,664 downwards.
ATCTGGACACTTTAGTTCAAATTCTCCCTAATGTGTATCTGGACACTATAGTACAAATTCACCATACTGTGTATCTGGACACTATAATTCAAATTTACCCAAATGTGTATCTGGACACTATAGTTCAAATTCACTCAACTGTGTATCTGGACAGTATAGTTCAAATTCATTCAACTGTGTATCTGTACAGTATAGTTCAAATTCACACTACCATGTATCTGGACACTACAGTTCAAATTCTCCCTACTGTGTATCTGGACACTATAGTTTAAATTCGCCCTACTGTGTATCTGGACACTGTAGTTCAAATTCACACTACCGTGTATCTGGACACTATATTTCAAGTTCTCCCTATTGTGTATCTGGACACCTTAGTTCAAATGCACCCTACTGTGGATGTGGACACTATAGTTCAAATTCTACCTACATTGTATCTGGACACCTTAGTTCAAATTCACCCAACTGTGGATCTGGACACTATAGTTCAAATTTTCCCTACTGTGTATCTGGACGCCTTAGTTCAAATTCTCCCTACTGTGTATCTGTACACTATAGTTCAAATTCACCCTACTGTGTTTCTGGACACTATAGGTCAAATTCACACTGGTGTGTATCTGGACACTACAGTTCAAATTTTAAAAACTGTGTAGCTGGACACTATACTTCAAATTCATCCAGGTGTGTATCTGGACAGTATAGTTCAAATTGTTCCTACTGTATATCTGGACACTATAGTTCAAATTCTCCCTACTGCGTATATGGACACTACAGTTCATATTCTCTCTACTTTGAATCTGTATGCTAAAGTTCAAATTCTCCCTTTGTGTATCTGTATGCTATAGTTCAATTTATCCCTACCGTGTACCTGGACACTATAGTTCAAATGCTCCCTAATGTGTATCTGGACACTATAGTACAAATTCACCTTACTGTGGATCAGGACACTATAGTTCAAATTCATCCAACTGTGTATCTGGACACTATAGTTCAAATTCTCCCTAATGTGTATCTGGACACTATAGTACAAATTCACCTTACTGTGGATCAGGACACTATAGTTCAAATTCTCTCTACTGTGTATCTTGACACTATAGTTCAAATTCTCCCTAATGTGTATCTGGACACTACAGTACAAATTCACCATACTGTGGATCAGGACACTATAGTTCAAATTCACCCAACTGTGTATCTGGACACTATAGTTCAAATTCACTCAACTGTGTACCTGGACACAATAGTTCAAATTCTCCCTACTGTGTATCTGGACAATATAGTTCAAATTCGCCTTACTGTGTATCTGGACACTATAGTTCAAATTCACACTACCATGTATCTGGACACTATAGTTCAAATTCTCCCTGTTGTGTATCGGGACACCTTAGTTCAAATGCACTCTACTGTGGATCAGGACACTATAGTTCAAATTCTCCCTACTTTGTATCTGGACACCTTAGTTCAAATTTTACCCTACTGTGGATCTGGACACTACAGTTCAAATTCACCCTACTCCGTATCTGGACACCTTAGTTCAAATTCTCCCTACTGTGGATCTGGACATCTTAGTTCAAATTCACAGTACCGTGTATCTGGACACTATAGTTCAAATTCTACCTACTTTGTATCTGGACACCTTAGTTCAAATTTTACCCTACTGTGGATCTGGACACTACAGTTCAAATTCACCCTACTCCGAATCTGGACACCTTAGTTCAAATTCTCCCTACTGTGGATCTAGATCGGACATCTTAGTTCAAATTCACAGTACCGTGTATCTGGACACTATAGTTCAAATTCTACCTACTGTGTACCTGGACACCTTAGTTCAAATTTACCCTACTGTGGATCAGGACACTATAGTTCAAATTCACACTACCGTGTATCTGGACACTATAGTTCAAATTCTCCCTAATGTGTATCTGGACACTATAGTACAAATTCACCATACTGTGTATCTGGACACTATAATTCAAATTTACCCAAATGTGTATCTGGACACTATAGTTCAAATTCACTCAACTGTGTATCTGGACAGTATAGTTCAAATTCACTCAACTGTGTATCTGGACAGTATAGTTCAAATTCACACTACCATGTATCTGGACACTACAGTTCAAATTCTCCCTACTGTGTATCTGGACACTATAGTTTAAATTCGACCTACTGTGTATCTGGACACTGTAGTTCAAATTCACACTACCGTGTATCTGGACACTATATTTCAAGTTCTCCCTATTGTGTATCTGGACACCTTAGTTCAAATGCACCCTACTGTGGATGTGGACACTATAGTTCAAATTCTACCTACATTGTATCTGGACACCTTAGTTCAAATTCACCCAACTGTGGATCTGGACACTATAGTTCAAATTTTCCCTACTGTGTATCTGGACGCCTTAGTTCAAATTCTCCCTACTGTGTATCTCTACACTATAGTTCAAATTCACCCTACTGTGATTCTGGACACTATAGGTCAAATTCACCCTGGTGTGTATCTGGACACTACAGTTCAAATTTTAAAAACTGTGTAGCTGGACACTATACTTCAAATTCATCCAGGTGTGTATCTGGACACTATAGTTCAAACTGTTCCTACTGTGTATCTGGACAATAAGGCTTAAATTCTTCCTACTGTATATCTGGACACTATAGTTCAAATTCTCCCTACTGCGTATATGGACACTACAGTTCATATTCTCTCTACTTTGAATCTGTATGCTAAAGTTCAAATTCTCCCTTTGTGTATCTGTATGCTATAGTTCAATTTATCCCTACCGTGTACCTGGACACTATAGTTCAAATGCTCCCTAATGTGTATCTGGACACTATAGTACAAATTCACCTTACTGTGGATCAGAACACTATAGTTCAAATTCACCCAACTGTGTATCTGGACACTATAGTTCAAATTCTCCCTAATGTGTATCTGGACACTATAGTACAAATTCACCTTACTGTGGATCAGGACACTATAGTTCAAATTCACCCAACTGTGTATCTGGACACTATAGTTCAAATTCTCTCTACTGTGGATCAGTACACTATAGTTCAAATTCTCTCTACTGTGTATCTGGACACTATAGTTCAAATTCTCCCTAATGTGTATCTGAACACTATAGTACAAATTCACCATACTGTGGATCAGGACACTATAGTTCAAATTCACCCAACTGTGTATCTGGACACTATAGTTCAAATTCACTCAACTGTGTACCTGGACACAATAGTTCAAATTCTCCCTACTGTGTATCTGGACAATATAGTTCAAATTCGCCTTACTGTGTATCTGGACACTATAGTTCAAATTCACACTACCGTGTATCTGGACACTATAGTTCAAATTCTCCCTGTTGTGTATCGGGACACCTTAGTTCGAATGCACTCTACTGTGGATCAGGACACTATAGTTCAAATTCTCCCTACTTTGTATCTGGACACCTTAGTTCAAATTTTACCCTACTGTGGATCTGGACACTACAGTTCAAATTCACCCTACTCCGTATCTGGACACCTTAGTTCAAATTCTCCCTACTGTGGATCTGGACATCTTAGTTCAAATTCACAGTACCGTGTATCTGGACACTATAGTTCAAATTCTACCTACTGTGTACCAGGACACCTTAGTTCAAATTCACCCTACTGTGGATCAGGACACTATAGTTCAAATTCACACTAGCGTGTATCTGGACACTTTAGTTCAAATTCTCCCTAATGTGTATCTGGACACTATAGTACAAATTCACCATACTGTGTATCTGGACACTATAATTCAAATTTACCCAAATGTGTATCTGGACACTATAGTTCAAATTCACTCAACTGTGTATCTGGACAGTATAGTTCAAATTCACTCAACTGTGTATCTGGACAGTATAGTTCAAATTCACACTACCATGTATCTGGACACTACAGTTCAAATTCTCCCTACTGTGTATCTGGACACTATAGTTTAAATTCGCCCTACTGTGTATCTGGACACTGTAGTTCAAATTCACACTACCGTGTATCTGGACACTATAGTTCAAGTTCTCCCTATTGTGTATCTGGACACCTTAGTTCAAATGCACCCTACTGTGGATGTGGACACTATAGTTCAAATTCTACCTACATTGTATCTGGACACCTTAGTTCAAATTCACCCAACTGTGGATCTGGACACTATAGTTCAAATTTTTCCTACTGTGTATCTGGACACCTTAGTTCAAATACTCCCTACTGTGTATCTGTACACTATAGTTCAAATTCACCCTACTGTGTTTCTGGACACTATAGGTCAAATTCACCCTGGTGTGTATCTGGACACTACAGTTCAAATTTTAACAACTGTGTAGCTGGACACTATACTTCAAATTCATCCAGGTGTGTATCTGGACATTATAGTTAAAATTGTTCCTACTGTGTATCTGCACAATAAGGCTTAAATTCTTCCTACTGTATATCTGGACACTATAGTTCAAATTCTCCCTACTGCGTATATGGACACTACAGTTCATATTCTTTCTACTTTGAATCTGTATGCTAAAGTTCAAATTCTCCCTGTGTGTATCTGTATGCTATAGTTCAAATTATCCCTACCGTATATCTGGACACTATAGTTCAAATGCTCCCTACTGTGTATCTGGACACTATAGTACAAATTCACCTTACTGTGGATCAGGACACTATAGTTCAAATTCACCCAACTGTGTATCTGGACACTATAGTTCAAATTCTCCCTAATGTGTATCTGGAAATTATAGTACAAATTCACCTTACTGTGGATCAGGACACTATAGTTCAAATTCACCCAAATGTGTATCTGGACACTATAGTTCAAATTCTCTCTACTGTGTATCTGGACACTATAGTTCAAATTCTCCCTAATGTGTATCTGGACACTATAGTACAAATTCACCTTACTGTGGATCAGGACACTATAGTTCAAATTCACCCAACTGTGTATCTGGACACTATAGTTCAAATTCTCTCTACTTTGGATCAGGACACTATAGTTCAAATTCTCTCTACTGTGTATCTGGACACTATAGTTCAAATTCTCCCTAATGTGTATCTGGACACTATAGTTCAAATTCACCCAACTGTGTATCTGGACACTATAGTTCAAATTCTCTCTACTGTGGATCAGGACACTATAGTTCAATTTCTCTCTACTGTGTATCTGGACACTATAGTTCAAATTATCCCTACTGTGTATCTGGTCACTATAGTTCAAATTCACCCTATGGTGTATCTGGACACTATAGTTCAAATTATCCCTACTGTGTATCTGGTCACTATAGTTCCAATTCTCCCTACAGTGTATCTGGATGCTATAGTTCAAATTCTCTCTACTGTGTATGTGGACACTATAGTTCAAATTCTCGCTATTGTGTTTCTGGACACTATAGTTCAAATTCTCCCTACTGTGCATCTGGACACTATAGTTCAAATTTTCCCTCCTGTGTATCCGGACGCTATAGTTCAAATTTTCCGTACTGTGTATCTGGACACTGTAGTTCAAATTTTCCGTACTGTGTATCTGGACACTATAGTTCAAATTATCTCTACTGTGTATCTGGAAGCTATAGTTCAAATTCTCCCTACTGTGTATCTGGACACTATAGTTCAAATTCACTCTACCGTGTATCTGGACACTCAAGTTAAAATTCACCCTATCGTGTATCTGGAAACTATAGTTCAAATTCACTCTCCTGTGTACCTGAACACTATAGTTCAACTTAACACTACTGTGTATCTGGACACTATAGTTCAAATTCACCCTACTGTGTATCTGAACACAATTGTTCAAATTCTCCCTACTGTGTATCTGGACACAATAGTTCAAATTCTCCCTACTGTGTATCTGGACACTATAGTTCAAATTCTCCCTAATGTGTATCTGGACACTATAGTTCCAATTCACTCTACAGTATATCTGGACACTACAGCTCAAAATTACCTGACTATGTATTTGGACTCTATAGTCAAAATTTACTCTACTGAGTATCTGTACACTATAGTTCAAAATCACCATACTGTGTTTTTTGCCCCTTAGTTCAAAATCACCCTACCAAGTACCTGGACATTATAGTTCAAATTCTCCCTACTGTGTATCTGGATATTATAGTTCAAATTCACCCTGCTGTGTATCTGGACACTATAGTTCAAATTCTCCCTACTGTGTATCTGGACGCTATAGTTCAAATTCTCCCTACCATGTATCTGGACACAATAGTCAAATTCACCATACCGTGTATATTGACACTATAGTTCAAATTATACCTACTGTGAATCTGGACACTATAGTTCAAATTCTCCCTACATTGTATCTGGACGATATAGTTCACATTCTCTCTACTGTGTATCTGGACACTATAGTTCAAAATCTCCCTACTGTATATATGGACACTGTAGTTCAAATTCTCCCTACTGTGTATCTGGACACTATAGTTCAAATTCCCCCTACTGTGTATCTGGACGCTATAGTTCAAATTCTCTCTACTGTGTATCTGGACACTTTAGTTCAAATTCTCCCTACTGCGTATCTGGACACCTTAGTTCAAAATCACTCAAATGTGTATCTGGACATTATAGTTCAAAATCACCCTACTGTGTATCTGGACACTATAGTTCAAATCACCCTACTGTGTATCTGGACACAATAGTTCAAATTATCCCTACTGTGAATCTGGACACTATAGTTCAAATTCACCCAACTGTTTATCTGGACACTATAGTTCAAAATCACCTTACTGTGTATCTGGACGCTATAGTTCAAATTCTCCCTACCGTGTATCTGGACACTATAGTTCAAATTCACCTTACCGTGTATTTGGACACTATAGTTCAAATTCTCGCTATTGTGTTTCTGGACACTTTAGTTGAAATTCTCCCTACTGTGCATCTGGACACTATAGTTCAAATTCTCCCTACTGTGTTTATGTACAACATAGTCCAAATTCTCCCTACTGTGTATCTGGACACTATAGTTCAAAATCACCCAAATGTGTATCTGGATACTATAGTTCAAATTCACCTGACTGTGTATCGGAACACCTTAGTTCAAAATCACACAACTGTGTATCTGGACACTATAGTTCAAATTCACCCAACTGTGTATCTGGACACTATAGTTCAAATTCACCCTACTTTGTATCTGGACACTATAGTTCAAAATCTCCCTACTGTGTAACTGGACACTATAGTTCAAATTCACCATACCGTGTATCTTGACACTATAGTTCAAATTATCCCTACACTAGGTCAAATTCTGTCTTCTGTATATATGGGCACCTTAGTATAAATGTCCACTCCACTGATCGCAAATGGACACCTTGCTGTGTGTGCACTATCCTTAATAGATGATAAAGGTATTTGGGGGTGGTGGGGAGCGCGAAACTTAGTTTCCTTATATCGTATGAGCAAACGGTCATTCAGAATTACTTTAGTACATAAATATGGAAAGCCTCGGCTGCCTTCTGTTGACCTTTTGCATTTTGTGCAGTACGCTTTCTAAGTTGTTATATCCATTAGTACGTTGTTATGTTATGTTATGTGCATTTCGTAAGTTGCTATGTGCATTTCGTAGGTTGTTATGTGCATGTTCTAAGTCGTCTCGTGCATTTTCTAAGTTGTTATGTCAATTTCGTAAGTTGTTATGTGCATTTTTTAAGTTGTCTTGTGCATATTCTAAGTTGTTATGTGCATTTTCTTAGTTGTCATGTGCATTTTCCAAGTTGTCATGTGCATTTCGTAGGTTGTTATGTGCATTTCGTAAGTTGTCTTGTGCAAACTACAAGTCGTCGTTAAGTAGACTTGTTATCGGAAAAGGTTTTGAAGGAAACACCCGTAGAAAGGGCGGCCAGGAGCGAACGCTATGCTCTGCCTACTTTAAAGAAACTGGGCTATGTACATTATACAATAAATTCTTAGAACATAAAACTGATTTCAAAATGTGTAAGGGATTGTCTGACGTGATGCTGAAAGGAATCATTTTGGTCTAAAATAATCGGTTTGTCACACGTCCTTATCATGAAAGAACATGTATCACTCGAAATGCAATCTTATAAACAAAGTCATTGTCGTAAGGACGTTTGCATGGTTAAATCTATAATATTAGTTTTGTATATCATTCAAAAACGTAGTTGTTATTGACAGAATAGCTGTCACATGAAAGTCGTTATTATGAACTATCCACTTTAGAACGTTCCCATTCCGGTTCATTCAGGTTTTGCGGTCAATAGTGGTTTTATGATGCCAATATTCCTTTTGACAGTGGACCAGACAACGACGTCAGCGATATACAAAAAAAAGCAACCACGTGTGTTTTCGCTTAGTATTTCAAAATCATGGTAAATGCTTGACAGTTTTATTCGATACTGTTTTCCATTGACTAGTTACTTTTTCTTGACTTCCTTTCGATCAATAAAATCTACGCTGCTGTATGTGTTATCAATGATATACTCAGTATTTTTAAAAGAGCAACATTCCTGATTTTCGATTATGTTTAGTCTGCTGTTTCTTTGTTCAAATCAAGATTGTATTTTATGTTAGTACTCAAGTCCCATTGCCCCAAAGGTTAACATATGGCGATAAACAGTTGCATAATATTTGATCTACTTTTTTCAGTTAAAACACTTTTAACTTAAACATCTATAATATCTCTAGGAATTCAGAAAATACCAAATGTTACGTTTTCAAAAGTACTGAGTATATATAACACAGTCATTTAAACTTTAACTCAGATACTGCAAACATTTATATTAAACTTAAGCAATGAATGAGTGAATGAATGAATGAATGAATGAATGAATGGTGTTTTATGCTACGTCGACACATAAATAGGTCATAGTGTGCGCAAAAAACTGATGGAAGTTGAAGAAATCAAGTAGTAATTAACATTAATGTAAATATATAAAGATAAAACTATTAATAAATAAGGGATGATATGGTAGTAATATAAACTATATATGTAAATCAACAAATGCCCGTCAACGGGTATATAAACAAACTATCATGTATGATTCGGGCAATAACAATATTACAAATAAAATGAGAACAAACCTATATTTTGAAGATCAAAATCATCAAATCGTTTCCCAGACGACGAAAAATCAGGCGTTGTAAGTTCTTTGACCTTTTGAAGAACGTTAATAAGGTACACAATTTTTTCTTTGAGGTTCCGGTCATTGGAATCTGAAAAAGACAGAAGGGTTGTCAGAGTGTACACAAGTCAATATATATATATATAACTTCAAACATAACCTTGTTGTATTACCACCACCACCACCATCACCACCACCGTCACCACCATCACCACCATCACCACCACCACCATCACCGCCGCCGCCGCCATCACCACCACCACCGGCATTTTGATGACGTCATCCAATGACGTCGTTTGTATCAACGTTATGTGACTTCACATATTTTTCAGACTATAAATTGGGGGTTTTACGGTCGCAACTTTGAGACGTCAGCCAATGGAGGAATGTGTTACATAATAGTTGCATTAGAAATTACAATATAGCCTATAAAACACAAAATAATTACGTTGACAAACATAACACATCAACCATTATTTAATATTTACTAAATAAAACCAAGATGGTTTTACGGAATTCAATAGCGGTACAAAAAAAGAATAACCGTTTCGTGGGATTGAACTCGTTACCAACACTAAAATTACACTCGCAGGTAATAATAGTCGAGCATCGCTACCGACTGAGCTAACCGGGGCAGACGCATTGTGCAAGAGATACAATATATAAAAGCTAATACGCTAATGGATGTCATTTTGATCAAACGAAAATGTAAATAAAGTGGGTCCCACATTATTTACAAATAATAAATAAAACTTCTTTTTTTCCAAACTCACGAATGTATTACTACAGACTTATCTGGGTCTATGCTAATGTTTTTATGTAGACATTTCACTGAATAAAAATCTGACAGTTAGTTGGCTATGCTCAATATCTGCTTACTTTCGGACAGTGCCTCTTTAAAATGAAATCGGTCGAAAAAAAAATTCAACTGTTGATATACACGGTTTATTGTTTTCGACTTATTAGCAATGTTAACAGTTTAAACTCAAAATAAAATATGTGACGTCACATAACGTTGATACAAATGACGTCATTGGATGACGTCAACAAAATGCTGGCATCCGTGAATTTGAGTTTTCATATTAAAACGAGTGTATATGTATGATTTTATTTTATATTTGTAGCATTTGAATGGAAAAGCACTAGAATTGAGATAACCATGATTGAAATTCTTAGCATGGTTATCTCTTAATTCTGATGCAATTATAATATAACACGTTGCTCCATTGGCTGACGTCTCAAATTTGCGACCGTAAAATCCCCGATTTTCCGTCTGAAAAATATGTGACGTCACATAACGTTGATACAAACGACGTCAACAAAATGCTAATATTTGAAATCTGGGACGGTATGTGGTTGGTTTTTCAGACCGCAAAACCACTCACATACCGTCCCAGATTGAAAATCTTAGCATGGTTATCTCTTAATTAATGTGTTTCAGTTTCATATGTAATTTTTATATGCATTGAACTAAGCGCGCCCTCTGATTCGTCCGATTATGCAATAGTTTTAATATAGGCATATTACAAATGCACGAATATAGGTATATTACAAATGCACGCATATATAGGAATATTACAAATGCACGAATATAGGTATATTACAAATGCACGAATATAGTTATATTACAAATGCACGAATATAGGTATATTACAAATGCACGAATATAGGTATATTACAAATACACGAATATAGGTATATTACAAATGCACAAATGCACGAATATAGGTATATTACAAATGCACGAATATAGGCATATTACAAATACACGAATAAAGGTATATTACAAATGCACGAATATAGTTATATTACAAATGCACGAATATAGGTATATTACAAATGCACAAATGCACGAATATAGGTATATTACAAATGCACAAATGCACGAATATAGGTATATTACAAATGCACGAATATAGGCATATTACAAATACACGAATAAAGGTATATTACAAATGCACGAATATAGGTATATTACAAATGCACGAATATAGGTATATTACAAATGCACGAATATATGTAGTTCCCATTTCATATAAGATTTATGAAACGAGTTATGAATTATTTTAAGTTTAACGAGCCTTTTGGCGAGTTAAAATTAAAAATAATACTTTACGAGTTTCATAAATCTTATATGGAATGGGAACGAGTTTAAGATCCTTTTTATTACATAACATTGCAATCAAATTAGTAAAAAATGATTCAGATAGACATAGAACCGCCACGACGTCAGACACACTTTAGCGCCGAAACGTCATAAAATATGTGACGTCGTTACGTCGCGTCTCACACATAACGTTGCGTATAAAAGAATTCGTGATTTACCTCTTTACAAAATAGCAGTTTATGCCAACTTTTTAACAAACCAACAACAATGTTTTGTATAACGTGCCTCATTTTTATAAGCTGTCAAAATAATAAGTTTATGACTCAGATCTGGGTGAATTTGTAATAAATAAAATAGTTTCAGTTAATAAACTTGCGTAGTGTTACATGTTTAACTCAACCAATCAAAATCGTTCCAGGTTGTATTACACGTGTGACATACAACAGAATATTAAATGGGTGTTCGACACTGTTAACAAGGGACGTTATGTGATACATGTGTATAGGAAGCGGAAAGAAGCTCCGAGAGTAGATCTAATTCCTAATTTGTTTTAATACATTATATAAGTTTCTTTGATTTTCTCGGATTCTATATCCCCATTTTGTGTAAAACTAATAATGTAACTAAATACAAACACATGTATAAAATACGCAAGTTTGATTAAGTTATCAAGGACACACGTATACATTTATTCTCAAAACAAACACCTTAAACGACTACCAGTGGATATTATAATGACATTTAAAATCTGATAAATTCGACAAGAGTAAACAAAACACAGATAAATGGTTTAAATGTATACGTAGACGTTAAGGGACCGACTTAAGCATTACAGAGAATGTAACGGTAAAACTGATAAATAGCTTCATCGCAGTTCCAATTATGTTAAGGTAATTCATCACGAAGGTTTTAATTCTGCAAATAGTTTCAATGTTAGAGTAATTACAGTCCATATGTGGAACACTTTTAAACATCCC
>JAWPHD010000650.1:60000-85000 GCA_037043455.1 Cyrtodaria siliqua | reverse complement strand
GTTATGTAAACACAAGAGCTAAAAAGTCAGCGTGCCTTATTAACGAAGCGTACGTATCTAATCAGTTGTTTCTATTAACGACTGGGTACATAAGAGTATTTAATACAAATTTGATGGTAATATTATACACAAAAACTTGACACAAAGTCTCTATCATCTCCGTTAAGGTTAACAATAAACATATTCTGACTTTAAAAAGTGCTTTTTCAAGTGTAATGGCGGACAATACAGGCACAAACGGCAAGCCCTGGTTCACGCTAGCTTGAACCTTATTTTTGAATTATTTCTAATATTGTTTTCTAACTAATTATTTGGTTTATAACGCAAAGAGGGTGGCTAAGTGTAAATGCAAACGTCTTTAAATGTAAAAACGTGAGCTTCGCTAAATGTAATAAAAAAGGAGCTAAATTTAAAAAACATTGTTTTGTTGCAAAGTGTAAAAAGAAAAAGCGACATATGTAAAAATTAGTGTAGAACAGTAATGTATGTATTGGAAAAGGAAATATGTAGATACCTTAACATGTTTAACACGGTATACGATGAAACTAATATGTTGTATGTACACGATGATTCACACAGGATAGACACTATTCGATTAAAACAGATTCGTGGTTTCGTTACTGATGTAGTTGCGTCTCAATAGGACAATTAGTGTGTAGTTAAATGGGTTTTGTGTTATATACTGTTATAATTGAGACCCTAGACTTTATATATTTCCCAGTGATAATAATATTTTATTCCCCCATAAATATATAATGCATGAGATTGAGAATATAATTACAAAATATAATTACAAACAATTGGTACGTTATTATTGTGTTGGAATATGGCGCAATTCATTCATTCATTCATTCATTCATTCATTCATTCATTCATTCATTCATTCATTCATTCATTCATTCGTTGACTGGTATAAGTTCGATAGCCATTGGCATTCACTAGTCACATTACTAACTTCAGATACACAGCAATGTGACTTGGTTAGAGTGTGTAACAAGTATAGAAATAGAAATAGTAGTAGTAACAGCAACGGCAGTAGTAGTAGTAGGTAGTAATAGTAGTAGAAATACTAGTACTAGCAATAGCAGTAGCAATAGTAGCTGTGGTTACCACAGCTCAAATGGCCTTTTGGCCATATGTAGCAACGCTAAATGTAAAAACGTCTCTAAATGTAAAAGCCTTTGTCGTTAAACGTAAAAAGGGTGAATTAAGATCTCGAAAAATGTACAATATTGTAAACACACAAAATGACAGGTGATACTATACTATCACAATATGGTTGTAAAGTTTTGGTTTCTTAAGTTTTTATTCAAAATGTCACATTTTTACATATGTCGCTTTTTCCTTTTACACTTAGCAACAAAAAAACATTTTTACATTTAGCTCCTTTTTTATTACATTTAGCGACACTCACGTTTTTACATTTAAAGACGTTTACATTTACATTTAGCCACCCTTTTTACGTTTAGCGACTAAAGTTTTTACATTTAGCGACGATTTTACATTTATCGACGTTTTTACATTTAGCGTTGCATCGAGCGTTACAAAAGCAAGCCGTGGTCAATACCAAAAGCTGTATATATCATTTCCCATATTTGAAAAACATGTATACGATAATAATTATTTTGTCTATAGGACAAGAAAATGCATCTGTTCACGATAATTGTCAGCATGTAACGGATGAGAACTGGACAGCGGATATAAGTGTGTGGACATCAGACACAGGCTCCAATAATCAACGTTATTATACTTAGAGCAGCACCCTTTATATGCAAATTTCCTATAAGCATTTACTCCTCCTACGTGGATCACCCGGAAACATGTGATATTAAAAGACATACATGATGTGCGTTCGGTTCATTCCAGTCGTTCGATTTATTATCATGCTTCTCCGAGCAGACGCTTATTATAGGAACATTTAAAGCGTATGATTGCGTCCAGTGTCAGACCTGTTAGAAAATACTTTCGGGTCGTCATTTGCTAATATTGTTACATGGACAAACTTTCCAATTTTTCCAATTTCCATGTTATTTCATCAAAATTGATTTGCACAGTAAATTTAACATGATATTAAAGTGTTGTGTCGTTTATCATTAAAAGCAGGTATTTTACTGTGTTTGTCAGGACTATGTGGGCATAGAGGCTAGAGCTGTGGCGTTGACACATGTATATTTCAAAATACTGATGAAAAACTGAATGCGTGTTGTTTTCCTATATGTAGGACATTATGAGAGTTAAATCTGTATGAGTCACAGTATTAACGCGTATTTAACCCTTAACCCGCTAAGCACGACTATAATAGCCTTTGCGTCCATTGTAAACCCAGATCAGCAGCTGATTAGACATTTTCTCCAAAACAACCCTTTGTCATGTAAATTGAATGGTCTTAATTCAAAGAAAGAACAGTCCATTATATATATGTAACGAGTTAAGGGTTAAGTGAACTAATGTTGTGACTGTGTCTACAGATTGAGCTTATTTTGTGTTCAGTGAAATGAATCTCGTCGTCTGACAATTCGCAGCATCTTCTGGAGTCAAAATATGCTATATATAAAGGGCGGAGTTGTATTATAACGTGTGAGTGTTTAGGTCCTTTTAAGTTATGACTTTTGGTATAACAAATATTACATTCAGGACTAGGGATTAACGACGTTGCGTTCTCGCCTCTCACCGCTGTGGGTTCGAATCTTACTGGGAGCTCAACTTGTAAGTGAGAACATTTCGATTCTAACGGATATCGGGAGGTATACAGTACTGGTTCTACCCCGGAAAAATGAAGAATGACCGTCATACATGGCCTTAAATGAAATGTGGTAAAATGACATAAAACACCATTCAAACAAAAAACGGGTTGAAAAATGTTCATTCGAGGTTAAGAATGACATTTTTTCTATCATGTCATATTTATATATAGCATTCCCATTACAAAGTTGCTTCCCTTGAATTCACAGGACATGCTAGTGTATATTCATTATTCAGCTCAGTTGTCTCTCCGTAAATGTTGTGGGAACGTCGGACAATGTGGTGATATATTTACAATTGCAGAATTAGTACGGTTCCCGTTTCTAACAATATATAATTAAATAAATAGACGGACATAAAGGCTATTCTACTGTAACGTCACTACTCAGTATTACCCAATACTCGGCAAAAAAAAGCATAACATCGATTTCTGATGTCAAATACCGATACGTAAAATAAAGCAAATGTATTAGGCACCACCTTGTAAGGCGAATAAAACAAAACGTATCAGGTCACACCGTATAAGGTCAAAGAATGCACATCTTCATGATCAAATAATTTTGTGGAAACAAAGGTTATTGTAGTTAAACGTCAAAATTACTGGGACCAGGTGGGCTGATGCGATAACACATTAGTAAACGTTTTCTCGAATATTCACTATATTTTGATTAGCAGGTTTTGTTGCATAAATATTTCATTCGAGGTAATTCGAAAATGAGCAAAATTGACGTATGTTTTACAGTGTTATAGCCCTTGCATATTGAGATATAAGCAAGGTTAAGCCTGTGAATGCGATGAAATAAGTACACAATTTCGGATTTTTATCAAATTTGACTTGAAGACGATTCCGCAATCTTTACGCAGAGTTATCGTTCATTGCACTCACATATATCTCTGCTAACTACTAAATTACAAGATTTTGTTAAAACCTTTTAAATTGGAATATGTTTGCCTGAAACTTATTTATTTAATTTTCAGAATATCTGCAAATTAGATGTTGCAAGATTTGAAATAATGCATGAAAACAATTTAGTTTTAATCTGGACTATTTTACTACAAAAATAATACGTACTTAGGTCTCCTCAATCGAAACGCATATGTAAACATTTCAAACCGAAGCTCGATAGCAGAAAATTACTAAAAAAAATTAACTCATATAGAAATAAAATTTGAAATTATTTAATATAGGTCTATAGTTTATCTTTGGAGACCACGCAAAAGGATTTATTATAAACATCGTCATAACTTTTTTGAATAATCACTAATCAATGCCCTACTTCCTTTGACGTTGACAGAGTCAAATGAGGAACGAGTGTACTCTGGGTAGAGCTTGACGATTCCGGTGAGCTAACTTGATGTGCTGGGTTACAGGGTTATTCCCCTTGATTATCGAGAAGAAAGAAACATGGAATAAAGATGTGTGTGTCTATGTACTCTCAATAAACAGGGTGTCTCACAGACATTTCTGGGTCACACGTTTAAGGTAGATTCTATGGGTCAATGTCGTGCAATTTCCTTGCAGGACCCTTAACTCCTAAACCAATTCAGATAACGGAATGACACCTTATGTATGTATGTATCATCAACAGACAATGTGTGGCACACCATTCCAGATTACAAGTATACAAATGTTTATTTCCTGTCCAGCCATCAGACGGTGGACGAACTTCAGGACAAATATGCTTGTTATGGACGGAAATAAGTGTTGAATACGGCAAATGGATTTTTATTATTTTCTGATACTGCTTTACAGATTTTAGTCATAAATGTTACGTAGTAGTTATGAAATGTCCAACGAGGTGTTACGAGCGAATATCATGAACTATATCGAGGCGTAAGCCAAAATATTTTCATGATATATGCGTGTAACACCAAGTTGGATATTCTATAACTGTTTTATCGCCAGCCACGCCCCCTTGTATGATATCTGTTATAACGGCACATATTTTGAAAAGTGTGCAGTTATACGAAATATCAGTACACTTTCGTTTTACTGTATTGAATATATCATATATCATACGACTTTGGACAATAGAAAGTACTCTGAGGCATGAGATAAATTAAGTAGTTATATCGCATCTGAGTGACAGAAGAAGATACGTCACTTCCTGTACATATTGTTATAAGAGCCATTGCACACCGAGCTGAATGGAAAATACAGACCAATGTTTCGCCCTTCATTTGCACATTTATTACACTTGTGTATTATGTATCATGGCTTTATTATATGTTCCTGTAATTAGGAATAGTGGTATCTGTATTTTCCTGAAAATGATGCTTGGCTTTTATGTGACAACTAAAGTTTCAAAAGATCTTAAATGAATGTTGTTAAACGGCTTATCAACACATTATAGGTTATTTTTAGCCGCCCTAGAGAGAATGGAAGAATATTTATGAATCTATGAATCTTACTATTGAATAGAAAAAGTATTATTTAACGTTTTCGGTGGATAGACTTGGATACACGAGACCGCCCGGACGAGGCCAAGGTAAAGTGTCTTACCCAAAACACATTGAAGTAACTCAGTTGCACCGGTAAAGCTTGAATCCGGGTCTGCCGGTTTCAAGACCTACGCGCTAATCGTTGGGCCATTCCAGTCCCCTTTTTATTTACAAAAAATAAAACAAAAATAAAAAAAATAAAAAATGGTATGTTACAAAAAACGAGTAGCATGAAGCCTATATCTCACAGATATTAACTGACGAAGTTAAGGTTAGTAAGCGAACGCTGTACCAGCTACGTCATAGGACTGCATACAATATTTCAACCACATGTATTACGATCTACAATCATTTTACAGAGATTTTGGTATCGTTTTTGATTGGCTAATACAGACGCACCACCTATCCAAAATATACAGAACGGCAGAAAAACAATACATTAATAAATAATCAATGGAAACTGCCTCATTATATCGACGATCTAAATTTGGATGGTCAAAAACACTAAAATAAAAAAAAATACATTACGGGCATGTGTTTCAGGTTTCTTTTATTTTTTTCTCCGCAAAGGATCAAGACGTTTTTATTGATCAAGACAAGTATGTGGGTATCCTGGAAGCCATGTATGCAGGGATGAAGTTGCTGAAAAATCCACTTCACTATATAGTGTGCGTGTGTCTTTTTTGTGTTCATAATATTTCCCAATGGAAATGCCTTCATTAAAACGCATTACTTATTTGTGTTTAAAGCGAGCTGACTAATTGTTTCTGTCATGGTTTGAAATTATTTAAACAGTTAAAACCATAATATCTTTTCATCGTTAACATAGATGATACAGACGCTGTTTCAAGTATACGTATATATAATGTAATACTTAAAATGTGCTAAAATGTACTAAGCACTAAGATTTCAAGTCGACATTTTACGGTGGCTGGTTTTACCAACAGCATGTTTTACCAACAGCATAAGACTCAAGTTTTACGATTATTTTATGTGAAATCGTTTATTTTATTTTCAAAATTGAAAACAATTTTCTTGTGCATGTTAGCTAGCACGCTGCAAAATACAGTTTCGCACGGTATTCTAAAATAAGACGTAAAACAACTTGTTGCTTAGCAAACTTTAAGAAGTATTATCGTCAAAATTACATTAAATTACTCGACATCACCAGGCTTACTAGTAAGTATTACTCGACATCACCAGGCTTACTAGTAATTATTACTCGACATCACCAGGCTTACTAGTAATTACTACTCGACATCACCAGGCTTACTAGTAATTATTACTCTACATCACCAGGCTTATTAGTAATTACTACTCGACATCACCAGGCTTACTAGTAATTACTACTCGACATCACCAGGCTTACTAGTAATTACTACTCGACATCACCAGGCTTACTAGTAATTATTACTCGACATCACCAGGCTTACTAGTAATTACTACTCGACATCACCAGGCTTACTAGTAAATATTACTAGACATCACCAGGCTTACTAGTAATGATTACTCGACATCACCAGGCTTATTAGTAATTACTACTCGACATCACCAGGCTTACTAGTAATTACTACTCGACATCACCAGGCTTACTAGTAATTACAACTCGACATCACCAGGCTTACTAGTAATTATTACTCGACATCACCAGGCTTACTAGTAAGTATTACTCGACATCACCAGGCTTCCTATTAATTATTACTCGACATCACCAGGGTTACTAGTAATTACTACTCGACATCACCAGGCTTACTAGTAAGACATCACCAGGCTTACTAGTAATTATTACTTGACATCACCAGGCTTACTAGTAATTATTACTCGACATCACCAGGCTTATTAGTAAATCCTACTCGACATCACCAGGCTTTCTAGTAATTACTACTCGACATCACCAGGCTTACTAGTAAATACTACTCGACATCACCAGGCTTACTAGTAATTATTACTCGACATCACCAAGCTTACTAGTAGTTATTACTCGACATCACCAGGCT
Organism: Cyrtodaria siliqua; assembly: GCA_037043455.1. NCBI lineage: Eukaryota > Metazoa > Mollusca > Bivalvia > Adapedonta > Hiatellidae > Cyrtodaria > Cyrtodaria siliqua. Next base: position 77,819 of record JAWPHD010000650.1, on the reverse strand, counting down.
TACTAGTAATTACTACTCGACATCACCAGGCTTACCGTTAGCAAAAGGCGATCATTCAAGCGAGTTTTGACGTCAGATTGTTATGTACATATTTGTTTGGGGCGCTTGTTTGAGCCAAAGGTTATTTGGACATTTAAGACAAAATTCAACTAAACCCAAAATAAGATGAATATCAGTGGAACAGACGTTGTTAGTGGTAAATAAAAATACCTTACTTTTCAAAATCGGTAGAGAAATAAAAAGTTCACATGCGTTGTTTTTGATAGGGCATTTTTCAATGCAAAATTCTGAAACATTTGAAAGAAAATATTTTTATTTTTTTTAATTTTTATTAAAAAATCGGGTCTAAATTGTTGGATATTTATAAATTAAGACAAACTGAACGTTTAATAGCAAACTATGAAGGCTAAATGAAGTTATTTGAAATTTCTTAATTTTCTGCTGTACCATCAACAAGGAATTTACATGGGAAAAGCCCCATCAAAATATGATTTGGGCTGTAAAATATGTATTTCTCAACCAATTTCTTTTATTTTATTTACCACTAAAAACACCAGTTCGAATGATAAATAAATGATGTACGTATTATTTAAATTGCTCAAGCTATTGCAGGAAAAAACTTTGGCTGAAACGAGCGCCCCGAACATCTGACATGGTTTATGAAATTACTCAATTCTTAATGGCTATTGAGGAGTTTTTAAAAAAGCTATATAAACCTCTGACGTCAGATCAAAACCTGGTGTTTGAGACTTGTTAAGTGCCCGCCCACCTGGTTTTGATCTGGGACAATATAAACCCGCTGGAAATATTTTATTTCTTAAATAATACCCTACAAACATTTGGCCCTGTACGCTAAACGTTTTATGCATAAGCTCAGGTGTTCATAGGACACAACGTTAAAGAACATCAGTTCACTATAGTGTTCTCGATTTGTTGAGGAAGCTATTTATTTGGCATATTAACGTACAGTTGGACTCCATTCAGCTGATTTTCCAAAGTCATAAGAAACCATCATCAGATGCCTCTTGTTTTGTTTTAATAGGCATATTCTGCAATTAAGGATTTATTTCCCAATGCTAAGTAATCATTGGGAAGACGTGGGAAGCTTACATATTTACTGTTAACTTGCTACATGACCGATTAGCTCAGGTATATAAACTGAGGCCCGAGTAAAGTTTTCTCTTTGAAAAGCATTGGTATATTGAACAGTATCTAGGGTATAGCAGTATATAATACCTCAAACTTTATTTTTATGAAGAGAAGAAATAGCAAATTAACAAGTAAGCTGTACTAAATACTAAACGTTGTTGTTAATTCATCGTTTTAGAAGAAAAAACATGAAAACACATCAAAACACAACTAATGAAACATCGACTTTTGTGTTTTAATATGCTGGTTTTATACAAAAGATGTATTGGGAGGGTCTCATCAACTGAAACAAAACTGAATACCACCATACCACCATTCCCTCGTGCAATTGCCCCCACGCCCACATACACCCACCCCACCCCTCCCCCCACCCCCCACCCCATACAAATAAACTATGCTGGAAATGGTCCTTAAAGATACACTTTGCAATCTTGAAGTCTTTATGGAGCGTTACAATTAGCTTTATTAATCCAGTATTAATCCAGTATTAATCCAGTATCATTTTGACTTTCAATCCGCTTGCAAATATTTAAATACAAGTTTGAGTTTTCAAATTTTCTTCGTTATTCTACCCTTGTTTTGAATATATTATTGGTGAAATGTAATCAACAGTTAACAATACCCAAACGTAAATTGCTTTATACAATTCTTATAATTAGGATTAATGATAGAACAAATGTAATTGATGTAGGAAAACTAATGGGAAGCCGCTTTTAAGGTAAATATGATGCTTGGATACGAACTCGATACATTTATCATCAAGCTAGTCCAGAACATATGGCCTTCGTCTAGATATAGAACGAGAGCCGTATAAAGAGTGTTTGTTTAATAGTGAATATAATCTATACTCAGTTGCAAAAGAAACTGGACGCTTTGAAAATTGTACTTTACACCCTATCGTCTTTATCAAGCGACAGTCCCTTAATGATTCGACCTATTCAAAAACAAATGACAACACGATATTTGCAAAGGAATGATAAAAACTTTGGTACCAAGCATGGCATATTCATTTTGGAATTTGTCAATTTAATTCTAAAAAAACGTTATACAATTAAATCTAAACAAAACTCAGTGTCCACTTTCTTTTGCAACTGAGTATATTATAAGAGGCGGATATAATTATATTATGTAAGGCACTGCCAAGCATCATATTAATTTTATCCAACGAGATTAATAAATTTATTAATAATGGGCATAAATGTGAGATTGTATTTATCAAATAACTCCAGATATGCCACATAAAGCGCATGTATTAATTATTAATTTCGGCAAGAGCCACGCATATGGTAATACATGTCAATGTATGGTTGTTTAAATATTAATACTCATTGACTCTGTAAAATATTCGGTAAGGCGATATGTATTGCTTGAAGTAAATGCTTTTGTTCTATATATACGAGTATATTGCCGCCAAGGTACAGAAGAGCATATGCATATATATATGTTGATTTTTGTTTATGTTAAATTTTGAAATTTTGAAATTGATTGTATTATATGTTGTTAGTATATGAATACGCTAGAAGAAGAAGAAGAAGAAGAAAAAGTATTGACTTAAACTATTACATAGTTTTTCATCATATAAACACACATTTACAAATATAATTTAAACACAATAACAAGATTAGTAAAATTTTACCAATACATAAAATATTGTGGAAAAAGCAAGAGATAACATGAAAACATAGAGAAATGCTAATACAGTACTATAGAACACTTGTATTATAGTGAGGATGCACGAGATTATCAGTTGTTATGGTACGTTTTAAAATTAATGCTTCCGAAATGTATTTGCTAAAATTAATAACTTCTTGTTTGTTTGTTGACTGAAGGAGAGCAATACATTTAAACATACCTGGCGCCGATTTCACCAACATACTTAAGTATATACTTAGCTACTTAAAAACTTAAATTTAAGTTGACCTCCTAAGTTTTCTTAAGTAAGGAAAACATGTTTCACCAAACCAATTTACTTGAGTAAAAACTTAAATTTAGCTTAATTATCAAGTGGACACTTAATTTATGTTGATGAAACACATTTCTGCTAAGTTTTACTTAGTGACTTAGTTAAGTATTTTCTTAAGTATTTAAGTAAAACTTAAGGAATTGTTGGTGAAATCGGCGCCTGGACTTTAGCCTTTATTTTGAGGCCCTAAATATGTACACTATAAATGCTGTAATTTGCTTAGGTTTTCGTAATGTCAAAGCGTTCGTCCAATAATAATTTAATTAATTTTTTCTTGGCTTTATGACAACCCCGCAACACAAGATGTGATAAATTACAAATACTTGATGAGAATTCCACAGGTGTACGTACTAGTACCCGAACCAACACTGGACCGTTATCATTTACTTCTGGCTGTGATAAATGTTTAAAAACGTATAAATATAGAAGACAGAAGACAAACACACCCAGGCATGCCGTCATTCTTTCTGGTGCCCATCATGTTTATGCATGCATATTTACTCACACGTAATAGAAATGCAACACTTCAAATGGTTAAATGAAGCTGATATTTATCGCCGCAGTTTATAAACATTAGAATGAATAAAATAATTTTCTTTAACTGACCATCAAAAAAATAAAAGCTCATTTAAAGCCGCCACAGAGAGAAAGGGAGAGATAGGGGAATGATGCATATTATATAGCAATATGGGAACCTTCAATTCCCTTATTAACGAATAGATGTATAAGATTCTTTAAGTTAAACGTGCTCTGAGGATAAACGTCGATACATGGGGCCGCCCGGTTATCTGAGGATAAACGTCGATACATGGGGCCGCCCGGTTATCTGAGAAGGATAAACGTCGATACATGGGGCCGCCCGGTCGATACATGGGGCCGCCCGGTTATCTGAGGATAAACGTCGATACATGGGGCCGCCCGGTTATCTGAGGATAAACGCCGATGTCATGCCCAAGATGAAACTCGGTGGTGGTGGTGAGACTTGGACCCGTTTTCTCCGGATGTCAAGTCCGCCGCGCTATTCAATGGCAACCCCTGTCGAGGACTTGTATATGTATCATGATGTAGTCAGTTACATTGTCCATGTCATTGCCTTATCTACTGTTGATATTATATATAAGTATGTGTCTATATTTGGTCGTCAAGTAGTTATAGTAATCGCCAGAGATAAAATATGTCAATGAAATATTTGAAAACTTTGGAAAACAGGATATCATGGTGGCTAATTATCGGGTGTTGACGATATCGGTACATTTACTTGCAGAGATATGAAACTGTCCGCAACACTAAAGGGATACGCGGCATTCTTGAAGAATTAAAATGATCTTGACTGAAATATGCAGTTGTCGTGTTTACCATCAAATATGCATGTAAACTAGTCTATTTCAATTTTGAGAAAATAAAAAAACGGTATTTACATATGTTTTCTTTGTTTTGTATATGTATATTGTCACAGGTATTACTAAATCAATGCTGCATTATAATTAGCAATCGTCAATAAAACAAATAATTAGTTCAGAATAATATTAGAAATAAATCAAAAATAACGTTCAAACTAGCGTGAACCATCGATTGCCGTTTGTGCCTGTAATGTCCGCCGTTAAAACTTGAAAAAGTACATTTTAAAGTCAGACTATTTGTATGCTTATTGTTAATCTTAATGGAGATGATAGAGACTTTGTGCCAAGTATTTGTGTATAATATTACCATCAAATTTGCTTTAAATCCCCCGATGTACCCAGTCGTTAATAGAAACAACTGATTAGATACGTATGCTTCGTTAAAAAGGCACGCTGTGCTGTGCTTAGCGTCGGCGCAGCGTGTAGGAGATACATCGTAATTAGTGCACAAATATTTATTCGGCATAGGATGTACATTTTAATTTTATTCAGTTTATTTGTTTTCGTAATTTTCTAAGTTGTATCACTTCCGAGTGCTTCGTCAACTGTTTCAGTTTATGTGTTAATAAGCATATTCTGCCTTTAATTGTTTTTATTTCATTGCGAAAACTCAGAGGTATGATGAAGGCGTATTCATTTAACGATTAACGGATCAGCAGCTCTTAGCAGGGAGCACTCTAAAAGGGATTGCCTGAGTGCCTTCTAAACGGCTTTTCTGCACCAGCTAGTCAGAAGTGTGGTAGTTCTTAACAGTTTCATTACCGGAGGTTTTTAAATACGGAATCTAATTCCCGAGAGCGCTTTAAATCGACAAAAAAATGAGCGTTCATAGATCGAGATTTTTTTTAACGGGATTTGTAATGTACGAGGGAATTCTATTCTGTACTTTAAGCAATAGTGCTAAATTATATATGTAACATTTCAGGAACTGGATGTGCTAACAAATATTACGATCTTTGCATGTGATACGATACGTCTCACAAGAACAGGCGTGTGTGTTGTGTGCTTATATGATTCCATTTTGTTATCGAAACGACGAACAAGGAGTTCCTGAGATCCGGCTATTTGCCAGTAGGAACTATTTCCATTTTGAAAGTATCACTTTTCTGTTCCTCAAAATTCAATCACCCAGTCGTAGATCGCTGGGCCCACAAGCGGAAGGTTGTGGGTTCAAACCCCGCCAGATGCTGCATGGTCTCTCCATTTCATGTTTCATTAATTCATTGTTTATCATTCATCACCATTTTGGAAAAAATCCACCTTCTCAGCCCTCAGATTTGCTTCATGAGTAGTTAGTAGCTTACTGCTGTCTTGTGACGATGTTAGGCCGACGTTCACCAAACAGGGATAGGAAAGCTGTAGACAGAAATTCGTTGGTTATTCTTATGGCGCATCTAAAGTATGCAATGGCCAGTAGCCTAGTAGTGGCATAGTAGCTTGAATGGAGTAACATAGAGTACCATGGGGAGGCTGTTTCACAGCAATAGACAATAACATGACATATCAGCAATGTCCCAGAAACAGTGCAATCCATAGGAAAACAGAGAAACATCAGGTGAACTGCGGGTGGACAGCGAGAGTCGTCGTAGAAACGGAATATACAGCGAGGCTCCAGCAGAAAGTAGGTCGAAACAGATCACCATCCAGTAGGAGGGACAAAAGCAGAGCTGGCGGAAGACGGAGTGAGAGAAAGCGAAAGGAAGGAGCAGATAAAAAGGTCTTGAGAAGGTGGGCCAAAAAAATAATTCAATCAGTCAGTCTATCAATCAATCAATCAATCAATCAATCAATCAATCAATCAATCAATCATTCAATCAATCAATCAATCAGTCAATCAATCAATCAGTCAATATCAATAAATAACGGTTCATCAATACATTGATTATATGTTATTTAGAGCTGCAATGGGCGTATTTAATGGCATATACTTGCGTTGTTGTTAGGTAGACACCGTAGTAGTGGTATACTATTATTATTATTATTATTATTAATATCATTATTATAATTATTATTATTATTATTATTATTATTATTACTGTTATTATGCCTTATTATTACTAGTAGTAGTAGTAGCAGCAGCAGCAGCAGCAGCAGCAGCAACAGCACCAGCAACAGCAGCAGTAGTAGTAGTAGTAGTAGTAGTAGTAGTAGTAGTAGTAGTAGTAGCAGCAACAACAGCAACATCAACAGCAGCACCAGTAGTAGTAGTATCATGAGCAGGATTTTTTACTTCGTAACAAACTAGATACTCAATAGGAATAAACTGTATGTGTCTCGCCCCTTTACCAGTCCGATGATGTAACATAAGTTTAGATTACCAGTAAAATGCCATCAAAGTAATAGTGTATTAAAAGAAGAAGTCGTAGTTCGGAAAAAAGAACTGAATCTTAAAATAGAAATCCTGTTGTTAAATAAATGCTTAATGAATATATGGCATGAGCATGTAAAGAACTACATTTTCGATTGAAATGCATTTAAGATTGATTAACATTTTACAACATCAACGTTCAGATTAGTTTAAAATATCTGAAGTATTGCACATATCCATTGATATTCCACTGTAAAGCTTTAATATGCTTTGATATTGTATATGAAATAGGATTCAACTGGTTAAAATATTAACAATATGAACTTTAAGATATTGTTAAAATATTGCAATTATTGCACATTAAACCATTGTATTGCACTGAAACCACTCATAATACATGTGCGTAGTACTCGCTGTTCTTTTTATTTTATTTTTCGATATTTTGAATACATGTATTTATAAAAAAAAGTAGAAAAATAAGAGGCAAATTTGTCTTTATCCTTCATTGAAAATATGTCTCGTTTAGAATCGTTGTCATAGAAAACAGATAGCTGCATTTTCCTCGGGGAGCGCGCATAATGTGCTACTCATGCCAGTGTTAATAAATGAAATGTGCAATTAAAGTCAATCTTATAGTAAAGATGGAAGTCCCATGAACGCAGAACACGTCTTCGTTATTTTACGGCATCAGTATCGGATTCAGGTTAATGAAGTGGTACAACTTGACGTGCCAGAGGCGTAGCGTGGCCTGTTTTCAACATACTCCTAATACGAGGTGCACAGCACCGAGTGGGGGAGAGACTCGACGGTGGTGTCCCATTTTCAGAAGTTGGGTTCGGGTTCCGACTTGTTTCCATCTTTGCGTCAAAATGGTGCTCCTACAAGCCATATATGTCAGGAAAATTGACGTTTTATGCTCGTAAAAAAGTGGTAGTTTTACACCCTTACCCCACTCCACCCTTCTGATTCACCCTTACCCCACTCCACCCTTCTGATTATTGCATATTGCAACTTTTTAGGACTTTTTTTCCATGTTACGCCCGCGAGTAAATGAATATGCTACGCTACGCCCCTGCAAGCACAAAACAAATAATTTTATGAGGTTCGTAGAGGTGTGATACTCCATTTTGGGGGGCAGACCTATACATTTTAGCAAGTTTTCAAGTCTTAGGGAGGGCGCGTGCTATGGGAAGTAATCTATACCTGAGTCCGCCACTGAGCGTGTCAAGCGATTAACTACTCTACCAGGGAGAGCGTAATTGTATTAAAGTCATTCGAAACATCTCGTAAGCCGCTTCGTATCCCGAAGGATGACGGGATTGGCCGAGTTTTTACGATTGGTATTAAAGTCATTCGAAACATCTCGTACGCCGCTTCGTATCCCGAAGGATGACGGGATTGGCCGAGTTTTTACGATTGGTATTAAAGTCTCCATTCCGTTTTATACATGTTTGGCTCACTATGAGATGTAACACGCCCATTGATTGTTGCATTGAGTTGTGTGTGAATTAAAATTTAAATGCCATGTTGTCATTCATATCTAGACCCAAATTAAAAATAAATTCTCATCGCAAATGACACATATGTTGCCAAAAAATCCACAGAAAAATGGGGGTCATGTATCTTCTAAGAAAGAACTTGTCTCATGAATGAATGCTCCCTTTAAAAACATAAACACTGATATGCTATAATATTGTATTCATACACTCATTTCCATATAGCAAAATAAATTAAAAAAACACAATTTTAACATGACAATGCTTGAAAAATGTAACAAATAGATCAACAATGTGATATAAACCAAAACTAGCACTTTAAATTAGTGAAAATGCCTTTTTTTACATTATGCGACTACCCCAGGCCGACACTTCCTGTGTTGCAATGGGTGTGCTACACCTATGATCGCATCGTCTCCGAAAGAAAAACCCGGTATCAATGTCGTTCCTTGCTTTCACTTGCACCTCTGTCAACGTATCAGAAATTAGTATGCTTTGTCACGTGACCATGGTAATCTATCAAACCCGGTATCAATGTCGTTCCTTGCTTTCACTTGCACCTCTGTCAACGTATCAGAAATTAGTATGCTTTGTCACGTGACCATGGTAAACTATCAAAATGGCGAACAAAAAACATCTGAAACGGCCACTGATACTGGGGGCTGCTGATTAATCTTATTTTTTTTATATATTTGTCAGTAATTGCTTCTTTACGCTGTCTTTGAGATTTAGGAAAGTGCTGGCAATCACCCACGCTATACCAAAACTATTTATATCCGTGACCTGATCATATGCAACATATGGCACGGGATCAAGTTCAGCACGAGTTTATTTCTGTACAGCGTTGATGGAATGAATGAATGAATGGTGTTTTACGGCACGTCGACACATAAATAGGTCGTATTGTGCGCAAAAACCGACGAAAGATGAAGAAATTAAGTAGTAATTAAAAATTAATGTTAATATATAAAGACAAAACTATTAACAAATAAGGGATGATATGGTAGTAGTATAAACTGTATATGTTGAGGGAAACATGCTTTTATAGGTTATCGAAAATCTGTCCCAGTTCAATGAAAAGGGATCTAATTAATTTTACAATTTTACAATTACAAAATATGGAATTATTTTTTTTGAGAATAATTAATAGATAGAGTCTGGTCTCAGAGAGTTGGCTTATTTAAACACCGAGATGGGCTACTCGGTGTTTAAATAATCAACGAGTTGAGACTAGACTCTATCTTTTTTGTAGCTTGTGTACTTAGTAACACTATGACGTCAGAGTGGGACCCGTACTCTAAATTTCTCTATCTGGTAGTTGTAGTACGGTATAGCCACGCCCCTTTAGTTACCCTCAATTAAACGATTTAATGATAAGCATTCATCAAAGGAAATGTCACCGGCCATGCTACAACAATAGTTTGTGGACACATTTCAGCGTTTTTTAAATAATGAGAAAATGGGCAATTCTTGTCAATGCCAAACATTAATTTTGTTCAAAGCGATACGTTTTTATGATGAAATAAGTCTGTTTTTAATATTTTGGAGAGATACTTGGCTTAGAAAATAATAAAATAACACACTTTTGGAAATCACATCCTTACCTAACATGTATAATGTTATGAACATGATGAATGTTCATATGTTTAATCTATGTCCCTTAAAAGTCATGCTGAACTTTTTTAGTTAAGAATATATATCCGTGACCTGACCATATGCAAAACAGCACACGAGATTACGTTCATCTGCACAACGTTGGGAGAAATACTGGGAAATGGAATTTAAGTGAGTGGCAATTACAACACAATGCTAAAATTTCATATTCATTTCACGAGCAATTATAAGAAGCTGTCTATCATGGTAAGTATCTCGGTATAACAATAATCTCACACTTAAGCTGGGACGAGGACATATCTGGAATTACAATAGTATGAAACGCTTCATGGCATTACAACCAATGGGTATAGCATATTTGGTAGGATGACAACCAATACGTATTGAACAGTTGATAGAATTACAATTCATTCGTATAGAACATTTGCTAGAATAACAACCAATGCGTGTTGACCGTTTGATAGAATTACAATTCATTCGTATAGAACATTTGGTAGAATAACAACAAATGGGTACAGAACATTTGCTAGAATAACAAACAATGCGTACAGAGAACGCTTTCTAGAACTATAGCGAATGCATATATAACGCTTGCTAGAATGACAACCATTGCATAAAGAACGCTTGCTAAAATGACAACCAGTGGGTATAGAACGCTTGCTAAAATGGAAAGCTGGTAATGACTTTTTAATTAGACTGTTGATTTCTATAACAATTCCCTTAAAGTAGGTCTGTTCTCTAGATGGTATTGAACTATTTAAGCAGACCAAATGCTAGTAGAGCAATCTTGATAATCGGTTTTCAAATTAGTTTGCTGCCATGAGTGTGTTGGGGTAAGCTAAAACGTGCGAAGTAATTAATCACGAGTGCGTTAGCACGAGTGATTTAATTACTCGCATCCGAACGACTAAGTGTATTTTATACACCGATAAAATACAGGTACGTATTTATTATTTCGATGCTATTGTTGGGGCACTATATTACCTCGGACGTCAAGGTATTCAGGCTGCTATGTTAACAGTTCTGTGTTTCAATACACTAGTAGTCACGTGATAAACAATTAAGTCATTGCTTACGTCATATAGCTTGCGCTGTATGACGTCAAACGTTCTCAGCATTTTTAAGATGCTTATTAATGTTATATGTACTGATGCATATGATGGGTTTATATCGGGGTGTGTGCACGGATTGGGAGCATGGCAAGTTTGTTGTAATTAACATTTCATTAAAATTACTGTTGAGTTTGTTTATCAAGTGACGTCATGTAACGCGGCGCTTCCAACGGATGAAATATACGCGGGGAATTAATGGAACAGCTGTATTTTATCGTAGAATAATATACAGCTGTCTCTCTTCTTTGTGTATATGAAAGACTAGAATAACACATATTGTATATATATATAATTTGTATATATACTAAAAGAAAAAAAGAAACGCACCATGGAAAAGTACAACTATGCTAACAATGTATTATTTGTTATATTTAAGCGTTTAGTAGAGCATAACGTTTAATCATTTTAAAAAGAACGAGGTTGGAAACAAAATCAAAATATGTCCATTTTAACATTCCTTTAGTTTAAAACAGTCTCCGGCAGGCTGTTTTGTTTTGTCTGAAATATGAAACTACTTTTTTTAAATTCAAATAAGTCGTTGCTTTTTATTCAATGTAGAGGAATATCATAATTTGAAAAGCTCACTTCTGTGAGGTCTGTAAATCAAGAAAGTTGTAAAATGACGTTTAAATGAAAAAGAAAAAGGTCAAATTTATGTCTTTCTAAATGTTTCCAATCTCTTTCTAAAATCATCAAATATTATGCTGTACTAAATGCTTAAATATTGATAATAATATATTTACGGTCTCACATCTCTATTATCTCCCCTGAAAGCTCACGGACCTAGAGACAAAAGGAAAACAGAAAATAATTCTATTTTTTCTCAATTTTAGGCAATATTTAATTTGAAAAATACGTTTTTCTTTGCTTTAGCATACATCTGCAGTGTAAAAGACAGATGATACAGAAAATCCCATGTTGATATGAGGTTTCATTCAAATTTCAGAATTGTTTGACCGAAGCACCACATATTCAGCTAGATAGTGTATGAATTTTGTATTTTCCATAGGGTTCACAAAACATGAGCGAGAAAGAAAAAAAAACCTGGCTAATTTATGTATTTTATTGTTTTAAATTACTGGTCTTGGCTATACTGAAGATATTAAACCAACAACAATGTCTGCTGCCCTGCTTTGAAGCTCAGATGTTGGAAAAGGCTGTACAGTAACCCTATGGGAAAATTAATTGTGGTGTGAGACCTGAAGCATATGTGAAATTGTTTGGTGCGTTTCTTTTTACTCTTAATATATATTAGTTAAACATCCACCAGTTGCGTTAAAATTCTATTTGTGACAACGTTAGGTATGCGAGGAACGCTTGCGATCGAAGAGAGGTATGCAGAATTAAGTGGGGAGTTTGCCATTGTATTGTGCATTTAGGTAAAGCAGCGACAATGTCTCGTAGGAAGGCATGCCAAAAAATAAACTAGTCAAAATTCCTAAATACCCACCTCAGAATATGTCAATAATATTCTCATTGTTTTGTGTATTTCTCTCTTTATTAAGTTGAACTGCAAAATAACGTATTTAAGTCGTCTGCTCTGATTTTATGAACACATTTTAAAGCTTTCAATCTGTGTGTTTTCTTAGAACTAAAACACTGGGTAAATAGGATCGTGTCGAGTACTTCGAATTATCGCAGCTTCCGATGGTTCCTAATTCGAAAATATACCAACTAAAATTATTTTGACTTTACTAGCATTACCACTACAAATGCGTTTGCAAAGTAAATTATCGAAATGTTCAATGTCAACGCTGAATTACAGTTACTCGAATTTCAAACGATATTCAATTTAAACGGAGGTAGTTTAGGATTATTCATGTTTCATTTTATTACAGACGGAACGGAAAATCTGCCATAATTGGGTAAAACTTTCATGTGGGTTTTTTATTTTGTTTCCTGCCAACTATTAGAAGTTTATATCTTTAAGCCGACTGCGGATCATGTAATGTGTTTTATCAGCATATATCATGTTTTCATATAAAGGGATGATAACTCTCAAAAGTTGTAACAATTTAAGCAAAAAAACTAATATTTTAAAAGCTATTGGTCATAACAAAATACTTATAACACAACTCTTCTAAAACATATTTAAAATAAGAAAATTAGTTAAGATACAAAAGTGAGTAATTAGGAATTTTGTTCAGTGTATTTGAAATATTATCAATCAAGTCTTGGAACAATATTCAAAGTAACAAATGAATAAAGTGCTTAGTGGGAGAGAAAAAACGGTTGCACTGTGTTACTGTTTTGTTGTTTTGGTGGTGTTATTGTTGTTGATGATAGTGTGGTGACAGTGGTTGCTTTTGATTATGGGGCTGTTGTTGCTGTTTTTATTGTTGGTGGTGACGATGTTTTTAGTTGGTGGTTGTGGTCTTGTGGGGTTGAAGATGTCGTGGTACTGATGCTGTTGATGTTTTTGGTGGTGGTGGTGGTGGTAGTCGTGGTGGTGGTGGTTTTGCTGATTGTTTTCTGTTGTTGCCTTGTAAATACATAGTGATGTGTTACTGTGATTCAAAGACACTCCGATGTTAACATATTATTTCTAAATTGCGATATTTCTAATTCTGTTTATAGTATAATATAACCTAAACACTGTTAATATATAAAAAAAAAATGAATTCTTAAATTCAGAAGATGTTGCACGAAGTAAACTAGAATCTTAAAAATTAATATGTATATAATACAAGGGACAAAAAGGGTAAATAAAAATGTATCAAAATCAATATACCTACCGTTCGAATCTGACTCCATTAGCACAAACGAATACGCTGTCCAAGAGTATATCAACAATATCGTGAGCTTTAGAAACATCCCTTGAGCATTCATGGTTGATGGTTATGTAGATGACAGATGGACGTGTGTGTCCGTCTGTGCGAGGTTTTACAAATGTTTTCCCCTAGGTTTTAGTAACTGCCAATCTACCCTTGTATAGTTTGATATAATTGATAGATGTTTGTATGATTTAACAATTATTGAAACGAATCGTTAGCGGAACTAGTTAGCTAGTTAGTATGTTTTGAATAATTCTGTCCGTTGTTTAATTTCGACTTACAATTCCAAAATAGTGTATTAACTTGATTTTATCGGAAATAATGTTAGGCAATTTTCATCTGATTGTTATCGCACTTTTTGTTGAAATTCGGACTATCTGTACTAAGTATTATTATGTTAAACAATATAATTATATTTATTTAATAATTCTCAAACTGATTTGTATGTAAAATCCAATATACAAGTGTGTGTCCCTACGTTTCCACCATAATGAGCTGATGTCTAGCTACCTTATCCGCTGCGATGCTGCTATTTGTTTTATATATACTTTTCCATGAAGTTATGCAAAACTCAATAAATCGTGATTATATATATATCCAGTCTGGCACCCACATGATGCTCGCACAGCAGTATTTGTCAACGTTATAATTTCTCTTTTTCCTAATTATGTATTTCTAATGTTTAACAGTGACACTTGAGTTGATTAAAATTTAGCTAAACCCGTAATATTCCATTAAGATTACAAATAACAATCTCATTTTAAAAATAATCGTAACACCGGTATTTAACAAATTTACTTAAGTATTAGCTAAGGTAAACATTGAACAGTTCAGACACTAGTATCGGGAAATATCAAGCCTATGTGCTCCATAATCTGTTAATGTGAAGCATTTTATAAATAATCGCGGACATGGGAATATCAAACGGGTAAATAATGAGAGAAAACGGCGACGACTCTTAATTTATTTCATTTCTTCCATTCTCTATTGTGCCATACATGAGCGGAGGCGGGGTATAGGAACTGAGAGGCGCAGTAAATCACGCGCACTAATGTGTGTTGACCACGCCCTAATTAATCTTCAGTTTAAGATTCTGTCTGAAAATATGAATTTATATTGTTTCCGTAACAGATGAGATACGGAAACTCACCCGCACAAAATGACGTCTGTACATACGTCACAGTCACATCATAACGTGCGCCGCCTGGTGATATGTATGCTTCAACACATGTAATGTATGTGGCATAATGATTAAATATGTTTTGTTAAATCGGTGTTTTTAAATTGAATAGATGAGAAAATAGTTTTTCTTAGTGTAGCATTCCCCGGCATTTTAGAGATCGACTTCGAATATTTCACTTTTGAGGCCATCGGTTTCTGTTAAATGCACAGAGAACAAAGTGTGCTCATGTGTAAGAGTAATTGATTGTTTTGTACAGAAGTGGTATAGTGACAGTGAAAATAATCGTGTTTTAGTGTTATACAAACGCTTCACGACTACAAATATGAATGTTATCTAGATACGTCACCATTTAAACTAAAAACGTCATTGTCAAGGGTACGATTATCTTCGCATTTCCGCAGAGACGAAACCGGCAGATGCGCACAAATAGAACTGATAGAAGTCAACGATATTGTACTATTGTAATTCTATGGACATAGAAGTTCAATCTGTCCTGTATATGAACATATTCGCAAACTGTATATTAAGGCATATTTTGATCGAAACCCTCGTGTTATTAATTGTATTGAATTGATGCAAAGTATAAAGCATATAGAGATTCGTAATGTAGATACGTTGGTAAAAGAAGTATTTAGTGTACGTAACACAGTCATGTACATAGGCGTAGCTCTGCATAGGCCCTGTAGGCCCGGGTCTACGCCTAATTTTCAGAAATAGAAAAATTCAAAATTCAAAAAATGCAATAAAAATCGGGATGGGGGTGAGTGGGTGGGGAGGGGTGGAGGGGGGCAGTATAGGCAGCGTAGTAACCAGAAAATATTATTTTCATATATATTTGTTTAGTTATCTTTGCCCTTCTTAAAGTCTAAAATATACGTCAGCACGCACCTAATGCATTCTAACATAAATAAAAAATCGGGGGGTGGGGGACATGTCCCCGGACCCCACTTGCATGATAACTTTAACTGCGGGCCTTTGTCGTCAAAAAGGCCAAGCTATGCCCCTGATGTAAGTCATCCTAAGCGCTTTTCATTCAATTACATTAAGACGATGTACTGTTTCTATTATTTCTTATATACCCATTATAATTTCAAACAGCATGCCTTTCTTAAAACATACATGAAATGGTGTTTTACTTCATTAAACAATGCATATGTTAAACGAGTTTGCAATGTTCGTAATTAAGCGTTGAAATGCATCCTGAGCGAAACAAAAATAACAATTAGAGGTGAACCAATTGGTTGGCTAGTTGTTTGGAGATGGTAATCAGTGCAGACAAGTCACTGGTGTTCCTGTTTGTTTGTATGGTGTTTTACGTCATTTTTAACACATGTAAAGTTATATATGACAGTCGATTTCTTGTGGTGGGGGCAGACCACCCACTGCTCCTGGGTAGAACCAGTACTCTACACCTCCCGCCATCCGTAATAATCGACACTTCCTCACTTACAGGTCGAGCTCCAAGTGTGATTCTCAGAGTAGCTCCTCGTCGACCGGTTCCTCGTCGACCGTTTATTTTGCATAATCATAACATACAAATACAGGTTTAACAAGAGTGAAACATTGAGATATACCATCATTTGTCATTTTCGTATTTATTATAATTTTCTTAAAGCTCAGTTGAATTGTGCTGTGTCAAGTTCGGTATGCAAGAAGTTTGAAAGACATTTGTAATCTGCACACCACAAGGCACCGCCTTCAACACGCAGCGGGTACACTATAGTTGTTTACTCTTGTCCGCCATGTCTTGGTAAAGAAACACATGAAAGATAAAGACTTGACTATAGTGTATAATTACAGTGACATTATATAATTTATCGCAGCAACATTTGCCTTTTTTCCGGAATGGGTTCCCTCTCATTTGATCTTTAACTATGTTTAGGATTTTAAGAAAGGTTGAACTTTATTCGAAGATGTTTATGGATATTCGTACATCTCCAAAATTTACATTTTGTTTCATAAGAACAGAGAACAGATATTCTATTTCGACTTATACAGATAGTATCTCGTCATCAGAATATAATATGCACAGTTTGATTAAACGCATGACAGACATGCACACACACAACCTCTCACCCATACACACACACGCACGCACGCACGCACGGACACACTCTCTCACACAAAATAACATAAACAGTATATATTTTTGAAACCATGAAACAATACATAGTTACTGAGGATAAACCTTACATATATGTACACAGCTAACTAGCAGCTCCCTTGCTTGACGCTCGGCTTATAAAAGGGAGTTCTAGGACTGGTTAGCCTGGTGTTAGTATAATGTGACTGGGTCAGTATAATGTGACTGGGTCAGTATAATGTGACTGGGGTCAGTATAATGTGACTGGGTCAGTATAATGTGACTGGGTCAGTATAATGTGACTGGGTGTCAGTATAATGTGACTGGGGTCAGTATAATGTGACTGGGGGTCAGTATAACGCGACTGGGGGTCAGTATAATGCGACTCGGTGTCAGTATAATGCGACTGGGGTCAGTATAATGTGACTGGGGTTAGTATAATGTGACTGGGGTCAGTATAATGTGACTGGGTGTCAGTATAATGCGACTCGGTGTCAGTATAATGTGACTGGGGTTAGTATAATGTGACTGTGTCAGTATAATGTGACTGGGTCAGTATAATTTGGCTGTATAATGTGACTGGGGGTCAGTTAAATGTGACTGGGGTCAGTATAATGTGACTGAGTATAATGTGACTGGGGACAGTGTAATGTGACTGGGTGTCAGTGTAATGCGACTGGAGTCAGTATAATGCGACTCGGTGTCAGTATAATGTGACTGGGGGTCAGTATAATGCG
>JAWPHD010000650.1:0-55000 GCA_037043455.1 Cyrtodaria siliqua | reverse complement strand
TTTTAAGTGATTAAGTTCATTGACAGTGGAAGCCGTTTTTGTGACTTCAGTGCATAAAAAGTATTAATTTGCGAGAATCTTATAGTTGGGGTCTACATAAAAGTCCTTTAAGTGTTTTTTTTCCTGTAAAGTTATTGTGTTAAATGCCAAATGAATCGCTAATAACAGAACCAATTTGTCAGAATGGCAATAAGGATCCGATTCATCAAACAGGCAATTAATTTAAAAGATTAAACTAAACGAATGTTGAGGTGGGGACTGAAATACTTATTTCTAACAAAACAGAGCAGGTGCGAATATCGTGATTTCTCTAATTAAAAAACAAAATCAAATCTAATTTAAAGGGACTCTGTAAGTTTTGAAGAAATAATGTTTACCGTGTGTGCCTTTACAAGTAGTATTTTAATATTGTCTGACGAAGCACATTGTACATATGCCTATATATTAATGGCATGGTACGTTCGTCCGTCCGTCCGTCCTCCCGTCCAAAACAAACATGTCTCAGCCATAACTTTGAAAGATCTGAAGAGAGTTCCATGAAACTTAACACACATATTGACCATAATGAGAAGATGTGTCATGTGCAAGAGCCGGTTCGTACCTCAAAGGTGAAGGTCACACTTGGAGGTCAAGGTCAAATGAGTCAAAAATTTCGTGGGCATTTGTCACTTTATGGTGACATTTCTTGTTTTGATTCCAAAATGTTCGCGCCGTCTCGCTTATATATTTTATTGAATCATGATGATGGTGAAACCAATCTAAAAGGAACAAAGCAATATCTATTTTCAATTGTTTCCCTTATATTTACAGGGACCGAAGGTTGTCTGGGGGAATTATGGGTATCAATCCAAATAGAAATAAAACCACCTCAATGTGTTTCAGTTTCATATAGGCACATGCACTGAATTGAT
This sequence comes from Cyrtodaria siliqua, assembly GCA_037043455.1. NCBI lineage: Eukaryota > Metazoa > Mollusca > Bivalvia > Adapedonta > Hiatellidae > Cyrtodaria > Cyrtodaria siliqua. Next base: position 54,089 of record JAWPHD010000650.1, on the reverse strand, counting down.
TCCCATATTTCGCCCAGTTAAATTATTATCTATGAAATGCATTTGTTTTAAAACTCAACGACTTGGCGAGATTTTGTTTTATATATACTTATTATTATTTTTATGTGATTTTAAAGCTATGAGATGCATTTATTTTGTGATAGAGTGACAATTTCAAAATGTTATATAAAATCAAGGGAGATAATTCGCTATCATCATGGAGTTCGCGGTCCAGTGGAAGAGCGTAGTTTTAAACAAAGTTTTTATATTAATGCATTAACAGTTTTAAACTGTAAGAAGCTTATAGCATTTTTAACAAGAAATCACAGGTTACCAATAGAGGTCGGAAGATGGAGGAATATCCCAACATCTGACAGAAAATGCACCCAATGTAATGATCTTGGGGATGAGTTTCATTTTGTTTTAGTATGCCCGTTATTTCATAATGATAGAAAAAAGTATATTAACAAATATTTTTACTCACGACCAAACATGCCGAAATTCATAGAATTGTTCACAAATGAAAATAAATGTAATATAAATAAACTGAGTGTATTCTGTAGTAAAATAACAGATTATTTTAAAGGGATAAACTGATAATTTCTGGTATATGTATTTAAATAATAAAAAACGACTCTGAGTGTAAATATATGTGTAAATATATGTACCAATACAACCTTTTTATTTGTGATAAAAATATATATTTGATAATTAGTATACCGATAATAGAACACAGTCTTTAGTGTATTTCGTTAAGTTTCGATCCTATTTCAACTAAAGGCTGCGCTCAATGTCTTGTCGTATACTATTTATATTATTGAGCGTCGTAGACACAGCTTTCAATACTCGGAAAGGTGTTTCAGGCGATTTGTTCAATATCTACAAGTATGAGCACTAGTTAAGGTTTTGTTGTTGTTGTTTACTCAACTACTATTAAATTGTTGTCTTTACATAACATGTAATCACTATTGTATTATTACATATATAATTTTACAACATTAGCCATTAACAGTTATATATAGGTAAATGTCTATATATAAATATCTAAGTACATAAAAACAGACTTAATAAAACTGTTAAATCTATATAAATTATGATACCAAACAGATGACTTTCTGTAAAATAAGTAACTGAACTGTTAAAAATTGAATAAATGTAAAAATTAATATAGTTAAAAGTGAATGTAATTTTTTTTTGACTCATGTACTATTTTTCTCAACTATCATTACTAATATGTAAATAGTCGTTTCCTATTAGTTCCGTCATTGTGTTATGTATTTATACATGTATGTTATTGCTGTAATTTGCTTTATCTGTTCACTGATTTGTGAAATTAAGCAGTTTGAAATAAAGTAAAGTAAAATGAGGTCGTGGGTTAGATCCTCGCCGTGACCATGTTAATTATCCTTGCACAAGATCTTTAATCCACATTGAGTAGTACTGGTTCGACCCGGGGAGCCATCGAGAGTGATTAGTTGCAAGAACTTGTTTCGCAATCGGTGTAAAATAAATATGTTTAAACAAATAATGTAAACAATTTACAAAGTTAACATAATATTTAAAAGGCGAGTTCATTATTAAATTCATAAAACGGTTGTAATCTGTCGTTACTCGAATCATTGCGATATACATGATTTGTTTGTTTGGTGTTTCACGCTATCTTTCAACACATTTTAGGCTATTTGTGAAGGTCGATTATTTCTTTGTGGTGGAGACAGACCACCCCACCCTATCCTTGTGAATCGACACTTTCTCAATTACAAGTTGAGCTCCCAGTGGGATTCGAACCCGCATCGGTGACGAAGGCTTATAGCGCAACGTCGACCACGACCACGGAATCGCCTATGATAAAAATATCAACACAAATCACATACTAGTATAAAACATATCTGTTATTAAAATCTCCATTTACCGTTTAAATAACAGGCATTCTTAAACCCTACGTGCGTTGCTTAATTTTGAAGTTACAAATATTTACTCAAGATGACATGTTTTTCAATAGTTAAACACGCCTCTTGACAACATGTCTTATAAGGATTAAGACTGACTTCATACCCGATAAATGGTAAGATATTAGACTAAGAAAATAAATTATTTAAAGCTGATACGACGTATTTGGAAGTGGGCTATCGTTAGAAACGAATTAAAGATGATTTAGATTTTAAGGGACACACGTCAATCTCGAAGTTTTGTACGACGGGCATTCAAAGTGTTTTGAGACTGGCCTCGTAAAATAAAACATAACACGTTTATAGACAAATATCCTATATTCATCGTATTCGCCCTTAACAAGAACGAGATATCCATGACCGGAAAGCCAGAGTAGTCTCCCCTTTGTATACCCTTCAGACACTGATGTACCGCACTGCCAACGGCGCTTCCCGAGTTATAACGACGTACAGCGAGCATCTTTTTCAGCTTTGGAAACAGAAGAAAGTCACACGGATTAAGATCCTGATTTGTTACGCTTTGTTACATGGTAAGTGGTAATGAAACTCTATTAAAATTATTTCCTAGTCACGTGATTTTTCAAGGTGTCCGGATGTATTCTTCTCCAAAACCACAAAGGCTAGAACTTAGATATTATGTATATATCATTAACTAGTGGTCCTCTACCAAATTTGTACAAATGGTGACCAAAATATCCTTCCCATTTAAATTTATTAATACATTTAAAAGTCTTCTTCTCTGAAACCACAAGGGCTACAGCTTTGATATTTTGCATGTAGCATCATATAGTGGTCCTTTACCAAGTTGTACAAATGGTGACCCTGGGGTCAGAATAAGCCCCTCACCGGGGATCAAAAGTTTTACATAGAAATATTAAAAACCTTCTTTTTTGAAACCACAAGGTTAGAGCATTGATATTTTGCATGTATCATCATCTAACAGAGTACACTTTGGCAGTAGATCGTTTCAGGCCCTCGTGGGTCTCTTGTTTTCAGGGTAATGGCCCTTTGAGTGTAATGAAAGGTACTTACTGGTTTTGTTCAAATTCCCCAAATCGGCACTGCCGTGTCAACTTTTATCGGAATACCGATAGAAAACGTTATATTGCTCTACTCTCTACCTTACATTTCGCTTTTTATTAAAACTATTTCACTTCATTTTTTACATTTCACTCGTTCACCTTTTCTCTTTGGTCAATAGATGGTGTACCCACCATGCACATACCTTGTTTAATTTTAAACGCTTTGCTAAAATCTCATGAACACTTCCCGTCGATATGCCCTCTGACGCAGCTATCTCAGAAACAGTATATATTGAATCTTCCTTCAACATAGCATCAACAGCTGCGATGTTTCTTGAGGACAATGAAGTCTTTGGTCTTCGTCAAGATTTTTGACGTTGGGTTTTCCCTCTTTAAACCTTTTTAACCGCCTGTAAACTGTGGCTTTTGAAACAGAAGAATGCCCATAAATGCTTTTAACTTCATGAATGATTTGTTTCCCTGATATATTTAACGCGCAACGCATTTTTATATAAGTCCTAATTTCCGCTTTTTCAACTGTTTTCATATTTACTGCAGAAAATGGTCAGTTTATATGAGTAAGCTCTATTCAAAACCGTATAACACTATAATCCCTTGACGAATTGAGATCAAATGTACTGTGTACATTGCTATTGAAATTACCTACAAAGGCAGGTAAAATAATGCATGTATCTGACAATTTCTACGAAAGTGCATCAGTCTCAAAACTTGTTGAATGCCCCTCGTATCAAGTATTAAAATTAGCGTCTCGATGTATTAATTGAATTGAATTGAATTGGGGTTTTAAGGCGCACCAACACATGAAAGGTAAATGGCGCCTTACAGGAATGAACATGCCAGGCTCATCCTCCATGTATATCGAGATAAAATCTGGAGAACGGGCCTAGAGCCTTCTCATCCTGAACTGCAGAGTTGCTGCAAATTCTACTGAAGACACTCCATTTACGTTAGCCACGTTATTGTTTTTTCTGCCACTGCTCTAGTGATATGAGCAAGATGGCACCTGAAACAATGCAGGGGTCATGATGAAGACCTTTAATGAGCATGAACAAAAAATGATAAAATGAACATGATTTTTTGGGGTGGGGGTTCTACCCCTCTGCCTTCTCCTCTAACGGGATCTGCAGTGGCCCTATTCTTTGCCCCGGAACCTCACGGTGCTCGATTTATTAAAACAGTTTCATTTGTTAATATATAATTACATACAAGTTTGAGCTTTCGTTTTTCCTTCGTTAGGTTTAAATATACACTCAGTATATTTTAAACCAAACACTTGGTATTTTTGAATTTCTAGAGATGTTAAAGATCCTCGTGCAAAATGTGTGTTTAACTGAAAGAAGCAGAGCAAATCTTATGCAAATCTTATGCAAATATTATGGCCATATGTTGACATGTCGGACAAAGAGACTTGATTTAAACAAACATTTGATCGAAAATTTAAAAAAAAAATCGTATTTAAAAATACTGAGTATATTATTGGTGCAATTTAATCAGAAGTTAGCAATATTAAAAAATAATATGTCAATAGTATATTCTTATAATTGATGTCATGATTGAAAAAATATAAGTTAAGAAAAAAACAGTAAGGGCCACAGCGAGATTTTTAAAATCAAATCCAAATTGACTTGTGCACCATAAACATGTAGATATATAAATAGGTCGTTCCAGGGGTGAACATTTAAAGGGACTCGCGACAAATAAATATACTGAAAGGAAACAACGCGACACGGGAATTTCCGCTATATATTGTAGATAGATAGATATTTTATTCAAACATAAGGCATTACGCCCAACAGTTCACATGCAAATAGTACATACATATAAACATGTATATGAAATACACACAATATTTTCCAGTTAATGACAATTTGTATAATTTCATAGGTGAGTTTCAAGATCATCTGTATATGTTACTAGTTAAAAAGTATTTGACAACTATTAAATATATAAGTGTTTAATATATATTTTTAAATTAATATTCCTAAGTACTGATCAGAACACAGTTATATCTGTGGACAAAAATGGAGAAAAGTGATATTTATTTATAAAACATGTCGTCTCTTCTTTTAAAACTTTTACAAATGAAAACGGACAGTTTTTTTAATAAACTCTTGTTTTCTGTTGTCATAAGTTCAATAAATTTTGGTATGTTTGGCCGTTTCCAAAAATATTTGTTAACATATTCTTTTCTTATATCTTGATATAGTGAACACTCCAATACGAAGTGAAATTCGTCTTCTAGTATATTACATAGCTGGCATTTTCTTTCGGATCTTGGTGTTTTATTTGGTCTATGCCATCGACCAGTTTCTATTTCTAACCTGTGACTAGAGACTCTTAGTTTTGTAAAAAAAGCTCTAAATTTCTTTATATTTAGTACATCTAGATAATACTTAAACCTGAAATCTGATATTATTCTGTATGTACTAGCTCTAGTGGAATCCGATAATTCAGCATTCCAATTTTGTATAAACATATCTTTAATTCGTTGTTTAAATATATTAATGAAATACGTTATGTTTTCTACTCCTTGAGAATACCAAACTTCATTAAATCCTGTTCGTTCCAATAACCCTTTAACTTGAGATGCCCAGTTTAATTTATTTGGGTTTACGATCAGATCATCTAACATAACATTATACATATTTTTTATATATTTGCGATCACTCGTACGTGTAATTTTTAACCAGAACCGGATAATATAGGCCATACGTTGAATTGTTAAAGGGACTCTCCCGAGTTCTCCATATATGAAATTGTTTTGAGTTTGTGTTTTAACACATAAAAGTTGTTTACAAAATTGAAGGTGTACTTTCTCTAACTTTTCCGCATTTGAGAATCCCCATATCTCTGCGCCATAATTTAATATTGGCAAAATGAGTTTGTCAAAAATGTCTAAAGTGTGACTGACCGATAAGTCAGTAAATTGATTTATATACGACTTCATTTTGAAGATTGCCTTTAATGCCTGGCCACTTAATGATTCGAACGTTTGATCAAAAGAACCGCCTGTGGTAAAGACAATTCCCAAATAGGTAAACTTATTTACAATTTCAATTACAGTATTATTATATGTGAACAATAGGTTCCTTTTTATCTGACCGCCTTTTTTAAAAAGCATGACTTTCGTTTTATTTTCATTTACGACCAATTTCCATTTCTGGCAATAACTGTACAGTATATCTAACCCATCTTGTAGCCCCTTCTCAGTATCCGAAAATATCACTATGTCATCAGCGTATAATAGTAACAGCAACTTTAACATTCCAGTATCGATACCTTTAAAACCATTTAGTGTAAAATATTCTTCTAAATCATTTACATACATAGAAAATATAAAAGGTGACAAACAATCGCCCTGCGGCGCTCCAAGAAAACAGCTAAAACTGTCACTAAGCTGGTTTTGATACTTTACTCTTGATTTTATGTTCGTATACAATGATTTAATAATATTAAGGATTTTACCTCTCACTCCATATTGCATAAGTTTATAGAATATGTTTTGTCTAACCAACAAATCAAAAGCTTTAGTGAAATCTATGAAAGTTACATATAACTTTTTTTTTTCATTCAATATATGATTTATCAAACCATGGAGAACGAATAGGTTATCAATAGTTCCCATATGTTTTCGAAAACCAGCCTGTGCTTCAATATAAATATAATAATCCTCAGCCCATGTAGTTAACCTGTTGTTTAAAATTCTTGTGAATAATTTACCGAATGTACTCAGTAATGTTATCCCTCTATAGTTTTCTGGTTGGTTTATATCTCCTTTTTTAAAAAGTGGTACAATATAGCCTTCCGTCCAGTGAGAAGGGAAATAACCCATATCAAAAATCTTATTAAAAACGTTCGCTAAGTATGAATCTAAATACATGCAACCATATTTGAACATTTCATTTATGACATAATCCGATCCGCCTGAGCGGTTGTTGTTTAACTCCGCACAAGCTTTATGAATTTCTGCTTGACTGATTTCAATATTAAGTTCGTCAAACATTATTTGTAGTTCATTGTTTAACATTCTATTATTAAAATATAAAATATCATCATCTGGTTGGAAAAATACAGATTCTGGATCGTTTATTGATTTGAAATAATTTGCAAATTGAGAGGTCGTTAAATTTGATTTTGGCACTCCAGTGCTCGCCGTTTTCAGGAGTTTCCAATATTCCTTTGCATTTTTATATCTCTGTGACTCTAATTTCTGAGTTTTTTGTTTACTAAAACTTGTTTTCTTATTTCTAATGACTGTTTTATAATGAGACCTAGACTGAGTCATAGCTTTTCTGTTTTCTGTACAGTCAGATTTTCTATAATTATTTAAATTCTTATAAAATTGATTCCTACTTTCTTTGCATTCATTATCAAACCATGGCTGATTTTTCATTTTTGGTTTATGTGTAACATTATTATTAACCTTTTTCCTACAGATTGGGTCACACACCTTTTCTATCATGTTATAAAAACAAGAAAGATTTGATTCAAGCTCGTCATGGGTTTCAATATTCCGTAAGTTCTCTGACAAATCTTCTAGTTCTAACTGAAAATCGTTTCCACCCACTGACGTTTTAAACTGTTCATATGTATCATGTCCCCATTTATAACAATAATCAATAGAATCCAAATGTTCAGTTGGAAGTATATCAGGCTGACATTTGTTTAATACAGCATTGTTTTTCAAAGAAAATGTAATAGCACAGTGATCAGAAAGTATATTCGGTTCATGTACTCTGAAGCTAGTAAAACATGGCAACAAAACAGGGTTACATATAACATAATCTACCACGCTACACCCAGCGTCCTTTACACAAGTAAAATTACCTAAATATTTATCCTCTCCGACCCTGCCATTCATAATTCTAAGCCCAGTGGATTTACAAAAATTTAAAAGTAACTTTCCACTTTCGTTCACTTTAAAGTCTTTCGAAATTCTGTCATAAATTTGATCTTCAACATAATCTTCCGGCATAAAATCTATATTATGCAAGAACTCGTTTTCAACATAATCCTTCAGTTGTCCTACTCTACTATTTAAGTCCCCCGATATTATAAAATAGCATTGGTTATAAATATTGTATATACAGCACACTTAATTCTATATATATTTCAAGGAAATCCCAAGGTGTTTTTTAAAACAAAAAGGTTGAAGATCGTTAGAGAAAGGACACAACCGTGATGTTGTAGACGTTTTAATTACAGTACACGCTGTAACAAGAAATTCATAGATGTTGAAGTTCCTCTTTGAAAAATTGAGCCAGTTCAGTACTGTATTTAACGTAAAGAGTTTGCAAATTTTGCATCCTACGTTTGCTCACATACTTGAGTCAAACGCATACTCTGTCAATAATGAAACTTTTTTCCGAAAGGAAAGATCTTACGTAGCCATGTACAATTCGATTAACAGCAGCATATTGTACATAAAATATATAGCGGAGTTTCTTTTGCCTTTCAGTATATATTTAAGCTACTGCCTTTTTTATTTTATATACTTTTGCTTTTTGTACGGAGAATAATTGTACAAAGGTAAATAATTAAAACTATATGAACCCGAACTGAATATGAACTGCACACAGTTTTATTTGTGTATGTATTATACCTTGAACGTTAATGGCAATGTTAAGTTTCAGGTTAAAAACCCTTTTCATAGGGAAATAATTGGGGGGAAATACGAGGATATGAGCCATTTTCTAATGTATTCATTTGATCATGCCGAAGCTGCGTACAGTTAATTGCCGTAGGCCTAATATTTGTAATTCGTTAGCCAAGAAATAAAAAAGATCGGACAGGGAAAGTAGCATTCGTGGAGGACAGTCAAACACAAAACACAGAAACAAACACGCAAACAGACAAACAAGAAGGCAAAAGTAATAATAAAGGCAAACAACATCACAAACACAAAAGGGTTGACAATAGGGCTACCGCCTTGGAACGGTCAATGGCAAAGTAGGCAAGATCACGTGTTTAATAGGCAATATTAAGTTCCCTGGCAAACCTTTTTCAAAGGAAAATATTGGGGGGAATATAATCAGAGAGAGATGGGCCTTTATTAGATACATTCGGTGGATCATGCTGACGTTGTTCATTGTTGTAGACTTGATACTCTAAACGTTTAAGGTTATACGTCACAATCAGCTGTTATCTAAAAGTTAACGGACAAACAGACGGACATTCAGATAGACATGCGGACGACAACGCAAAGACATGATACGTCGCTACGGGCTTATAAAAAACAAATACCGTGTAAAACATATCTGCTTTTATTTCGTCTTTGTTAGAAACACGCCAGTTTAAGTCAATCAGGGTATATATAAAGTACGTCAAAAGAATTAAAGAAGCACAGCAGCTGTAAAAACTGTTTCGTTGCATGTTTTATATTAAAGATACATTTCAACGTTATCGCAGAACGAATCAGAATGAGTTTTGTTTGATACGAATTGATTTTTTTCAAATTTGCGACTGTATTTACTTATTTATGTCGCGACTGTTAATGATTCCGATTGTCTGAATGCAGAACATTCCTAAAAATGGCATGAAATGAGAAATTTGCGTTAGAATAATAGATTAATGAATATACATGTTAAAATCAATATAATTCCGCTGGGCTATACTATAATACATAAATTAGAAAATGAGGCAATCCCAACAAAGCATGTCAATATTCCACTCAGGATTTGTCCGAGAAAGTCCTATTTAAGGACGTCAACCGGCGTCATACGTTGATCATTTCGTGCCAAACAATCATCCACGCAAAATGAAAATGAGCATGATATTAATTCCATCACAGGAATACGACTACAATGAGAAATACAAATCAAACTGTAAATATGTACAAACATGTAATAATCAAACAGTAAATATGTACATGCTTGTAATAATCAAACATTAAATATGTACATGCTTGTAATAATCAAACAGTAAATATGTACATGCATGTAATAATCAAACAGTAAATATGTGCATGCATGTAATAATCAAACAGTATATATGTACATGCATGTAATAATCAAACAGTAAATATGTACATACATGTAACAATCAAAAGTAAATATGTACATGCATGCAATAATCAAACAGTAAATATGTACAAACATGTAATAATCAAACAGTAAATATGTGCATGCATGTAATAATCAAACAGTAAATATGTGCATGCATGTAATAATCAAAAAGTAAATATGTACATGCATGTAATAATCAATGGTAAATATGCGCATGCATGTAATAATCAAACAGTAAATATGTACATGCATGTCATAATCAAACAGTAAATATGTACATGCATGTAATAATCAAATAGTAAATATGTACATGCATGTAATAATCAAATAGTAAATATGTGCATGCATGTAATAATCAAAAAGTAAATATGTGCATGCATGTAATAATCAAATAGTAAATATGTACATGCATGTAATAATCAAACAGTAAATATGTATATGCATGTAATAATCAAATAGTAAATATGTACATGCATGTAATAATCAAACAGTAAATATGTACATGCATGTCATAATCAAACAGTAAATATGTACATGCATGTAATAATCAAATAGTAAATATGTACATGCATGTAATAATCAATAGTAAATATGTGCATGCATGTAATAATCAAATACTAAATATGTGCATGTATGTAATAATCAAACAGTACATATGTGCATGCATGTAATAATCAAATAGTAAATATGTGCGTGCATGTAATAATCAAATACTAAATATGTGCATGCATGTAATAATCAAACAGTACATATGTGCATGCATGTAATAATCAAATAGTAAATATGTGCATGCATGTAATACATGTAATAATCAAACAGTATATATGTACATGCATGTAATAATCAAATAGTAAATATGTCCATGCATGTAATAATCAAACAGTAAATATCATGTAATAATCAAACAGTAAATATGTACATGCATGTAATAATCAAATAGTAAATATGTACATGCATGTAATAATCAATAGTAAATATGTACATGCATGTAATAATCAAACTGTAAATATGTACATGCATGTAATAATCAAATAGTAAATATGTACATGCATGTAATAATCAAACTGTAAATATGTACATGCATGTAATAATCAAACAGTAAATATGTACATGCATGTAATAATCAAATACTAAATATGTACATACATGTAATAATCAAACTGTAAATATATACATGCATGTAATAATCAAATAGTAAATATGTGCATGCATGTAATACATGTAATAATCAAACAGTAAATCAAACAGTAATCAAACAGTGTATGTGCACATGCATGTAATAATCAAATAGTAAATATGTCCATGCATGTAATAATCAAACAGTAATCAAACAGTGTATATGTACATGCATGTAATAGTCAAATAGTAAATATGTCCATGCATGTAATAATCAAACAGTAAATATGTACATGCATGTAATAATCAAACAGTAAATATGTACATGCATGTAATAATCAAATAGTAAATAGGCGCATGCATGTAATAATCAAACAGTAAATATGTACATGCATGTAATAATCAATAGTAAATATGCGCATGCATGTAATAATCAAACAGTAAATATGTACATGCATGTAATAATCAAACAGTAAATATGTACATGCATGTAATAATCAAATAGTAAATATGTACATGCATGTAATAATCAAACAGTAAATATGTACATGCATGTAATAATCAAACAGTAAATATGTACACTTCTCAAAACTGCTAACTACACCGCTCACGTTTTGGGTTATATACACTTCTCAAAACTGCTAACTACACCGCTCACGTTTTGGGTTATATATATCGATGGGTTGAATGTTTTTCAATAAAATAAAAAGGAAATACCAATTCAATCATTTTTACATCATTTCATTTTATTTTTTTCATGGGCAATGCTAGAACTAAACCACAATAAGCAATTACAAACGACCCATGTAAACACTAAAGTCACACTTCCACAATAAGCAATTACAAACGACCCATGTAAACACTAAAGTCACACTTTTCCCATATCTACATGTAGATATGGGAAAAGTGTGACTTTAGTGTTTACATGGGTCGTTTGTAATTGCTTATTGTGGTTTATAGATATGGGAAAAGTGTGACTTTAGTGTTTACATGGGTCGTTTGTAATTGCTTATTGTGGTTTAGTTCTAGCATTGCCCATGAAAAAAATAAAATGAAATGATGTAAAAATGATTGAATTGGTATTTCCTTTTTATTTTATTGAAAAACATTCAACCCATCGATATATATAACCCAAAACGTGAGCGGTGTAGTTAGCAGTTTTGAGAAGTGTATATCGATGGGTTGAATGTTTTTCAATAAAATAAAAAGGAAATACCAATTCAATCATTTTTACATCATTTCATTTTATTTTTTTCATGGGCAATGCTAGAACTAAACCACAATAAGCAATTACAAACGACCCATGTAAACACTAAAGTCACACTTTTATGAACAAGAAATGAAAAGTGTGACTTTAGTGTTTACATGGGTCGTTTGTAATTGCTTATTGTGGTTTAGTTCTAGCATTGCCCATGAAAAAAATAAAATGAAATGATGTAAAAATGATTGAATTGGTATTTCCTTTTTATTTTATTGAAAAACATTCAACCCATCGATATATATAACCCAAAACGTAGCGGTGTAGTTAGCAGTTTTGAGAAGTGTACATGCATGTAATAATCAAATAGTAAATATGTACATGCATGTAATAATCAAATAGTAAATATGTACATGCATGTAATAATCTGAGAAGAAAGAAACTAGTCAACTTGGCCTCATCAAAATGTATCCTGTTTCTGAGATATGCTCGTTGTATCAAGGAAATGTCATTGTTTGCACTTGTGTTGGCTATTGTTAGTGTGAAAATATATTCCTCTGATCGCCATTATGTAAAATCATCCTTATGTAAAACCATATGTGTTTTAGCTTCAAACGAAGAATGAACACATTTACTAATGCTGTAGTCATCAATGGATTTTAACCAGTATCTATTAGCATGTAACGAACGTTTATATTAAGATCTTGTAATTTTCACATGAACATGTTTCCAATCAGTGTTTATTTTGATATCCTCGATGTGTGAATCTGTTACATAATGTAGATTTAAACGGTTTCCGAAAATTGTGTTTTAACAGGTGTTTGTGTCATTCGAGCGGAGCCTTGTCATATGATGTATATATTGAAGGAGTTTTTGCCAGAGTGTATAAACAAGTGTTTATCGAGATTTCCCCTTTGTGGGTAAACCTTGTCACGAACAGTTTTAACCAGAGTGGATTAACATTTGTTTATCGAGATGGCCACGTTGGATGAATGCCTCGTCACATACTGTACAGGTAAACAGCTTCTCCCAGTATATATGCTCAAGTGTTTATCGAGTTCTGTTCTTTGTGTGATTGCCTTGTCACATACTGTACACTTAACCGTTTCTCTCCAGTGTGAATACTGATGTGTTTATCGAGTACTGCTCTTTGTGTAAATGCTTTGTGACATACTGTACACTTAAACCGTTTCTCCCCAGTGTGTATACACATGTGTTTATCGAGTACTGCTCTTTGTGTGAATGCCTTGTCACATATTGTAAACTTCGACCGTTTCTCCTCAGTGTGTATACGCATGTGTTTATAGAGTGTGTATAAGCATGTGTTTAACGAGTGATGCTTTTTCTATGAATGACTGGTTGCATACTGTACACGTATGCGGCCTCTCACCAGTATGTATATGCATGTGGGTACTAAGATTACCTGATTGTGTGAATGCCTTGTCACAAATTGTACACGCAAAAGGTCGCTCTCCAGTGTGTATACGCATATGCATATTTAGATGGCTTTTTCCTGCGAACGACGTGTTACATACTGTACACGTAAACGGCTTCCTGCCAGTATGTACTGACATGTGGACACTGAGATAACTGCTTTGCGTGAATGACATGTTACACAGTGTACAAGTGTATGGCCTCTCGCCAGTGTGAATACGCATGTGTGTTTTGATAGTAGCTCTTTGTGTAAATGACTTGTTACAGATGGTACACATAAAGGGCTTTTTGCCAGTGTGTATATTCCTGTGTCTTTTGAGATTACCACTGATTGTGAATGCCTTTTGGCATATTGTACACGTAAAGCGCTTCTCACCATTGTGAATACGCACGTGTTTACTTAGTGTGTTTGCTTGTGGGAATGACGTGTTACATATTGTACACGTATACGTCCTCTCGCCGGTGTGTATACGCATGTGTGTAGTTAGACGATTTTTTTGTGCAAATGATTTGTCACATTCTGTACAAGTAAATGACTTTTCACCGGTGTGTATACGTTTGTGGTTATTGAGAGAACTTTCATGTGTAAATGACGCGTTACATAATGTACATATACATGGCCTCTCACCAGAGTGAATACGCATGTGTGTATGAAGATTTCTTTTTTCTGCGAATGACTTATTACAAACTGAACACGTAAACGGCCTCTCTCCAGTGTGAATACGAATGTGTTTTCTTAGATGTATTCCTTCTGTGAATGCCTCGTTGCATAATTTACACGTAAAACGCTTCTCCCCAGTGTGTATACGCATGTGTCTCCTGAGAGTACCTGCTAGTGCAAATGACGTTTCACATTCTGTACACGTAAATGGTCTCTCGCCAGAGTGTATATGCCTATGTTGTTTTAAATGTGATCCAGTTTTGAACGTTTTATTGCACACCTGGCATTTAAATATTTTCTCATCACTTCTACTTCGAGCCGGCGTCTTCAAATTTTCTGATTGGGCACATGACGTCTCATATTCTTGGCGTGTAGACGAATTCATGTTAAAGGGCAGCATACTACTACGTGTATGTATAAAAATGTTGCTTGTTTATATATCCACAGACTGTTTTCACATGTATTTGTAGTAATGGCAGTAGTATTGACACGCAGCGTAATCGCTGTGTTGACCTAATACTGATCACACCTGAAACGGGTGTTGAATCCTCATAGAATGCGTCTTGTTTTTTCTTTAACAATGACGCTGTTCTTGTTAGTATACTGCTGATCTTCGACTTCGTTTATTATCACCACCTGAAAGAAGAAGAATGGCACCTTAGTTGCGATTACAATGACAAGTTGCCCGCCCAATATAGTAGGACATAACAGCCTATCAACTTTAATTAAGGACATATTCAAGCCTATTGTATTCGGAGGAGAACAATTGTATGGGTAACTGTAGATAATTGTTAGCGAAACAATTGCATGAGAAAATGGTGGTATTCCAATTTGTTTCAGTTGATGAGACGCTCCGAATACAGATTTTGTATGAAGACAACATATTGAAGCATGAAGATGTTTAATTAGTTGCGTTTTGGTGTGGTTGTTCTAAATACTAAATAACAATGAATTATCAACAAAGTTTTCCATTTGGTATAGCTTATTTGGTAATTTGCTTTTTCCTTCTTCATGAAGGTAAAGCTTGAACTATTGTATACTACTCTAGATACATGTATTGTTCGATATACCAACGTTTATTCAAAGAGACAACTTTCATCGGGCCTCATTTTATCTGCCCAAGATAATCGGTCACGTAGCATGCAAGCAGTAAATAAGCAAGTTTTCCATGCCTTTTCAATGATCATATAGTGTTGGGAAATAGCACCATAAGGTAAATAGACCTGAAGACGGACACAAGTGTAGGTTTTTGTTAAATGTTGTTTTACGTCATTTACATAAATGACCAATACTATAACATAATTTATGAGGAAATGCTCTTTCCACACAAACACTGTCTACTGCATCCAACTACCACTACAGTGTGCTTGTCTGTGACATGAAAATCTCTGTTTCAAATTCAGCAGTATAGTTAATAATGGATTCACAGATTGTCGGTATAAATGCGAATCAACTCTTATAATGTTTGATAAACAAGAAAGCATGGAAAATATTTCTATTGGCTACAACTTTCTCATTTCTTGATATTTCTTCATGAAACTTTCAATATAATTATACTCTTCATGATAACATCGACATGACCATATTAAAGTATAAAGGTGAAGGTCAGACTGAAGGCCATTATATGGGTTAAATACTAACTTTTTTTTCCACGAAAACTTACACCAGTTTGTCAAGGTCATTTATGTCGGTTTAAAACACTTTGTTATACTGACAAAGCGCTGACCGGTGACACACGTATTCCACTGAACACCCATCTAGTTTAAATGTTATTATTACTTTCCATCAAATGTTATTATTTATTTAAACTAACCAGCAAAAGAATTAGCAACCACGAATAGGTTAATATTTGTATAGAATCCCCCCTCACCACCACCACACACATAGAACTATCACAGCCGTTATTTTTTATTGCTTTTTTCTGTGTTTTTTTTCTGTTGTTTTGTTGTTGTTGTTTTTAATTTCCCATAAAATATAAGCGAATACATTATATTTGTTATTCCTATTATATTTAACAATGTAAAAACTAACACCATGTCATGTTTATTATTACAAGAACGTTTGTATTGTATACTCTTGTACCATCTGTGATTTGAGTTTAACGTGATGTTCTGTTCTGTTCTTTACAAAAATATCTAAGTATTCTAAACATTATCCCCAAATATATCATACAGAGCCTAGCGTTAGAGCGTGGTCTGAATGATATACTTCTGTTATATATGTGCAAGGTTAGAGCGTGATCTGAATGATATGCTTATGTTATATATGTGCAAGTTGCAATTATTACCTTAAACAAATGTTATATTAATTTGACAACATAGTAACCTTATTTAGATTATTGTTTTTCAATTATTAGAACAATTGCCACAGCCAATAAGCATGAATATTCTTTCAAGAAACTAGCAAGTAATAAAAAGTATACACTGATAAAATTGTACATACCTGGGAAAAACAGGAGACGATATAAAGATTACGAATATGTATTTATTGTTGCACAGGCAAAGTAGATGTGTGCATGTACACATATCCTCTTGAAATTTATACCATGCATGGCTTCCAAAGGTGATTATCATTGTAAAACATAACTTCAGTCTAATAACTAGGCAATACTGAGACCTTGTTCCTACTATATGTCATTCAAAGTGTACATTATCAGTCTACTAACTAGGCAATACTGAGACATTGTTTCTACTATATGTCATTCAAAGTGTACATTATCAGTCTACTAACTAGGCAATACTGAGACATTGTTTCTACTATATGTCATTCAAAGTGTACATTATCAGTCTACTAACTAGGCAATACTGAGACATTGTTTCTACTATATGTCATTCAAAGTGTACATTATCAGTCTACTAACTAGGCAATACTGAGACATTGTTTCTACTATATGTCATACAACGTGTACATTATCAGTCTACTAACTAGGCAATACTGAGACATTGTTTCTACTATATGTCATACAACGTGTGCATTATCAGTCCACTAACTAGGCAATACTGAGACATTGTTTCTACTATATGTCATACAACGTGTGCATTATCAGTTTATTAACTAGGCAATACTGAGACATTGTTTCTGCTATATGTCCATTCAAAGTGTACATTATCAGCCCACTACTAGGCAATACTGAGACATTGTTTCTACTATATGTCATTCAAATTGTACATTATCAGTCTACTAACTAGGCAATACTGAGACATTGTTTCTACTATATGTCATACATTGTGTGCATTATCAGTCTACTAACTAGCAATACTGAGACATTGTTTCTACTATATGTCATACAAAGTGTACATTATCAGTCTACTAACTAGGCAATACTGAGACATTGTTTCTACTATATGTCATACATTGTGTGCATTATCAGTCCACTTACTAGGCAATACTGAGACATTGTTTCTACTATATGTCATACATTGTGTGCATTATTAGTTTACTACCTAGACACTACTGAGACAGTTAAGCAACTGAATTTACTTAGCTGATTTATTTCCATTCGATAATAAATATAGCGTCTTTTTAATTATAAAAAGGCAAACATAGTAATATTTTTATTAAAATCATGAATCAACATCTACACTCAGACCTTTATTACTTTGTGACACATACTGTAACATGTATTTCCTTTTCAACTACAACTTACAGAACATAGACAACATGGTAAGAGTTAATGTAATAAAGAAGACAACTTACTCTTCGAAAACATTCAATGAAAATGAACGTAAACAATGCATAAATTGGTTATATAGTGATTGCCTAAGCTTACACACAGGATATGATGTAATATTCGGAAGTGTCGCTCATTAACGAGTATGTTCCGTTAATTGACACTGGAGCCTATTGTAATTGAGACTTCCTTTCTTTGTTAACTATTTGTAATTAGTTTCACTCATGATTGATCTATGTATGTATGTATACAATTATATGAACCTAGTGTGCAAAATTATGTTTTTGTTGTTTGTTTGTCAAGTTTGTTTATTCTGTCACGAATATGTTTGTATATTGTATATGATGATAAACTTGTAAAGTTTAAATCAATAAAAATATCTGTCTGTCTGTCTATGTATCATCTTTATTTCCTCCAAATGAATGAAGATTACAAATGTTTACATAATTGAATATGAAACACAATATATACAAGGAAACATTAAAGCATAAATCAAAATCACACCGATTAGTGTTACTTTTAGTAATTGATAAGAATAAACATACTACTCAAAATTACTATAGTAGCCTAAATATAGAAGATTTTATTCATAAATCAATAGGCCATAGGCCCGTGAGATACTACAAATGCATATATACATAGAACATATGACATAGCAATAAACACATTTACAGTTCTAAGTATTTACATTAACATTTTTCTGCTATAAATATATTATATTATTTGTATTCCTAATTAATAGAAATAACGGAGAAGGTGATACTGTTGTGATGTTACAACGTATTGCAAACATTTCGAACAGAATTAATATAACAATCCCAAGGTGGTAGTGCCTCACAAATGCAGCAGAATTGGTTATTTGGTCTGTCCATACCTAACGCGCTCACTGCATCCGTACGGCACCGCATGGGTAATTAACGGCTGTAAATAGTATTTATGTTAGCTATAGTTGCAAACTAATGACACCATTCAAAATAAGTTTAATATAAAAACAACTGTAGTTATAACACTTTAAAGTTGGAAATGTAATTACCTACATATTTACAATTATATACGACTTAAATAACATGCATATATGATAAATAAAACAAAGTTACATTAATTGGATGTCAAATATGGATCAAGAAGATTTTAAATATATACACACTTTCCTGCAACTGTTTCGCATAATATAGTTCGTTTGAAGAATTAATTACTCTATGGTCATCAAAACAAATTCAGCAAGTCTTTGAACGATACAATGTGTTCGTAATCTGTCGCATACAAATGTTTAAGGTATGTTGCATTTAGTACCATGTAATCTGGGTACGTTTCAGTTTGTAACATTCTGCTTAACTGTTCATCTATCGAGCCGAGCATATATAACGTTAATTGTTCATAGTCTGATGCATTTAATATATCGTTCAAAGACTTGCTGAATTTGTTTTGATGATCATAGAGTAATTAATTCTTCAAAATACGGAAACAAAACCTTCACAGTGTCTAGATCACTGTTTACGCGGACGCGATACCTTCAGAGACGGCAGCCGCATTTCGATTGAGTAAGCCTGTTCCACTATTCGCCAGCTGATAAACTCCAAGCCATAACGATAGTGTGCATTGATGGTAACACTAGTATGTTATAGTTTTATTATACATGAAAAAAAATGTCTAACCGTATATGGACGTATCACTGTTTATATATTACACACCCGACAGCTAGACCAGAAAGGTACCAGTATAAACTGAACAGCTTTTAATTTGGTACATAGTTTGAACTTCCTTTTCTAAAGATATTTCACTTTTAAAAATAATAGATCGCGGACATGATTTTTGAGATATCTTAAGGTAAGTATATGACTTATTCGATACAAATAGTGGAATGCATATTACTTTTACTGACTTAAAGAGCCTCAGAAAAAAACAGTCAGATTTATTGGGAAAAAGGAGACATTTCGAAACAAAAAGTATTTCCTACGAACATATAATTTTTCCGTTAGCATATATCATGTACTTCAAGATAATGAAATAAAACAAGCTTGTCACTGTACTTGATGTTGGATCAAAAAAGAACACATTTTGTAAAAATTCTACATACACCCATTTTTATGTAAATAGTACACACTCATCAGGTGAGTAATAGTTCAGTTTTCCGCAGACGGGTTTCGGTGGGGACATCCGTGTCCCATGGACACATTTCTAGTACTTGTCTAGGGATGTTAGGTTGCCCTATTTATACACTGTGCCTACGGTAAATAAGAACAAAATGTGTCCGTGTACAAATAGAATATAAATTAATGTCAATCAGTTATTTTGAAACTAAATAAATTAGGGTTTCCGTAAAACGGATTACCTCCATGGTCGAGAGTTTTACAACGTTGCGGTGTTAACCTTCTCGTCTCTCACCGCTGCGTATTTAAATAGCACTGGGAGCTCAATTTGTAAGTGAGAAAAATTCGATTCTTACAGTACTGGTCTACCCCGGACAACTGGGGTGGTATCGGCCGTCATATATGGCCTAAAAGGTGCTAAAACATCAAACAAGCACACCTTAAAAAGCATGAACATATTCCTTAAAAATATCAATATAAGAACAAGATTACAAGGTGTAAATTAATGCAGCGGATGTTTTGTAAAAAAACTAGCCATCTTTTTTTTTTCTATATTGTCAAAATCATTGAATAGGTACGACGGCAGTGTGATTCTGTCTGATAGAAAATTCATCATAGGTTTAAACTGACACCTGGTATATAGAGAATATTATGTCATTGCCTTTTACTATCAAGTTTATTAGGCGAGGCTTAGAAAACGAATAATGGCGAGGCGCTGCCGAGTTATTCTTCGTTTTCGTTCCGAGCCTAATAAACTTGATAGTAAAAGGCACTGACATAATATTATATTTATCATGTAGATTATCCAGATTACTATTATTACCTATTTCTCAGAATGTTACGCTTATCGAGGACGCGGCCATGTTGTTGTTATTTGTTTGTTTTATGACCTCAGGCAACGTTACGTGCATGACGTCAGATAACGTTACGTACAATAAACGCCGAGGGATTCCGCATTGATTTGCTCTATTGGTCAACTTGCCTAATAAAGCAAAATGTATTGGGTCACCCCTTTATTAGGCAGAAAAGTGCATATCTGCATGATAAAGATATTAAATAATACAAGTAAGATCCCCTCAAACACTGTGTGAATGCTATATTCCCCGGTCGAGTCTCATGATACCAGTATGGGCCAGCAACACATACATTTACATAGGCGTCTTGCCCCTTATTAACTCCGAATAGGCGCCTGTATGCCGAAAGTGCCGAGTGTAGTCGTGGATGGCTATTAGATACTGGTGCAGTCTAAAAAAACAGCAATAAACCTATTACGTGAATTTGTTTAAAAATATATGCAGAAATCGTGTTCTTAGTTCAGAGTAAAACGGGCACACAAGAAGAAAATGGTACTCATTCTCAATAACTCGCATATTGCAAAAAATGCAAACCCTTTCATTGCGTTCAATATTATTATGTCTACCTGTTTCGATAGCAAGTGCATGTGCAGATATTCTAAATTTCGTTAAAGCATTTCGGAATTTTGGAGTAGTAATTGTACTTAAATACTGTTCATAGTTAAAATTAAATTTAAATCTACTATATGACAATAGTCTGCTAGAATTATTGATAGATCCAAACCAAGATTGCTCGTATTGATCTGAAATTCTGAGTTTAATTTGATCGTAAGGGATATCGATCGTTAGTTGACTATGCCAAACATCCGAAAACCTAAGATTTTCTAATTCTCTCTTAATGTGCCAGGCCCAGTTCATGCGATTAAACCTGTGATTATTATTGTGTTCGCATTCTTGTTTTATCATGATGTAAGTTTTATAAATCAAGGAATCGCGTTTGGTAAGCACTTTAACCCAGTATTTAAGCATTCTCAGTTTCCTGTATATTTTTAAAGGGTAACGACCTAGCTCACCGTATAAACCTTCTAAATTTGTCGATTTTCTGACACACAAGATATTTCTGCAAAATTTATTATGAACAATTTCTATGTTAGGAGCTTCATGGAACCCCCACACTTCACATGCATAATTTAAAAAAGACCCAACAAGAGAGTCAAATAATGTACACTTCTCATTGATTGGGATTGTTATTTGATTAAATACATTATATAATTTATGTAATGAGTATGATGCATGCTGAGCTAAATTCTGTTGGGTTCTTGCCCAGTTATCGTTTTTGAAAAATTCCATTCCTAAATATTTAAATGATGAAACTATTTCTAACTGAATTCCATTCAAAACAAATGCAGGGTCTGCCATTTTCGAAGATCATTATTTTTGTCTTACTTCTGTTAATTTTAAGTCCCCAAACATTACAATAATTTTGCAGGTCATTTAACATACTCTGTAAAGATTCTACCGATTGAGAAAAGATCACTGAATCGTCTGCGTATAATAAAATGAATACCTTTAGTTCGTCTATACTAAATATATCACTGCTATCTGTGTTGATACTATTAGATAGATAATTAATGAAAAACATGAACATTATCGGAGACAATGGGTCCCCTTGTTTTAAACCGTTATTTGAAACGAAAAGTTCAGATATAGTATTTTTATATTTGATTGAACATTTGACCGAAGAATATATTGACTGTAGTGTTTTCAACATTCTCGGGCTTACATTTTCTTGAGTAAGTTTATGCCACAATAAATACCTATCGACGGTGTCAAAAACTTTTTCGAAGTCTATAAAAGCACAATAAAGCTTTTTCCCTTTTGTATTGAAAACCTTTGCAATTATTGATTAAAACATAAAAATATTATCTACTGTAGATTTAGCTTTTTGAAATCCAAATTGGTTATCGTCAATTTTATCATGCAATTCTGACCACTTTTTTATGCGGTTTAATAAACCATGTGAACATATTTTGGCAGCATATTTATAAGTGTTATTCCTCTATAATTATTTGGGGAGTCAATATCACCCTTATTTTTGAATAGAGGTATAATCATTCCTTCACCCCATGATTTCGGGTTCTCCCCATTCAAAAATATTTTGTTAAAAAGCTTAACAATAAATGGTAAAATAATAGTTCTTGACAATTTAAAGACTTCAGCTAAAAGAGTGTCAATTCCAGCTGATTTTTTATTTTTCAAAGACATATCTATTACTAAACTTATTTCATCGTACGTTATTTCCCCGTCTAGGTCTGCGTCTATAAAGTCGGATTGATTATCGTTCGTGTTATTAACGAAGTCCGGTAAGTCATTTCCAACTTGAAAGATGGCTTTAAAATGAGTGTATATGAAATATTGCCGTTTTGTAACATAAACCATATAAACTCATAACCTTTATTTGAACTTATATTAATATAGGTAACCTTTGCCAAAACGTAGCTTCCTTTAAAATAATTCTAACATAATTTAAAACTGATTTAAATTATTTTCTTTCAATACTTTAATATTTAGTTTCAGTTAACATTTTCATATATATATGGGTTGGAATTTCTACCTTATATTTATACTTTAATAACTGTATTATTTATGTAGTGCTTATTTACTTTTTCGAAATAACTATCATTTAACAATTTAACACCTAACAATACAGACAACGGTGACAAGACAGTGACGGTACACCATATTTGATTGCAGGACCTACTTATCATGCTTATCTCACCTGATAAAATGTACATGTGTTTACCTGTGTAATTATTGCATTTCATACATGGGGATTATATAGACTTTAGAAATTTAGACTTTCTGTGTACATGTGGCAGTAAATACACAAAATTTACATATTCGCCCTACATGGACTTTAATGAACACTTTCAGCGATATATTTATTTTTTTACTTTGTGGAAACGGAAAACTGACTTTCTCGCATAAAAATTGCCTATATTTTGTAGTGTACAACAAATTCTAAATGTGTTTTTTTTCATTCTAAATCCAATGCTATAATATGAAAACATTAATACTTATGGTTTTATAGAACTAAAGATAGTATTTCAACCCTTTAATGCCTGAAACATCATTCGAGTTTTCAGGGTTATTCTTTTCATTTTTCAACATGGAAGCCATGTTGGATATACCTTAACCACATACAGTGGCATATACCCACTCTATTCATTATTGTTCAACATGCACTAACCTCTTAAATGAGTATCTAGATTCAAAACAATAGTTAAATCCAACACACATTTCCTTTTTCTTATGAAATATAATATCCGAACACAAAACACTCGACCTTAGAATGAACGCAACACAGACGAGACTGACATAACGTAACCTATTATATCAAGGTCAAAGTGACCATTCAAAACTGTTAGGCACGTTCGTCACGTGCCACTTAACTCTGTTTAGAACTTAGATATCTCCGCCCTATTGTTGATGTCGGAGTACATTGACAATAGTTTATATAACACATAGCTGCACGTGCTTTATACACGTGCTGTTGTTTGTCGGAGGTATCGTTCTGGTTTGATTGGTTGAAATGAATAAATGATTGACCACTGGCGACATGTTAATTAGGCCTGCTACAATAAGTACTGTCTGTTTCATAACAAAACCTGCCCCGAAAAAGGTCAATACATGTCACTACTAGTTCACGGTACATTTCGACCCGTTTTATTTAAACTAACCAGCAAAAGAATTAGCAACCACGAATAGGTTAACATTTGTAAAGAACCACCCCGCACCACCTCCACACACATATAATTATAACAGCCGTTATTTTTTATTGTTTTTTTCTGTTGATTTTTTTGTGTGTTTTTTGTTGTTGTTTTTTTATTTTCCCATAAAATATAAGTGATTGCATTATATTTGTTATTCCTATTATATTTAACAATGTAAAAACTAACACCATGTCATGTGTATTATTACAAGAACGTTTGTATTGTATACTCTTGTATCACCTGTGATTTGAGTTTAATAAAGTGATGTTCTGTTCTGTTCTTTACAAAAATATCTAAGTATTCTAAACATTATCCCCAAAAATATCATACAGAGCCTAGCGTTAGAGCGTGGTCCGAATGATATACTTCTGTTATATATGTGCAAGTTACAATTATTGCCTTAAACGAATGTTATATTTGACAACATATTAACCTTATTTAGATTATTTTGTTCAATTATTACTACAAATGCCACAGAAAATAAGCATGAATATTCTTTCAAGAAACTAGCAAGTAATAAAAAATATACACTGATAAAATTGTACATACCTGGAAAAAACAGGAGACAATATAAAGATTACGAATATGTATTTATTGTTGCACAGGCAAAGTATATGTGTGCATGTACACATATTCTCTTGAAATGTATACCATGCATGGCTTCCAAAGGTGATTATCATTGTAAAAAATAACTTCAGTCTAATAACTAGGCAATACTGAGACATTGTTCCTACTATATGTCATTCAAAGTGTACATTATCAGTCTACTAACTAGGCAATACTGAGACATTGTTTCTACTATATGTCATACAATGTGTGCATTATCAGTCCACTAACTAGGCAATACTGAGACATTGTTTCTACTATATGTCATTCAAAGTGTACATTATCAGTCTACTAACTAGGCAATACTGAGACATTGTTCCTACTATATGTCATACATTGTGTGCACTATCAGTCTACTAACTAGGCAATACTGAGACATTGTTTCTACTATATGTCATTCAAAGTGTACATTATCAGTCTACTAACTAGGCAATACTGAGACATTGTTCCTACTATATGTCATACATTGTGTGCATTATCAGTCTACTAACTAGGCAATACTGAGACATTGTTTCTACTATATGTCATTCAAAGTGTACATTATCAGTCTACTAACTAGGCAATACTGAGACATTGTTTCTACTATATGTCATACAACGTGTGCATTATCAGTCTACTAACTAGGCAATACTGAGACATTGTTCCTACTATATGTCATACAATGTGTGCATTATCAGTCCACTAACTAGGCAATACTGATACATTGTTTCTACTATATGCCATACAAGGTGTACATTATCAGTCTACTAACTAGGCAATACTGAGACATTGTTTCTACTATATATCATACAACGTGTGCATTATCAGTCTACTAACTAGGCAATACTGAGACATTGTTTCTACTATATGTCATACATTGTGTGCATTATCAGTCCACTAACTAGGCAATACTGATACATTGTTTCTACTATATGTCATTCAAAGTGTACATTATCAGTCTACTATATATAACTTTATAACTTTATTGCCTCCATTTTCTGGAGATTTACATGATATATGGTTATAGGCATACATGTACAAGTGCAAACTATTTAGAAAAGAAGAAAATGATAGAAAATATTTACAAGATGGCATGGTATATATATATATATTACTCATCACACGAAAACGGATTCTCGGGACAGCATATACTAGTACTCTATGTCTAATAAAGAAGCCTGTTGTCAGTCTGCCTTAAAAAGCAGGCTGATCCCAAACGTCGATCGGTCCCGAAGATCAGTTTTCCTGTGAATTAATATCAGTTGCATGATATATCAACCATAGTTATTTTCCCAGTAAGAGTCGGCATGCGGACAGGTAAAAGTTTCTCCGAATTTACTTAGCTGATTTATTTCCATTCGATAATAAATATAGCGTCTTTTTAATTATAAAAAGGCAAACATAGTAATATGTTTATTAAAATCATGAATCAACATCTACACTCAGACCTTTATTACTTTGTGACATATACTGTAACATGTATTTCCTTTTCAACTACAACTTACAGAACATAGACAACATGGTAAGAGTTAATGTAATAAAGAAGACAACTTACTCTTCGAAAACATTCAATGAAAATGAACGTAAACAATGCATAAATGGCTTATATAGTGATTGCCTAAGCTTACACACAGGATATGATGTAATATTCGGAAGTGTCGCTCATTAACGAGTATGTTCCGTTAATTGACACTGGAGCCTATTGTAATTGAGACTTCCTTTCTTTGTTAATTATTTGTAATTAGTTTAACTCATGATTGATCTATGTATGTATGTATACAATTATATGAACCTAGTGTGCAAAATTATGTTTTTGTTGTTTGTTTGTTTTGTTTATTCTGTCACGAATATGTTTGTATATTGTATATGATGATAAACTTGTAAAGTTTAAATCAATAAAAATATCTGTCTGTCTGTCTATGTATCATCTTTATTTCCTCCAAATGAATGAAGATTACAAATGTTTACATAATTGAATATGAAACAATATATACAAGGAAACATTAAAGATCAATCAAAATCCCACCGATTAGTAATGATTTTAGTTATTGATAAGAATAAACATACTACTCAAAATTACTATAGTAGCCTAAATATATACACACTTTCCTGCAACTGTTTGGCATAATATAGTTCATTTACGACGCATACAAATGTTTAATGTATGTTGCATTTAGTACCATGTAATCTGGGTACGTTTCAGTTTGTAACACTCTGCTTAACTGTTCATCTATCGAGCCGAGCATATATAACGTTAATTGTTCATAGTCTGATGCATTTAATATATCGTTCAAAGACTTGCTGAATTTGTTTTGATGATCATAGAGTAATTAATTCTTCAAAATACGGAAACAAAACCTTCACAGTGTCTAGATCACTGTTTACGCGGACGCGATACCTTCAGAGACGAAAGCCGCATTTCGATTGAGTAAGCCTGTTCCACTATTCGCCAGCTGATAAACTCCAAGCCATAACGATAGTGTGCATTGATGGTAACACTAGTATGTTATAGTTTTATTATACATGGAAAAAAAATGTCTAACCGTATATGTACGTATCACTGTTTATATATTACACACCCGACAGCTAGACCAGAAAGGTACCAGTATAAACTGAACAGCTTTTAATTTGGTACATAGTTTGAACTTCCTTTTCTAAAGATATTTCACTTTTAAAAATAATAGATCGCGGACTTGATTTTTGAGATATCTTAAGGTAAGTATATGACTTATTCGATACAAAGAGTGGAATGCATATTACTTTTACTGACTTAAAGAGCCTCAGGAAAAAACAGTCAGATTTTTTGGGAAAAAAGAGACATTTCGAAACAAAAAGTATTTCCTACGAACACATAATTTTTCCGTTAGCATATATCATGTACTTCAAGATAATGAAATAAAACAAACTTGTCACTGTACTTGATGTTGGAGCAAAAAAGAACACATTTTGTAAAAATTCTACATACACCCATTTTTATGTAAATAGTACACACTCATCAGGTGAGTAATAGTTCAGTTTTCCGCAGACGGGTTTCGGTGGGGACATCCGTGTCCCATGGACACATTTCTAGTACTTGTCTAAGTGAGTTATGGGGATGTTAGGTTGCCCTATTTATACACTGTGCCTACGGTAAATAAGAACAAAATGTGTCCGTGTACAAATAGAATATAAATTAATGTCAATCAGTTATTTTGAAACTAAATAAATTAGGGTTTCCGTAAAACGGATTACCTCCATGGTCGAGAGTTTTACAACGTTGCGGTGTTAACCTTCTCGTCTCTCACCGCTGCGTATTCAAATAGCACTGGGAGCTCAATTTGTAAGTGAGAAAAATTCGATTCTTACAGTACTGGTCTACCCTGGACAACTGGGGTGGTATCGGCCGTCATATATGGCCTAAAATGTGCTAAAACATCAAACAAGCACACCTTAAAAGCATGAAAATATTCCTTAAAAATATCAATATAAGAACAAGATTACAAGGTGTAAATTAATGCAGCGGATGTTTTGTAAAAAAACTAGCCATCTTTTTTTTTTATATATTGTCACAATCATTGAATAGGTACCACGGCAGTGTGATTCTGTCTGATAGAAAATTCATCATAGGTTTAAACTGACACCTGGTATATAGAGAATATTATGTCATTGCCTTTTACTATCAAGTTTATTAAACGAGGCTTAGAAAACGAATAATGGCGAGGCGCTGCCGAGCTATTCTTCGTTTTCGTTCCGAGCCTAATAAACTTGATAGTAAAAGTCACTGACATAATATTATATTTATCATGTAGATTATCCAGATTACTATTATTACCTATTTCTCAGAATGTTACGCTTAACGAGGACGCCGCCATGTTGTTGTTATTTGTTTGTTTTATGACCTCAGGCAACGTTACGTGCATGACGTCAGATAACGTTACGTACAATAAACGCCGAGGGATTCCGCATTGATTTGCTCTATTGGTCAACTTGCCTAATAAAGCAAAATGTATTGGGTCACCCCTTTATTAGGCAGAAAAGTGCATATCTGCATGATAAAGATATTAAATAATACAAGTAAGATCCCCTCAAACACTGTGTGGGTGCTATATTCCCCGGTCGAGTCTCGTGATACCAGTATGGGCCAGCAACACATACATTTACATAGGCGTCTTGCCCCTTATTAACTCCGAATAGGCGCCTGTATGCCGAAAGTGCCGAGTGTAGTCGTGGATGGCTATTAGATACTGGTGCAGTCTAAAAAAAACAGCAATAAACCTATAACGTGAATTTGTTTAAAAATATATGCTTGCAAGTGCTTTCAAACATACTTTCATGATTATAGTTGGTGTGAGGTTAGGGGAGGGAATGGGGGCGCAACGATTAAAATATCAGTTCTGATTCGACCCCTCAACTCCCACATGTGAGAGGTCGCCCACCAGTGCCCGCTCCATCGAATACGCGCCTGTAGATCTTGCAGGTACAGTCGAGTCAAAAACGCATTCAGTTAAATAATTTGCGTGTAATTTTGATAAAGAAACAACATGCTTTTCGTTACATGCAGCAAAATTCTCGAACTCTGTGAACAATTACAATCTACGAGTATCTCTTTGTATTTTATTGCAAAAATTGTTGTCATTATAAACATATTCTAAAAATGGCATCTCTTGGAGTTATTCCCCATCGCTTCGATTTTTTTAAATTTTAAACTGGCGGAACTCGGTATTTCCCGCGCAGTAAAGTTTATACAACTCGATACAGCTGAAAATCACGAAAATTAAAGAGGAACTGAAATTTCATCATGTTATGTGTTTTTAAAAATCCAAAATGACGTTCATTTCATTTCTTTTTTGACGTTGCCGAAACATAACGTACTACTTTCCGTTGTCATGCGTTATATACTTAAAGAGAATGTAGTGCCACAACCAAAAAAACTCTATTACTGAAAGTTCTGAAAAACTTAGAAAAAGGTGAAAGAATTATCAAAATCGGATGATAAACGAAAAAGATATGACCATTTAAAGGTTATTCTAAAACAAATATGGGAGTCGCCATTTTTAGAACTATGACGGCATAGTTCCATATTACCATATATGGAATATTGATAAATATCATTTAAAACGAAGAAAATCACTGCAAATGAATGATTTTTTTTTACTGGTGATATAAATCATTATTGCCATTAAGTATTACATATTTTTCATACAGTTGATGTCATTTTTTCCCTATAAATCAGTAAATTTTCACATTTATAAATATTCTATATATGGTCATTTAGAACCGTGATGTCATAGCTCTCAAAATGGCCGCTTCCATATCCGTTTTAACAGAAACTTCAAATGATCATATCTTCTTTGTTTATCATCCGATTTTGATAATTCTTTCACCATTATTGGGGCCTTATTCAAGTATTTCAGAACTCTCAATAATAAAGATGGTTTGGCTGTGGCGCTACATTCCCTTTAAGAGATGCAGGAAAATATCAAGGCTGCGCCTCTACTGTAAGACACGTATTCTCTCTTGTTGGTGAACACATATATAGTAAAGGAAACTCTGTATTGATAATCAAACATCTTGACGTGCATCAAATATCTTGCAGTGCATTTAACTTAAAACTATACATTTATTATTTCAGATCATAGTATTTAGGTCTCATATTAATATTCCGCTAGTTTTGTGTGAATCTGCGTGTCAGATGAACGTTCATAAACGAAAACAAGCGTTACGTCATATAACGCGGGCGTCAAATACAAACAACGTATTCGGAAAGAAATGGTCCTGGCATGTATTCGGTCATTAGCTGGACCCCGTATGTTCACGGTGGTTTCACGACGGTTACACGGCGAGTTTTTTGTGGGGTGCGGAAGTGCGTAAGGGTCGAATAAATTTTACTAAAAGTACACACTAAATCGAGCAACCCTGAAATGGAGCCTTCAAGGACCAGTCAACCAAAACACGCATAGATATACTAATTACAGGGATAAATAAAAGGCAAGGTTTATGACATAACGAATAAAGGGTTGGCAATAGGACAACCGACTTGGAACGGAGGCCGGAAACGGACAGCGGCTATAAAAATGTAACCAGGTTCTAGGGTTCAAACTCCACTCTTCTCCGATTGTCAGCCCAATAAAACGTGACTGTAAGTAAAGAAATATCCGCCATACTAAAGCGGATTATGACATGCACAAGAGCAGACAGGGATTCAGGCTTTTATTTTACAGGGAAGGGCGGAACTAGTAAGCGGCGGTGTAATAATGACCTGGGGCATGCACACACCCCGAATGTTTGGTCATCTGCATGCACATTGTGCGGTATTACTCTACTAACTAGGCAACGCTGAGACATTTTTTCTACTATATGTCATACAATGTGTTCATTATCAGTCTACTAACTAGGCAATACTGAGGCATTTTTTCTACTGTATGTCATATAATATGTTCATTATCAGTCTACTAATTAGGCAATACTGAGATATTGTTTCAAATATATGTCATGCAATTTTTTCTTGATCTGACAAGAGTCCCATCCCAGATCTCCCCTCGATGAAACGTTTGAACAATATTTGGTTACCCCTAAAAAATATCTTCCCGCCTTATTTAAGACTGTTTCAATTACATTATATTGATTGTGTCCCCATATGCCAGATCTATAGAATAGTACCGGTTCAACAACAGACTCAATCAGTTTAGTACACACACAAAATTTCAGTCCACCAGCACAAACAAATTTGATATAAATAACTGTCAAATTCATATCAAGATGTTCATTGAACCAGAAACCAAGGTACTTATAGATATATTCGAAGTTTATATCTTTGTTGTCATATTTAAAATTAAAACATGATTTATTTCTACGTTTTTGCCTGAAATGTAGTACCTTAGTTTTTGTTTCATTTACAGACATACGCCATTTTTTACACCATTCACATATTTTGTGTAGCATTTTTTGCATATCTAATTCATTTTCCGCTAAAATGGCAACTTCATCTGCGTAAAGCAATATGGCTACTGTAAGTTCATCAGACATAGTGACATCCAGATTTAGACTCTTTATTTCCTTGGCTAGATCATTTATATAAATGGAGAATAGTGTTGGAGAGAGTACACAGCCTTGCTTGACACCTTGTTTAACATCACAACAATCTGATTCATAATCATTTACTCTTACAGTACATGAGACATCTACACACATCGATTGAACAGCTTTTAATATTTTACCATGTATACCTAATGTCATCATTTTGTACCATAGGCAGTCCCGTTGTATATTATCAAATGCTCTAAATACGAGATAATATTCGGAAGTGTCGCTCATTAACGTGTAGCTTACGGTAAATGACACCGGAGTCAGTTGTAATTAAGACTTCCTTTCTTTGTTAATTATTTGTAATTAGTGCCACGCATGTTTGATCTATAAACTCGACTGATAACTCGTCCTTAATCATTGTTTGGTAAAAATTATAATTAAATATCGATCTATTCTATCCGCCAAGTACAAGATTGAGCAAAACACGTTCCATTCTGATGACCACAATAGTTTATTTTAATAGTTTATTTGCGTCTTATTGTTTACAATCAAATATGCATATATATATATACATTATTTCATACATAAAACATGAATTGTAAACAAAATTCTAAAAGAATTATAGGAGACGATATTATTGCGCATTAACATATAGCAGAGACGGTTAAACAGTTGTTTGTGTGTCTTATTTAGAAAATACCTATACGCCGAAAAAAATACGAAATAATTTTTTAATAAATGAGCACTCATGTATAATATACACTGTAAAAGAAAAAAAAGGCCTTCAATAGTGGCGGCCTCATCCATTTCGATTTTAGGATTAACGGATGAATTAAATTGTTCTAGTGTGCATTCAAGGCGATAAGCGCGCGCGCTACACGATCTTTCAGTTTTTCAAATCACCACAGGGTTTTGTATTTAAAGTCAATATTGAAATAAAAGGAAGTACACAATTTGGGTTTTCAGTACTACCATAGGTTTAAATACTTTAATTGGTGCAATATAATCAACAGTTAGGAATATGTAAAGCAATTTATTTGCACTATTCAAATGTGTAAAAAAACTAACAGAATGCCGCGACATACAAAATAAAGCAAAATTGCCGTTTGTCCCTTTAAATGTATCCTAGTGCGTAACCTAGGATAGCACACAGTCCCGCAGTGAATATACTTGTAGTTTCATTCATTATATTTAGACCATCTAAAATAGAAAATATCAATATATTTCCACACCACAACAAACCCTTTAAGAATTGACACGTTCTCACTTGACAGTTCGAGCTCTCAGTGGGATTCAAACCCGCAGGAGTGAGATGCAAGAATGTTTAAACGCAGCGTCTTCACTATGCCGGCTACGGCGGCAAATCTAGGGTAAGACATAGGGGATAAAAGTGTATTTATCATGTACTAAGGCGGATTCAGGGATAGGGCGAAACCGGCGTCCCCACCCCTCTAAAATTCCACAAGTATAACCTATGCATGCCGGATTATATGAGGCGCGCGCCATTGCTACTGTTTGTCACTACTGGATTGAACATTATAAGAATCTATAATGAGATAGGGAAATCTCACACGAGGGTCAGAATTGTAACGAGAATTGGACGAGGCTCTGTCGAGTTTCTGGTTGCAATTCAACCGGGGGTGAGATTTACCTATCTCACGTGGATAAACTGATGACGGATTCTCTTTTTTTGCATATCATTGACATTTTGGGCATTGGCGTCGCCAACAACTAACGTTTTAATGTTTTTAACAAAATGACGTCATACATCTGTTAACGTTATAGACGTCATTATTGTTGCGCGTGAATTTTATCTCGACCCTAGGGTGAGATGGAAATATCTAGTCCCGGTAAAATGACGGTTTGTTTGTATTTTGTTTAGCGTCATTTTTAACACATGTAAGGTTATATATGACGGTCGATTTTTTTTGGTGGAGGCAGATCACCCACGTTTACTTCCTCACATACAAGTCGAGCTCCCAGTGGGATTCGAACCCGCAGCGGTGAGAGGCGACGGTTCACAACGCAACGTCGTTAACCATTCGGCCACGGAGACGCCGGTAGTTATGCAAGAAAAAGATATTCTGTAAAAATACAATAAAATTCACCAAACGTCATGTAGAAAAAACATTTTATTTCGAAGGATCCCCCCCCCTCGCCCCACCCCAATCCCCCACTCACCCCAAGCCCCTCCCACACAAAAATACTCAAACCAAAATCTTGGATCTGCACTCTCCTCCCAAAAGTTTTTAGTGATCAATTATTTAGGCAAGCCCCTTTAAAACTCCAGCCTAGTCTTGGGGGTTGCATCGAAGACTGTATTAGAAAAAAATAGTTTGAAAGGTCGATGCATATGACGTTTATATATATTGACAGAAATATAAATAACATGCATTTTTTCAAATTGATTTTTTATTGGCTTTTTCTATACAAACCCCTGTGAGCCTACTAAAACCCATATTGTTATTCAACTTTGAGATCAGCCCCAGATATTTTCTCGTTCTTAGTATTTAGTATGATGTCCTAGTCGTTATCGTAGTTAGTTGTACAGGTCTAGCAAGACTGGTATGCTCTATCAAAAACATCGATAATGACTATGATCCAATTCCCACGGTGTATGTCGCTTACGACAGGCAAAATGCAATAAAAGTCGATATGTGAGTTACGTGACAAATAGAATCTAACATTCTTTCTCATTCATTATTCAATTTATTAAATTCAGTAATGAATGAGTATTCATGTAAGTTCCTCTATATATGTGCTACTATTTAAAACAAGAAAGATTTGGAACCATTATTGCTTCAATCTATTCTTGGTTTAACTCAGTATTTAGCAGAACTGGACCTGACTTTATTAGGGTTAACTCACCAGTACTAAGTAGTTCAGACTATACAGAACTGCATCCCAGAGAGGGAGAAAGGAAAAGAAGGGAGGACAGAAAGAGAAACACGAATATAGGAAGAATGGATGGATGCTGCCCAACATAGGCAATCAAGCTAATTTGAATGAAGATAGAGTTTTGGTTCATTCCCACTGCAATACTTGTCATTACACTCTAACATTGCGCTTGTGAAGTTTTTTTCCCGTCCAATCAGTACTTCGCGAGTTATGCTCCAGGCAAGAATGTACTCTACACTTTCTCTAATTTCACTGGTTAATTGTGTGAAGTTTCTTTGCAGTCGTCATTGGCGTAGCTCTGCGTAGACCCTGTAGGCCCGGCCTAATTTTCAGAAATAGAAAAATTAAAAATTCCAAAATTGCAATAAAAATCGGGGTGGGGGGAGGGGTTGCGGGCGGCGGCGTAGTAACCAGAAAATATCATTTTCATATATATTTGTTTAGTTATCTTTGCCTTTCTTAAAGTCTAAAATATACTTCAGGACGCACCTAATGCATTCTAACATAAAAAACAAATCGGCGGGGGGTTGGTGGGCTGGGGGGTGCATGTCCCCGGACCCCCCTAGCATAATAACTTTAACTGCGGGCCTATGCCGTCAAAAAGGCCAAGCTACGCCCCTGGTCGTGTCAGTTGTTCTGGAGTTACCTTTGCGATGTGTGTATCTATTAACAGATGGCACTAATAACTGGTTTATGATCCGGAATTCTTAACATTTTTTTCGGATTATTTCTGACTAAAGAACCCATCGATGTATTAATAATCAACAGCAGAATACAGTAGTAAAATTGTTTTCAAATAACGATTAATTAAAAATATAATTCTAATTTCCAGTATAAGAATTACTAATTGAATTTTATGTTCAGTCACCGCGAAGTCGGTAATAGGAACCGCCATATAACTATCGTGACCCAGTATACATTATCCGGGCATTTGAATTTTCCCAAAACAAAACTAAAATTGTCTTCTGCTTCAATTTTGTAATAGTTATTGAATAATAATGCATTAAATTTATCTAATCGCTAACCAACAAGGCGGCATCAATAGGCAATATAAGTAAAACACAAATATGCTCGTGTAAATATAAAACAAAAAACAATAGCCTAGAAAGCCACAATGAAGGTATTCATTGACTTGGCAGAAGCCAGAGCAACAAGAGAATATACCATTAAGGCCACGACAAGAAAGATCATAGACAAACATCAAACGCCACCGTCCCAATGGGCTTTAGGTAGGCGTCATCATAGGGTCCACAGCCTGTCCGGTCATCGTACAATTAAAGAGGAAAGCGTAGTGGCGAACTGTAAAAGGGTCCGCCACCAAGCATGCAGTACGTTGCAAATTGATAGGGTCATAACCTCTTTTGATAAACTTTTTAACAAGTGATCATGACCAAGAATCTTACGAAGTTTATAAATCACATCACCAAAGAAGTCAGGTTGTGATAGTCCTTGTCGCAGAAGAGTCCTTAAATTACTTTCATATTTGGAAAGAAGATCAGGGTTACGATAATAACATTTTGCAAAGGTTTTACGAAGTTTATGGTAACGGTAACCCTGATTGATTAGCTTTTTAGTTATACAAAGATTACGAATATTAAAGTCCTCAACAATTATAAAAAGACAAACATAGTAATATGTTTATTAAAATCATGAATCAACATCTACACTCAGACGTTTATTACTTTGTGACATATACTGTAACATGTATTTCCTTTTCAACTACAACTTACATAACATAGACAACAAGAGTTAATGTAATAACTAAGACAACTTATTATTTCCTATTAGATAATACTTCCTATTAGATAATATTTTCGTCAGGTATGGGACCACCGTTTATAGACCAATTGTTGGTATCCCTATGGGTACGAACTGTGCACCACTTGTCGCAGATTTGTTTTTATTTTGCTTCAAAAGAGATTTCAAGTTGAGTCTTTCACCAGATACCCAGGCAGATGTTATTGAAGCCTTTAATGACACCTCTCGGTATCTGGATGACATATTGAACATTGACAACCCTTTCTTTCCAACTATGGTTAATAATATTTATCCTAAAGAACTTCAGCTTAACAAAGCTAATACATCTGATAATAACGCTTATTTTCCTGATTTAGATCTCTCGATTGAAAAAGGTGAAATAATTAGCATAATCTATGACAAGAGAGATGATTTTAATTTTGAAATTGTTAATTATCCCCACTTGGATGGGGATGTTCCCCCAGCAACTTCTTATGGGGTGTATGTGTCTCAACTTATTCGTTTTTCAAGAGCTTGTACTCGAGTTGAGGACTTTAATATTCGTAATCTTTACCATAAACTTCGTAAAACCTTTGCAAAATTTTATTATCGTAACCCTGATCTTCTTTCCAAATATAAAAGTAATTTAAAGACTCTTCTGCGATAAGGACTATCACAACCTGACTTCTTTGGTGATGTGTTTTTTTATACTTCGTAAGATTCTTGGTCATGATCACTTTCATACTATCTTTGTTAAACTTGTTAAAAAGTTTATCAAAAGAGTTTATGACCCTATCATTTTGCAACGTACTGCATGCTTGGTGGTGGACTCTTTTACTGTTCGGCTCTATGCTTTCCTCTTTAATTGTACGATGACAGGCTGTGGACCCTATGATGACGCCTTACTAAAGCCTATTGGGACGGTGGCGTTTGATGTTTGTCTATGATCTTTCTTGTCGTGGCCTTAATGGTATATTCTCTTGTTGCGCTGGCTTCTGCAAGTCATTGAGAACATTCAGTGTGGCTTTCTATGCTATTGTTTATTTTGTATTATATTTACACGAGTATATTTGTGTTTTACTTATGCTGCCTTGTTGTTTAGCGATTTGATCAATTTAATGCATTATTATTCAATAACTATTAAAAAATTGAAGCAGAAGACAATTTTAGTTTTGTTTTGGGAAAATTCAAATGCCCGGATAATGTATACTGGTTATATGGCAGTTCCTATTAGTGACTTCGCGGTGAATGAATATAAAATTCAATTAGTAATTCTTATACTGGAATTTAGAAATATTTTTTTTAATTAATCGTTATTTGTAAATAATTCTCCTGTTCTGCTGTTGATTATTAATACATCGATTGGTTCTTTACTCAGAAATAATCCGAAACAAATATTAAGAATTCCGGATCATAAAGTTAACCAGTTATTAGTGCCATCTGTTAATAGGTACACACATCGCAAAGGTAACTCCAGAACAACTGACTCGATAGCAAAGAAACTTCACACAATTAACCAGTGAAATTAGAGAAAGTGTAGAGTACATTCTTGCCTGGAGCATAACTCGCGAAGTACTGATTGGACGGAAATAAAACTTCACAAACGCAATGTTAGAGTGTAATGACAAGTATTGCAGTGGGAATGAACTATAACTCTATCTTTATTCAAATTAGCTTTATTGCCTATGTTGGGCAGCATCCATCCATTCTTCCTATATTCTTGTTTCTCTTTCTGTCCTCCCTTCTTTTCCTTTCTCCCCCTCTGGGATGCAGTTCTGTATAGTCTAAAATACTTAGTACTGGTGAGTTAACCCTAATAAAGTCAGGTCCAGTTCTGCTAAATATTGAGTTAAACCAAGCATAAATTGAGGCAATAATGATCCAAATCTTTCTTGTTTTAAATAGTAGCACATATATAGAGGATCTTACATGAATACTCATTCATTATTGAATTTAATAAATTGAAAATTGAATGAGAACGAATGTTAGATTCTATTTGTCACGTAACTCACACATCGACTTTTATTGCATTTTGCCTGTCGTTTTAACACGCGAAACCGACATACACCGTGGGAATTGGATCATAGTCATTATCGATGTTTCTGACAGGGCATACTTGTCTTACTAGACCTGTACAACTAACTACGATAACGACTAAATACTAAGCACGAGAAAATGTTTTGGGCTGATCTCAAAGTTGAATTACAATCTTGGTTTTAGAAGGCTCACAGGGGTTTGGATAGAAAAAGCCAATACAAAATCAATTTGAAAAATGCATGTTATTTATATTTCTGTCAATATATATAAACGTCATATGCATCGACCTTTCAAACTATTTTTTCTAATACTCTTCGATGCAACCCCCAATACTCGGCTGGAGTTTTAAAGGGGCTTGCCTGAATAATTGATCACTAAAAACGATTGAGAGGAGTGTGCAGATCCAAGATTTTGGTTTGAGTATTTTTGTGTGGGAGGGGCGGGGGTGAGTGTGGGTGTGGGGGTGATGGTGGATCTTTCGAAATAAAATGGGTTTTTTTTACATGACGTTTGGTGAATTTTGTTGTATTTTTATAGAATACTTTTTTCTTGCATAACTACCGGCGTGTACGTGACCGAATGGTTAACGACGTTGCGTTGTAAAACTTCACCTCTCACCGCTGCGGGTTCGAATCCTACTAGGAGCTCGACTTGTAAGTGAGGAAGTAAACGTAAGGTCTGCCTCAACCAAAAAAAATCGACCGTCATATATAATCTTACATGTGTTGAAAATGACGCTAAACAAGATACAAACAAATTTTACCGGGGCTAGGTATTTCCATCTCACCCTAGGGTCGAGATAAATTCACGCGCAACAATAATGACGTCTATAACGTGAACAGATGTATGACGTCACTGTGTTAAAAACATTAAAACGTTAGTTGTTGGCGACGCCAATGCTCAAAATGTCAATGATATGGAAGAAAAATAATCCGTCATCAGTTTATCCATGTGAGATAGGTAAATCTCACCCCGGGATCAGAATTTCAACCAGAAACTCGGCAGAGCCTCGTCCAATTCTCGTTACAATTCTGACCCTCGTGTGAGATTTCCCTATGTCATGATAGATTCTTATAATGTTCAATCTAGTAATGAGAAACAATCGAAATGGATGAGGCCGCCACTATGGAAGGCTGTTTTTTCTTTTACAGTGTATATTATACACGAGTGCTCATTTATTAAAAAATTGTTTCGTATTTTTTTCGGCGTTTATGCGGTTTTAAACGTCGGTTGTAAATGGAGTAATTCACGAATCACGTTAGAGCTTTATGGTAACTTTGCCATTCACTACCGGCGTTTAAAATCGCAAAAACTCCGAAAGAAATGCGCTTCGTGGATTTTTCCATTTACTACCGGCAAAACCGAATAAACAGCGAAAAAATCGATTCAATTCTTGTATTTACATTATTTTCCCGTCGCTATAATATTCAGCTACAATTCTAATGATAACAAAAAGTAAAAGAGAAACCACTACTGTCAGTGTCTTTTCATGCAGTGGAATTCCCATTTTCTGTTAAGACAGACCGGATGCAAACACTGTGCGTGCATGCAGTGCGTACAGTTCGTTCACCATCTTGAAGTAGAATATATGCGTGCGCAGCCGAGCGTTAATAGTCCCACCTACTTGAAAAATGAAATATATTCGAGATTAAACACTATTTTGTTTCAAAGGAAAGTATCAAGTGAATCAAAAAAATATTAAAGTAATTAAACCAATTTGCAAGCGAATATATCAATTTTATTAGATGAGGCTTAGCAAAGGAAGCATGGTCTTTTGCAAAAATGATATATTGCTCTGTAAACCATCTCATCATATCGTGTATACTAACTAGTTTAATAAATTCTAAAATAATGATGGTTGGATGGTGGTTCACCTTATTTTTAGCACATTTCAGGCTATATATGAGTCGATTATTTTGTAGTAGTGGCAGACCACCCACTTTTTCTTACAAGTTCATGAAATGTCAATAATAAATTTCATTGGCCTACTGTATATATCGTGATTCGCAAAGGCTTGGTCGAGTATTTAAGAAGTATTGCCTGTTGGGTAAATCCCTCTGTCTTAGTCGGTATTCGTTATCGTAATCCTTACCGTAATCGTTACCGTAGTTAGTTGTACAAGTATATTTGCATACTTATATAACTAGTTGTATATCAAAAATATAGAATGGTGTTATTCCACTCCCACACCGTAAGTTATGTGAACAAGTATTATATACGTCGGAGTTTGACATTTGACAACAGTATTGCTTACAAAAAAGACTTTTCAGTTGGAAATAGGCATGATTTTGCCAACTTTGTTTCGCCCTTATGAATAAAAAAAAGAACATCTAGTCGCTGTTTATTTTTTGACTTGGAGAAAGCTTATGATACTGCATAGAAGTACGGTATTATGAATGATCTTCACGACCTTGGTCTTAGAGGCCGAGTACCCATTTTTATAGAGAAATTCTTAGATGATAGGCAGTTTCGTGTCCGAATTGGTTCAACCCTCTCTGATATTCATGAACAGGAGATGGGTGTTCCACAAGGCAGCATACTCTCTGTCACGATTTTAATATAAAGATTAACAGTATAGTAAAATGCATCAATCCAGGTGTGGATTGTTCTCTATATGTTGACGACTTTGTTATATGCTATCGTGCAAAAAAACATGAATACTATTGAGAGACAATTACAACAATGTCTCAATAAACTTCAGACCTGGTCTGATGAAAATGGTTTTGAATTTTCTAAATCTGAAACCAATTGTATGCACTTTTGTCAACTACGCAAACATCACGAAGACCCTCATCTAACACTGGGCGGTTCACCTTTACCAGTAGTGGATGAGACAAAATTCCTAGGTCTTATTTTTGATCGTAAATTAGCGTTTAAACCACACCTTAAATACTTGAAGGCCAAATGCCTTAAAGCTCTTAACTTACTTAAAGTTGTTGCAAACACTAATTGGGGAGCAGATCGAAAAGTCCTCTTGCGACTTTACAGATCTCTTATCAGATCCAAGCTGGACTACGGCTCAATAGTATATGGATTGACTCGCAAGTCGTACTAGCAGATGCTCGATCCTATACATAATCAAGGATTGCGACTCGCCTTAGGAGCCTTTCGCACATCACCAGCCGAAAGTCTATATGTTGAAGCTAATGAACCATCACTGTCTCATAGACTGGACAAATTAGCCCTTCAGTATACCATTAAATTACAATCTAACCCTTCAAATCCAACTTTCGATACTGTTTTTAATCCTATTTATGAACCTCTTTTTGATCGAAAACCGAAGGCCATTCGACCATTTGGTCTTCGTATTAAACCAAAATAAAGAGTCACTGAAATCGACCTAAATTTTATTGCCAAGTATAAAGTACCACAAATTCCACCGTGGACTTTGGAAACACCAACAATTATTTTTGATCTTTGTAATAACAAATCCATTACAGATCCTATTATCTTTCAAAGCAAATTCAAAGAAATTAAATCGAAATTCAGTAATTTTCAACATATATACACAGATGGTTCTAAAGAGGGTGACAA
The DNA here is from genome assembly GCA_037043455.1 of Cyrtodaria siliqua. NCBI lineage: Eukaryota > Metazoa > Mollusca > Bivalvia > Adapedonta > Hiatellidae > Cyrtodaria > Cyrtodaria siliqua. The sequence goes on along the minus strand of JAWPHD010000650.1, from coordinate 11,582 downwards.
GGTAGCTGCAGCAGCTGTTGTTCACAAACATAGCATAAAGAGCCGCCTTCCTCTATCTTCTCAGCTGAACTTAAGGCAATTGAAAAGAAATATAAAAAGATCGGACAGGGAAAGTAGCATTCAAGGAGGACAGTCAACTACAAAACACAGAAACAAACACGCAAACAGACAAACAAGAAGGCAAAAGCAATATTAAGTGCAAACGACATCACATACACAAAAGGGTTGACAATAGGGCTACCGCCTTATAACGGTCAGTGGCAAAGTAGGCCACTGGGGGTTTAAACCGCTTCTAGGGTGCACCAAACCTCACACTTACCCTACTGTCATCCCATTAAAACAGGACAGTGTAAATAAAGAAATCCCCGCCATGATCTAATCTCTAACCAACAAGGCAGATCCAATAGGCAATATAAGTAAAACACAGTTTTATTCAGGAATATGATGATGACAATTTCGTAATATTTTCTGATTCCCTTTCATCTCTTCAAGCACTGGGTAATATGAAACATGATAATCCAGTTGTGCTTCAACTTTTAGAAAAGTACAATTCTCTTATAGTTGATGATGTTATTATTTTCTGCTGGCTTCCAAGCCATGTAGGAATACGTGGTAATGATAGAGCTGATAGTGCTGCTAAGGCAGCATTAGGTTTACATATATCTAATACCAAATTACCTTATACTGATTTTAAAAGTTGTATCGACACATATATTCGTAACTCTTGGCAAGGCGCTTGGGACTTGTCGGTGAACAATAAACTCCATTCTATTAAACCGTTACTTGGAGAATGGCGTCCTTCTAGTATACCCATTCGTCGAGAGGAAGTTGTCCTAGCCAGGGTCAGGATAGGGCATACACGCTGTACTCATTCATATTTATTACAAGGTGAGCAGTTGCCAGAATGTATACCCTGTTTTGCACCGTGAACGGTCAAACATATCTTGTTGGAATGTGTTGACTTTGATCCTATGCGACAAAGATACAACACAGTTAATACTTTGAAAGAGTTATTTGATACTATATATTTTAGTCTTTATTTAGATTTTAGAAATCAGACTTTATAAATGAATATAATATTTTCCTATATATATTAACCTGTTTACAAGCCCGTTGGTGGGCATTTCTTGGTTTACATATGTACATAATTTATGTTGCTACCATATCATCCTTTATTTGTAGATAGTTTTATCTTTATACGTTTACATTATTTTTAATTACTACTTCATTGTTTCATGATTAATCGTTTTTTGCGCACAATATGACCTATTTATGTGCCGACGTGCCATAAAACACCATTCATTCATTAATTCATTCATCCCTTATTTGTAAATAGGTTTATCTTTATATATCTATATTAATTTGTAATTACTACTTCATCAGTATTTGCGCACAATAGGACCTATTTTTGTGTCGACGTGCCGTTCATTCATGCAGTATCTAAGTAAGCTTTGGGCAACATTGTTTCGCCCTTGTGTATCTAAGTATGCTTTGGGCAACATTGTTTCGCCCTTGTGTATGTAAGTATGTTTCGGTCAACATTGTTTCGCCCTTGTGTATCTAAGTATGCTTTGGGCAACATTGTTTCGCCCTTGTGTATCTAAGTGTGCTTTGACCAGCATTGTTTTTCCCTTGTGTAACTAAGTGTGCTTCACTAGCGGATCCAGGGGGGGTGGGGGGGGGGGGGGAGGCCCGGCGCGCGCCCCCCTACAAATTCCGGATCATACATGTATGTCCATTTTACTGTAGATAAAATATCAAATACGCCCTCAGTATACTTTTTTTTTTCGCTCGCTCGACGCATCATGGCTAATGAGTGGTTTAATTAACACATTGTTAAATCCTTTTATTTGAAAACGGACTTTTTTATTCATACATGTATGTCCATGTTACTGTAGATAATATATCAAACAATTTCGATGCACACCCTCAGTATAAAAAAAATTCTCGCTCGCTCTACGCATAATGGCTAATGAGTGGTTTAATTAACACATTGTTAAATCCTTTTATTTGAAAACGGACTTTATAATTACATGTATGTCCATGTTACTGTAGATAATATATCAAACAATTTCGATGCACGCCCTCAGTATAAACAAATTCTCGCTCGCTCGACGCATAATGGCTAATGAGTGGTTTAATTAACACATTGTTAAATCCTTTTATTTGAAAACGGACTTTTTATTCATACATGTATGTCCATGTTACTGTAGATAATATATCAAACAATTTCGATGCACGCCCTCAGTATAAACAAATTTCTCGCTCGCTCGACGCATAAAGGCTAATGAGTGGTTTAATTAACACATTGTTAAATCCGTTTATTTGAAAACGGACTTTTTTTATTCATACATGTATGTCCATGTTATTGTAGATAAAATATCAAACAATTTCGTTGCACGCCCTCAGTATAAAAAAATTTCTCTCTCGCTTCGCTCGCTTGACGCATAATGGCTAATGAGTGGTTTAATTAACACATTGTTAAATTATTTTATTTGAAAACGGACTTTTGTTATTCATACGTGTATGTCCATGTTACTGTAGATAAAACATCAAACAATTTAGATGGACGCCCTCAGTATTATTTTTTTTCTCGCTCGCTTTGCTCGCTCGACGCATAATGGCTAATAAGTGGTTTAATTAACACATTGTTAAATCCTTTTATTTGAAAACGGACTTTTTTACCATTTAAATGCACTACCGCAAACGTTTTATGAGGCTAGAGACGGACCCGAAAATTGACCAAAATATTACGCCCCCCCTAAGCTGAAATCCTGGATCCGCCCCTGTGCTTTGGCTAACATTGTTTCGCCCTTGTGTATCTAAGTATGCTTTGGCCAACATTGTTTCGCCCTTGTGTATCTAAGTATGCTTTGGCCAACATTGTTTCGCACTTGTGTATCTAAGTATGCTTCGGTCAACATTGTTTCGCCCTTGTGTATCTAAGTATGTTTCGGTCCACATTGTTTCGCCCTTGTGTATCTAAGTATGCTTTGGCCAACATTGTTTCGCCCTTGTGTATCTAAGTATGCTTTGGGCAACATTGTTTCGCCCTTGTGTATCTAAGTATATTTCGGTCAACATTGTTTCGCCCTTGTGTATCTAAGTATGCTTTGGGCAACATTGTTTCGCCCTTGTGTATCTAAGTGTGCTTTGACCAGCATTGTTTTTCCCTTGTGTATCTAAGTGTGCTTTGGCCAACATTGTTTCGCCCTTGTGTATCTAAGTATGCTTTGGCCAACATTGTTTCGCCCTTGTGTATCTAAGTATGCTTTGGCCAACATTGTTTCGCACTTGTGTATCTAAGTATGCTTCGGTCAACATTGTTTCGCACTTGTGTATCTAAGTATGTTTCGGTCCACATTGTTTCGCCCTTGTGTATCTAAGTATGCTTTGGCCAACATTGTTTCGCCATTGTGTATCTAATTCTATCGGATAACTTCAATTCAAAAAGAATATACTCCACTATAATGGAAGGCATTTTGGAAAAATACCCATGCAACAATAGTTCAATGATAGACACATTTAATTCATACATGTAAAAGCATATTTATTTTAAAACGTCAATTTAAAAGGGTGTTTCTAAGAAATAAACCAAACTCCGCCATTTGTCCGACACACGTGTTGTGTTGTCAAATACGCATGAGTATTTTTTTTCCCGATCGGACCCTAGGAATGCCAAATTAAAATGCACATGCTGTGTAGTATAGTCAGTAAAATTGTCTTTGGTGAATGCATAGCATTAAATCATTTAATTCAGGATAAACAAAAACATACGCTAACGTCCGATAAATTGAAGTTAGAGTACTGTCAGGGTTTATTTTACGCCCATCTCGGTGTTTAAATAAGCCTTTTCGCCGAAATCAGGCTCTATTTACATGTATTACTTAGCAAGCACGCTGAGGCGTCTGTCTCGATGATCTTTAGCCTTGCGGAGCCGTCGTTCTGCTGTAGTTTCGAATCCGTTTGAAGTTTTTAGTTGTTAGTTCATAATTGCTCCCGTTGTATAAGAAGAATAAAAAAATTATCAAAAAATAAGGCCCTTATGTTGTTATATTTTTTACGACAATGAACTATATATTATGACGATAATACTTTGAAATATTGTTTAAACCTTTTCCGAAATGGCTATGTTTGAAATATCATTTAACGCGAAATGTGATAAAGTGTACAAAGGTTGTGTATTTTCTATAATGCGGCGAAAGCAACGTATCCTCCGTAGGGAGCAATTAAATTTATTTTATTATAATTAAAATCACTTTGGTTATACACCTCACTAAACATGTTATATACCCAGTAGAGAAATATATCGTATTGAGTTAACAATTGTATTACCGATAGTATACGGGGGTCGTTTAATAAGTTCGTAGAATCGTATGTGTTTTCAAAAACACATATATAAACAGCCAACAAGAGTGTCATCAGTGCCCACACTGCGACGTGCACGCCGTGAGTATCCAGGTGGAAATGAGGTCCTGTGATGATGATGATTTCTAAGGTTTAAAGTCCCCATACCATATGAGCCCCCGGGAAGAATCCCCCGTTGACTCGGCATTATGTCTGGACTATTGTGTGAGTGATTATGTGTAGTGCTATGTATCTATCTGCAATTTATTTGAAACAGATATAGTGCTGCCACACTGGAATACCAGGCCGTAGTACATGGTTCCCCACTCAGACACATTATTCTGAAACCGGGTTGACCAGACGTAGTACTACCTATTATTTGCTTGTCAGGCATGGATTACATGTAACTACTTCATTTTTAAAGTCTTTGGTATGACGCGGTCAGGGGACTCGAACCAATGACCTCCCGAATGCAAGGCAGACACTCTAACCACTACTCCACAATGCTTCGGTCCTGAGGTCCTGTGTTATATTTGCTCGCTTAAATACTCGATTTCGACATGAGCTGATGAACATGAAGGTACAAATAAAGACACGCCTACAAAGAACAAATCGATTGATATAGAGACTGTAGCTTTAAGGCACACCTTTGTCTTAGAGGCCGAGTACACATTTTCATAGAGAAATTCTTAGATGATAGGCAGTTTCGTGTCCGAATGGGTTCAACCCTCTCATATATTCATGAACAGGAGATGGGTGTTCCACAGGGCAGCATACTCTCTGTCACGCTTTTTAATATACAGATTAACAGTATAGTAAAATGCATCAATCCAGGTGTGGATTGTTCTCTATATGTTGACGACTTTGTTATATGTTATCGTGCAAAAAAACATGAATACTATTGAGAGACAATTACAACAATGTCTCAATAAACTTCAGACCTGGTCTGATGAAAATGGTTTAAAATTTTCTAAATCTGAAACCAATTGTATGCACTTTTGTCAACTACGCAAACATCACGAAGACCCTCATCTAACACTGGGCGGTTCACCTTTACCAGTTGTGGATGAGACAAAATTCCAAGGTCTAATTTTTGATCGTAAATTAGCGTTTATACCACACCTGAAATACTTGAAGGCCAAATGCCTTAAAGCTCTTAACTTGTCTAAAGTTGTTGCAAACACTAATTGGGGAGCAGATCGAAAAGTCCTCTTGCGACTTTACAGATCTCTGATCAGATCCAAGCTGGAATACGGCTCAATAGTATATGGATCGACTCGCAAGTCGTACTTGCAGATGCTCTATCCTATACATAATCAAGAATTGAGACTCGCCTTAGGAGCCTTTCGCACATCACCAACCGAAAGTCTATATGTTGAAGCTAATGAACCATCACTGTCTCATAGACGGGACAAATAAGCCTTTCAGTGTACCATTAAATTACAATCTAACCCTTCAAATCCAACTTTCGATACTGTTTTTAAACCTAATTATGAACCTCTTTTTGATCGAAAACCGAAGGCCATTCGACCATTTGGTCTTCGTATTAAACCAAAATAAAGAGTCACTGAAATCGACCTAAATTTTATTGCCAAGTATAAAGTACCACAAATTCCACCGTGGACTTTGGAAACACCAACAATTATTTTTGATCTTTGTAATAATAGCAAAAATAATAGCAAATCCATTACAGATCATATTATCTTTCAAAGCAAATGCAATGACATTAAATCGAAATTCAGTAATTTTCAACATATATACACAGATGGTTCTAAAGATGGAGACAAGGTAGCTGCAGCAGCTGTTCTTCACAAACATAAAATAAAGAGCCGCCTTCCTCTATCTTCTCAGCTGAACTTAAGGCAATTGAAGTTTTATTCAGGAATCTGATGATGACCATTTCGTAATCTTTTCTGATTCCCTTTCATTTCTTCAAGAACTGGGTAATATGAAACATGATAATCCAGTTGTGCTTCAACTTTTAGAAAAGTAGAATTCTCTTATAGTTGATGATGTTATTATTTTCTGCTGGCTTCCAAGCCATGTAGGAATACGTGATAATGATAGAGCTTATAGTGCTGCTAAGGCAGCATTAGGTTTACATATATCTAATACCAAATTACCTTATACTGATTTTAAAAGTTGTATCAACACTTATATTCGTAACTCTTGGCAAGGCGCTTGGGACTTGTCGGTGAACAATGAACTCCATTCTATTAAACCGTTACTCGGAGAATGGCGTCCTTCTAGTATACCCATTCGTCGAGAGGAAGTTGTCCTAGCCAGGGTCAGGATAGGGCATACACGCTGTACTCATTCATATTTATTACAAGGTGAGCAGTTGCCAGAATGTATACCCTGTTTTGCACCGTTAACTGTCAAACATATCTTGTTGGAATGTGTTGACTTTGATCCTACGCGACAAAGATACTACACAGTTAATACTTTGAAAGAGTTATTTGATACTATAGATTTTAGTCTTGTTTTAGATTTCCTTAAAGAAATCAGACTTTATAAATGAATATAATATTTTCCTATATATATTAACTTGTTTACAAGCCCGTTGGTGGGCATTTCTTGATTTACATATGTACATAATTTATGTTGCTACCATATCATCTTTTATTTGTAGATAGTTTTATCTTTATACGTTTACATTATTTTTAATTACTACTTCATTGTTTCATGATTAATCGTTTTTTGCGCACAATATGACCTATTTATGTGTCGACGTGCCATAAAACACTATTCATTCAAAATAGTTTTATCTTTATATATTTATATTAATTTTTATTTACTACTTCATTTCTTCATCTTAGATCAGTCGGTAGCGCGGCGGATTTGTAACCGGAGGCCCCGGGTTCAATCCTCCGTGGTGCCACTGAGTTCCGTCGGTGTGTTCTTGGGCAAGACACTTTACCTTAGCCTCGTCCGTCGGATGGGGACGTAAACCGGGCGGTCCCGTGTATCGGTCTATCTTCCGAGCACGTTAAAGAACCATAGGAATCTATTCGATAATAAGAGTATGGCAGGTTCCCGGATTCCTATGTATCCTTCCCCTCTCTCTGGGGCGGCTCTATATAACCTATACTGTGTTGATGAGCCGTTAAACAACATTCAATCATCTTAGATCAGTATTTGCGCACAATATGACCTATTGTTGTGTCGACGTGCCGTTCATTCATTCATTCGCCCTTGTGTATCTAAGTATGCTTTGGCCAACATTGTTTCGCCCTTGTGTATCTAAGTATGCTTATGGCAACATTGTTTCGCCTTTGTGTATCTAAGTATGTTTCGGTCAACATTGTTTCGCCCTTGTGTATCTAAGTATGCTTTGGCCAACATTGTTTCGCCCTTGTGTATCTAAGTGTGCTTTGACCAGCATTGTTTCTCCCTTGTGTATCTAAGTGTGCTTTGGCCAACATTGTTTCGCCCTTGTGTATCTAAGTATGCTTTGGCCAACATTGTTTCGCCCTTGTGTATCAAATGCTTTGGCCAACATTGTTTCGCCCTTGTGTATCTAAGTATGCTTCGGTCTGCATTGTTTCGCCCTTGTGTATCTAAGTATGTTTCGATCCACATTGTTTCGCCCTTGTGTATCTAAGTATGCTTTGGCCAACATTGTTTCGCCATTGTGTATCTAATTCTATCGGATAACTTCAATTCAAAAAGAATATACTCCACTATAATGGAAGGCATTTTGGAAAAATACCCATGCAACGTTCAGTGATAGGCACATTTAATTCATATATGTAAAAGCATATTTATTTTAAAACGTCAATTTAAAATCGTGTTTCTAAGAAATAAACTAAACTCCGCCATTTTTCCGACACACGTGTTGTGTTGTCAAATACGCATGAGTATATTTTTTTTCCGATCCGACCCTAGGAATGCCAAATCAAAATGCACATGCTGTGTAGTATAGTCAGTGAATTTTTTTTGGTGAATGCATAGCATTAAATCATTTAATTCAGGATAAACAAAAACATACGCTAACGTCCGATAAATGGAAGTTAAGGTACTGTCAGAGTTTATTTTACGCCCATCTCGGTGTTTAAATAAGCCTTTTCGCCGAAACCAGGCTCTATTTACATGTATTACTTAGCAAGCACGCTGAGGCGTCTGTCTCGATGATCTTTAGCCTTGCGGAGCCGTCGTTCTGCTGTAGTTTCGAATCCGTTAGAAGTTTTTAGTTGTTAGTTCATAATTGTTCCCCTTGTATAAGAAGAATAAAAAAATAAAGCCGTTATGTTGTTATATATTTTAAGACAATGAACTATATGTTATGACGATAATACTTTGAAATATTGTTTAAACCTTTTCCGAAATGGCTATGTTTGAAATATCATTTAACGCGAAATGTGATTAAGTGTACAAAGGTCGTGTATTTTCTATAACGCGGCGAAAGTGACGTATCCTCCGTAGGGAGCAATTACATTTATTTTATTATAATTAAAATCACTTTGGTTATACACCCCACTAAAAATGTTGTATACCCAGTAGAGAAATATATCGTATTGAGTTAACAATTGTATTACCGATAGTATACGGGGGTCGTTTAATAAGTTCGTAAAATCGTATGTGTTTTCAAAAAGTATTACTTCAATTGTAAATCAGACTGTTAATACTTAGTAGGTCTCGTTATGTTTTCTTATTTTCCCCAATTTTCTCAAGAAGCGTTATAGCTCAGTGTATTGAGCACATGTGAAATCAGAAGGTCGTGTGTTCGAGTCCCGAATGAGGCAAATTCTTTTCTGTAAACAATACATCCTCTACGGTGGCTGCTGTCAACTACTTGCTAGGCTGGTATTTTGTGATCAAAGCATTCCCATCAAAGTATGACCACTGCGCCGCACATACCCTCCGGCGGCCTGTGCGTCTTCCATCTTCGGCGTCGATAACGCTGAAGTATCTGGTGTCTCTCGGCTTCTGACTTCTGACCTCCGACCTCGGTGTAACTATCATGTGGTATGTGCTGTGATATCGCAGGAGATATCTTCACTCTTGGTCAAATGACACTGCGGCTACTAAACCGCAAATTAATGCAGGTTCAGTTGTAGTACTGTATTACCCCGACGTCTTAGGAGAATACTGGCGTATAGGGCTGACAAGGCGACACATATATAAACAGCCAACAATAGTGTCATCAGTGCCCTCACTGCGACATGCACGCCGTGAGGATCCAGGTGGAAATGAGGTCCTGTGATGACGATGATTTCTAAGGTTTAATGTCCCTCTACCATATGAGCCCCCGGGAAGAATCCCCCGTTGACTTGGCATTATGACTGGACTATTGTTTGAGTAATTGTGTTTAGTGCTATATATCTATCTGAATTCTATTTGAAGCAGATATAGTGCTGCCACACTGGAATACCACGCCGTAGTACATGGTACCCCACTCAGACACATTATTCTGACACCGAGTTGACCAGAGGTAGTACTACCCATTATTTGCTTGTCAGGCATGGATTACAAGTAACTACTCCATTTTTAAAGTCTTTGGTATGACGCGGTCAGGGGACTCGAACCCATGACCTCCCGAATGCAAGGATGATACTCTAACCACTACACCATAATGCTTCGGTCCTGAGGTCCTGTGTTATATTTGCTCGCTTAAATACTCGATTTCGACATGAGCTGATGAACATGAAGGTACAAATAAAGACACGCCTACAAAGAACAAATAGATTGATATAGAGACTGTAGCTTTAAGGCACATCATCAATTATAGACTGTCAAGATCCGCCCCAGAGAACGGGAACATAGGACTTCGGAAACTTGCCATAATCTTACTAACGAATATATATTTATGGTTTTACAGAATTATAAATGTCTATTTCTCTTCGAAATAGAAGCCATAGCGATCAATCACCTTCTTGTTATTTAACATCATGATATCTGAATGCCTAAAAAAAAAATTAAAATAAAGAAAAAAAAAAAAAAAAAAAAAAAAAAAGTTCTGAACAATGATTTATCACAATATATCGAGGTAAACTTACATCATAGAGAAACTTTCAGCTGTATCATCAACTTGTATGGGGTATATGTGATAAATACATGTAGCATCTCACAATATCTTGCTCCAAAAATTTTTTTTAAAAAAATGCCTACCTACCGACCCTATTTTTTCAGAGCATGCAATAGGAAACACACCTAATTTTGTTTTGGCCTTATCAAAGACATGTCCTTGTCATCTTACACTTTAGCACTTTAGCACGTCTGCAAACCTTTTGAACGACCCTCCCAAACACTGGAAACAGTCCTCAAAGTCACGTTTAACAAAAGGTGAATACCACTCTAACTGTGGACAGATATTGAAACCTGTGTGATGTTTAATGTAGCACTAATGGGGCGTTCATTTCCAATTGTGGGACTATGATATTTTAATGTAATCGATTATCATAACGAAATGATTCCCACGGGACATATTGGGACCATTATAAGAAGTGAATTATCATTTAGCTATTTTGGCAAAGCAATACCATATAACCATTAAAAACAAGAGGCTCATGAGATCATGGTTCGCTCTACTGGCTAAAGAGGCTATGAATGTTCGAGCAAAATATATCAGTAAAAAAAGAGATAATTATTAACATACCCAATGAAACACGTTTACAAGTCATCAATAAAAAGCCCCACTGCTTGGGATTTGAGCCCTTGAACCAGTTTTTATTATGAGAAAACAAAACAACAATTGAGTCATTAGTTCATAAAGATTGTTTTATATTTAGTAACAGCGGCCACGGGCTTCCCTTACGATGGTATAGAAGGATGGCGAGAAGAAGATACAGAGTTATAGTATATGTGTATAGTAAAGCACAGGCTGCCATTACGATAGTATAGAAAGGATAGAGAAAAGAAAAGCTAATGTGTATAGTAAAAGAAAGGCCAGAATCATAATACACACCCGTTTTTCCAGATTTTTTTAAAAAATATCGTTTTACTATTCCGTGCGTAGATTTCGCTAAGCGATCGTGTAAGATATACATTATTCTTTGTTTCTGAAACATTGGCTATCATAAATATGCCTTACCAAATAAGAAATTCCTCATGAAATATCAAAATTCGAAGATTGTATAAAGGTTTGCACACACAAAATTGTAGTGAATCGCTTTCCGTAGTTTTATAAATTGTAATAGCTTGAAACAGCGGTATAAAACAACGATAAACTAGAACTATCACTGAAGCTGATGAATATCTCCCGCATAAATTAAAGTCAAACAAAGGGTCATAAT